>OX940894.1:23648591-24091091 GCA_954871355.1 Cabera pusaria
TATGAAAGTGGTGGCGTGACGATTTAATCGTCAAAGATGTGAAAATGAAGCTAAATTTAAAGCATAATAAAACCTAACACTATCTTTGGACATAATAAGAACGCGTTTGGTATTGACTTTTAACCCATCGTTATAAGTACGTCGCACAATGCACCACACTAAAAAAACAAGGATGCTGTCATGTGGATAGGTATATTATGTATTGTTATAATGGAAATTGCCATGAACAAACTAAGTCCAAGTGTGGAATAGTTTACGGGAATTGTATGATTATTGGAAGCATAATATATTTACCTTTACCTACCTTTTGAGTTAACTCTTCTCATCAGTATTCAGGAAAATATGGTTCGTTCATAGAATTTTCAAGGCTATGCACAGAAAGCTAAGCGTAAATAGTCAGATATATGCATATATATTAGTATTAATTAAATAAACTGTAAAATTGAGAAGAAAGCAATACAATAATATCGCGCTTATATAAAACATTTTAAGAAAGTTTGGAGCATACATGCTGAATAAAGCCAGTAAACAATTTAAAGAAGATTAATTTAAAATATGCTGGTTGCGGCATTGAAAATATCTTTGGATTTATAGAGTAAAAACAGCATTTGGGATAATTATGTGACCAATGATTTTGCAAAACATTATATTTACGAGTATATTGTATTGTTTCTTTAACATGCTTCAAATAGGAATTGTTTTGCCGAACATCTGAAAAATGGTGTGCCTTCCAGCACCTACTATGGTTAATAATACTGCTTGACGATACATTTTATACTATTAAGAATTTAATAGTACAGAATTTGGAGCGTCCTTGCACTGTGCCTGTTATCTTGAGACAATATTAATGTTGAGTCTTACATTGCCTGTAATTTCACTACACACTTTGTCGTTCAAGTCGAATTTCGTTTCTGTTTCACGATTGATTGATAGAAAGAGATGGTACCTCCCTAGATAAACTAGCAGAAGTCCTATCACTGCAAATTCTTCAGTTAATTACATGCGGAAATCAACACGTTGATTAAGTACTAGTTCTGGCATAAACAGTTCAAGACTTATTTTAGGACAAAAACAACATTCAGATAGCAATCAACATGCACAAGCTTAATTAAATTCATAGGATGCGACCAAATGCAAATCAAAATTGTATCCATAAATAATTAGCTGTTTATATCGCATATTACGTTTGGTTCACTCGACCGATTCCTAAAAGTGAAAGCATCGTAATAAAATAATATAATTATGCAATTCAAATAAACCTGTTTGGAAGCACGTAGGTGCTAACAAAATCTGAGATCTTCTTCTGAATTGACCCCGGAGATTAGTGTTGTTACGTTGTAGTCGGATCTTGAGCTTGTTATGATTAGAATTATGAAATTAGAAGACACAGGTTATTTAATTAACACCAGTATTTTAAATACGATAGTCAGTTTGATTATCTGTGATCTTTTCACGGCTAAATGATTTGAACAATTTGGCATTGCGAAACATTTTAATAGAATATTTATAAAGAACTACAATCATTAATTTAATAATTGCAATGACATATAAAATAGGTACTTAAATGATGCAAAAATCCAAAGTATACCCTGGACAATAAATACCTAATATACAAAATTAGTTAGAGATACATATATTACAGACCATTCATGAATATTTAATACATTAACGATTTTGATTCCTAAAAGAGTCACGTTGAATTACAATGAAACCATTGCTATTTGTAGTTTGGGATTTTCAGATTGCCATAACATAACAGGTAACATGAAACAAATGCCACTCGAATGGTGTTAAAATTTTAAAACGTGTGGTTACTATTAGCGAAATATCCACATGAATTTTTAAGAGTATTGCGCACACGGTTGTGTAATTATTTGTCATAGTTCAAGTACGGAGAATAGTGCAGAAAGTAAATTAGATATAAACTAAAAAAATAACCACCAGGTGACCAATAGTGATTGTATTAAGCATGTAATGATTCGATTTTCTTTTTCAGAGCTGATTGTAATGGCTTCAGTGGCCGATGAGGTTATACCTAAACCTATGCCAGAGCCGTCACAAGAACTTTTAGACAGATATTACGATTTAGTCAATGAGATCTGGTAAGAGCATGCATCGTTAGACGATCCACCTTACCCACAGTCTTCAGTGAGTTCTCTGTTCTTTGAATGCTGTATGAAAGCTGTCCAAAATTGTATTTATTCTACTTTATTTGACTTTTCTTTATTCTTAGGAATGTTTCTTTGCAGATCTGTTTATACATGTACATGTTCGTTCCAAAAAATTGTCTTAACTTTGTAGTTTTTAGAGGATATTGTTTTCTTCTGTATATATATATTTCTTTATTTCGTTGCTTTTCTTTAAGCATGTATTTGCTTTCCGAATTTATTCTCATTGTAATGGATATAAAGGTATGTATCCAACCTTGAATGTTTATATTAAATATTCAGTTTACTTGAATTTATATTTGTTTCTATGATTTTTATTTCTTATCTACATTTCCTGCAATCAGCTAAACTATTTTCGGCAGATTTATTATTTGTATGTTTATTTATTGGCACATCTTATTATACCTTTTTATTACATCCATGCAAATGCATTACTGACTGTATATTGGCTCGCTAAATACAATTTATTTTTACTATCAACCTGTCTAGTATTATGACTTATATCTATCATGAACTCTGGAAAGTTCTTCACAGTTCAGTGCCACTTTCGCTTCCTATAACATCAATCATTCTGTTTATTATAATGATATCTATATGGTTATATGCTGTTCTTTCTAAATTTATTTTTCTATATAATTAAGGATGATTCTAAAAATTGTTTGTAGAGAGATTGTATATGCCGCAAATTCCCTTGGTAATTATCGTGGATTCAACTGCTTATGGAATTCGGGGAAACGATTATATTATATAATTATTAAATTATTTATCATATTAAATGAACGGGGTCGAATACACCCTTATTTGGTACAATCTTGTTCGAAATTCTCGCCCTAACGTGGGCGCAGTAATTCTACTTCATTCAAACTATACGTACCAAATTCGTACTCGTTATTCATCATTCTATTGCGATGATCAGTGTAATCAATGCATTAAGTTTTCCAAATTTGAGTAGTCATTCGAACACCCGAATAATTGCTTGCTACCTCTGGGTGCTCTTAAAATATTCTTGCAAGCAGACGTAGTACAAAAAGTCATAATAATATCATGTATGGTCATTATAGCAGTTACATAAAGATCCATTACACTGTGTCTGCGGTCAGAACAATGTTTATGAATATTATCTTCTATTTCCTTAGTTTCTATATTTGCAAGATCTTGCCTAACCCTCATGTCCTACTTTATAAGTCTGAGGTTTGTCGAAAAATGCTCCTCACCTCATTTGCATACTTTCCCTTTCGGTGGAAACAACCGTTTTGTTTATTATGAAATAACTCAAAACAAGTGACAGAACTAACTGTGCATGTAATTTGCCCTACAATTTGTCGTTTAGTAACTGGCAAGTGGGTAAAACTATTTGGAAATCAAATAGCCTATTCTTATCCGTGTCGTCTGTTTCGGCGAAAAGTGAAACATCCGCAATGTCTTCTTTCTGTTTGAGAAAATTAGGTAATTTCTAAGCGTTATTTTCTCATGATTATGCCAAATTATCATAATTATTTATTGAGATTCAAACAAAATTTCTTTTCTATTTTCATGTCTTGCTTCGTCTTTGCAATTTGTTTTTTTAATTGCCACAATTATGTCTATATTTTGCTTGTGTATTTTATTCAGTTGAATTTTTCACTATTTTGTATATAATATGTTACGTTTCTGTAATAATTGCTTAAATAAATAATTATTATATCTTTTTGAACAAGCTTAAACTCTTTGATGTCGAAATAACTTGATTACCTCCAAACACAATTGATCTAATACGGAAGAGAGTGTTCTCACATAATACCTGATAAACTTTTACTTGTATTAGCCTAGACCAAGACTTATTCGACCTATTGAATGACTAAGGAAGCAACCCGATCTAGAATGTTATGTAAACGATTGAAAATGAGATATTATAGGAACTCAATCCCTGCTAGGAAGTAAATTGGACATAGGCAATTAATCCTTAGCTAGTAATCCAATACATTTACTAGGTATTGCAAATTATAGTAAAAATGTTTAAATTCAAGTCAAAAACATAATTATTATTACCATCGACCTTGTCTGCCCAGTTTCGATGTATTAAATCAAGTAATGTTGGTATCAATCTATAAATAGATATGAACCTTTTTTCTTTTGTTTTTATTGTCATGTTATTATATAAAAGCTTTTTATTTGAACATTTTCACGCTTTCCTCTATATTTGTAAATTAAAAAAATCTCTAATTTTTAATTCCTTAATTTTTATAGCCTACAATTAAAGCAAAATCTTGATAATATCAATTATACCATACGAGAAGTGCGACAATTATGGCTGCGCAGGCGCACCTTCGAATTCGTCCTCCAGTGAAAGTACATTATGTCACAGAACCTGCTAAGCTGGTCAACATATCCTAGGGATGAAGAAATATATCGATCATCGATATCGATATCGATACTTTTGAATTCAAAGAACTAAGTCAATGTGTACATTTTATTTAGATGAGGGGTGAAAGATTATTGATTTTGATTTCAATTGCTACATCATTAATCAATCTCTTAGAAAATGTATCCATTTTTGGATGTCACTGGTATTGAATTATATGAAATTATAAATATTAAAAACTAAAACGTAAAAGTAGTACGAGTTGTTTTTGTGCTATAAAATACGTTTCTAGTGAGAATTTATTTTGTTTCAGTTTTCTCATTCCCCTAAAATACTTGTTACAAGCCCTACAGTACATTCCATAAAGTAATATTTAACTAAAGCTAAATGGTATACTTACACTAGAATAGGCAAATTATGTGCAACCACTTTATATAAACCAGGCTTAATTAGTGAGGTGAAAAGCTACAAAAGTCGAAGTAAAATGCGTAAGCAAATGTCAAGTCGTAAGTCGTTGACCTTTGCATATCCAACGTAAATCTAGTGCGACAGCATTCTTCATACGCTTTCAATACATGTTGAAGTCGAATAAGTTATAAAGTGCAGTGGAGTCACTTTCTAGTGCATACGCTCATGAGTGCAGTGTGTACTTATCCTTAACTGACTTCCAGTCCAGTTCAGTCCAGAAAGGAGGGTGGGTTACATTATACTGTTAGTTTTGATGCATTTTTTTTATATTTATTAACTTATTCATGAATGCAAATAATAAATGACATAATAATAAGAATGTTACAATAAATGACGTAACGTAATATGCATCACTACACTTTTTAAATTAGGGTTAATAGATTTCAAAAGTAGGTAAATAGGTATCATTTAAATAAATTGAATGCATTAGAAGCGTGGCTAGGGATCTAATTTGAATCATAAAGTTAAATGTACTTGCGTAAATTTGAATGATTTTGTTGTAACATTAGTTTTTAATGTTTGTTGTATAATTTTTATTCAAAATACCAAATGCTATGTTGTAAAATAAATTCAGGTACAGTTTGGAGAGAATAGAAACCACAAGATTCACTTAGATCTGAATTCCTAAGTAGTCGAGATTTTTGTTTAGTGTGGTAATATTTCTTTATTTCGGTAGCGTTTGACCACTATCTCACCTATCGGTGAGTGATGATGCTGTCCAAGATGGTAGCACACCAGGCCTTGAATGGGAGCTGGCTCTCAAAGACAGCTGTCGGAACACATTACATGCTTTTTGGCGACAAATTTTCCAACTTGAGGATGGTAGCTGGCCAGGCGGACACTAGATAGAGTCCTATCACCAAGCGGGATCGGGGGTTTCTTAACGACTTGCTTTTTTGTTAACTTGACGTTAAATTATACTCGTCTAACGTAGAATACCGAATTTTGAATCTTTTTTATATCTGATTGGCTTTTGCCCTCTATCTCACCTGGTGTTAAGCAATGATGCCGTCGAGGATGGTAAACGTGACCTAAAATAGTCCTACACCTTCACTCTTACGAGGGTGTGATAAACACGCTCGAGGTAGACCTCTTTTTTGGGGTTGAGTGCCGGGGGTAACTATCCGGGCAATTTACCGGCTTTCTGCCATTAAATAATTTGTTTTCTTAGAGAATAAGGAAGAAAAAGTTCTTCTTAATTTAAAAGAGGTTCACTTATACTCCCTTTTTAGTCGTATAAATTCTAATTGCATTGGTTGTACTACTGATTAATTTAATTCCCTTGATATTGTGCAATAATATAATTAATCAATCAAAGTTAACATCTTTAACTAGATCTCTAACTAGATAAAGGGTGGTACCACCAGATACTGCCTTAGGCAGACTAGCAGTACAAATTCTACCACACCGTCTTTGTATATATCCGTACTTTATTTAAGCTATGAGCAAGCTTGCCTGATGGTAAGTGAAAACGAATTGTGCCTGTAATAAATACTGTGACTCGCAAATCTCAAAATATCCAGCGCTCTACGCGTCACTGAAATGAACTCGTTATCCCGCGGCTACTGGATGTTAAGGTCATATATGGCCTATTATTTTACTTGACACTTTACTCAGTAGGTACATCAGTACCTACTCAATACTCATCGACAACGAAGTTCAATATGAATCGATACTGCTAAATAAGCACATTTTTTTTGTTTGATTTATGCCCTAGGTATTACCGAGCCTAAACTAACGTGCAATATTACATTACTCAACTAATCAATTAGTTATACGATATGATTCATAAACTGATGTGCCAATATTATAAAGTCAAAGGAAATGTAACCCTGGTGACTTTTACGTAACATAAATAAGTCAAAACACGTACCTACGTACGTGTAGTTACACGGAGCACGGTCCGAGAAATAGACTGATCCAAACGTTGCTTGAAAATTCCAAAACGACATGGTCTAAAATTAAAAGGGCAAGTTTCACATACTTTACCTTTAAAGTGATCTATTAATCATGTTGATTCAAGGAATATTTCAGTATCGAATTATGTCATTCTTGCTTCGAGCGTCATAGTGACTCAAACTTTAGGCCAGTTTTATTACAGCCCTAATTACCATGAAAGGTCAATACGCACCTCTATGTTTATGGACAGACAGGTCCTAAGACTTCGACTTTTTGAGACAGGACGAGGGAAACTGAGCGGCGTGCATGCGGGACTGGTGTTCCTAGCGCCGTTGGGGGACGCAGCGCCGAGCGAGCTTCTGGAGACAGCGCACTCTGGCCACACCCCTCTCGACCCGCCTCCCTCTATCATCCACACGGTCTTCAGCGCTATAAAGAACGCTTTCTCCACAGTTGCTGCACCGCTCCAAACTGCACCGTCCGCCCCGGGCCCTATAGAGGAACCTTACGCACACCAACCTCCCCCACCGCCACAACCCGTCCCAGACTTCAGACCCATGGCCTGGGGAGCCGTAAATTCTTACGGCGAGCCGGCGGCGGTCGACGCCTTCCCGAGTTACGACCCGCGACACCCTACCCCGCCCTTCGACTACGCTTCCTCCAAACACTCCTCCGTGCCCGCTTACCCTCACAAGACCGGTTTAACCCCTGAGAAGATCCAAAAGATCAACTTCAATTTGAACAAGCTGAATAACTATATGAATCAGCAGGCGCGGTCTTCCGAAGATCTTCCCAAATTCAACGGTTTTGAAGCATATAGAGATATGTTGAAGTCGGGGCCTCTGTTGCCGACTCCCGTAGTATCTGATAATGAGATAGGTGTCCTTCCCGCTGAATTCCTTCCCGAGGAGACGAATACGACCACGACGACAGTTGCGACTTCAACGACGACTGAGAAACTAAAGAACGCGACGGTTGAGACGAGACGAAAAGACTACAAATACTTCCTGAGAGGAAACAGGATTGTCCTAGTGTGAACTGTGACTGATTATTGACTGGAGGTATGTGATGACGAGACTGACTGACTCGGGTATATTCTATATACATAAAGCGCTGATTTCTTTAATAATCAAGGTACAAAGTCTTCTTTTCATGGGCAGCGGTGTAACATAAATTACTGAAATGCTTTGAGCCGATAGAAGATCAAGTTCATATACAAACATTATTTTCTGCTTTTTAATATTTACTCTCATGAGTTTAACATTCAGTTTGCCGCATACAACTTCTATAATTTACCCTATAACAGTACTAAGCTCATTATAACTTAACTGATCCTAAATGAGCATTTATTATAATCTTCTTGGGTGTTAGAAAGTTTAACCGCTATACATTTGCGAGATATGTAATCATATAGAAAACAACTAAACTTCCTGAATAACTTTTTAATTTTTCCATAATTGCTAAATAATACTTTTCTATTTCTATTCTACTAATACGACATAAAAGGACTGCTTAATTGTCTGACTAAAATTACTTACTTCTATTTCTGTACATTCAATACCTTTTTCTTTGACTAATTTATTATGACTGACTGTACAGGATGACTGTATGACCAGCAGCCAACTTTCTCTACTGCCTCGTATCGTCATTATAATATATTTTTCTGTATATAAATTGTACAGTATCATCGTGTAAAATAATTCATCGTTCGTTCTACAAAATGTAGTATTATATAACGCCTTTTACTTCCTTTAATTTTGTATAGCACCTGTAATTAGTTTGTTCGTAACTCGTAAACTTAAGTTAATGTTAAGTAACACTTTGTGATGACATGTCTGTGTGTTATAACAGTACTTAGAATAATGAATATTAACAAATACTTCACGAACATTAAAAGGATCAGATGAGATTAATTGTATACATAGTTGCATGAAAGAACGATTGATTTAATTTATTTATTTTGTTTAAGTCAAAGACTTTATCGACACTGAAATATGGCCATGATCTAAGAAAAAACGTGTGAATTTGGATTTGTAAGTCTAAATTCCTCCAAAAAACGAATGTGTCGTTGTCGAGACAATATAATGATTATAAGATATTAGATTAATAAGATTTAAGGAATTAATTGAGTAAAATAGCTTACTGCTTACTTAACTACATTATATTCCTTAAATAAAATAAAAATCTTACGGGATATGACCTCATTATCTTCTTATTTTTATAATAATAGCAAATAACTAGAATAATAATAACACAATTATTTTTATTCTTTTACTTACCTAAAACTATAATAGCCACTTACATAATGTTCCGGTCTATGTAAATATGTATATTAATGTTCTCGTTTCCAGAAACTATGTATAATCCTTTCTTTTCAGCGATTGTATCTTCTCTCTACGTACGAAAATTTTCTTCACAGATGCTTGATCTCATTAAAACTCTTCTGTAAATTAACTATTTAAGTAATGTAAAAAGGCTTGCCTATTTAAGTTAGGTACCCAAATCCATACCATACTTAAAACCTAATTCTTAACTTAACATACTTAAACTTAAAGCTACATAACAATAAAAGTTCATAATGCAATTCTGTATGCAGATTTTAATCCATGAAAGTCATTTGCCAAATCGATTTCATTGTACATTATTTTCTTTTAGTTTCATTTCTTGTTATTCATTATTCTTTCTTTGGCATTTATTTCTTGTTCTCACCATTTCAACTGTTTCTTTTAATCAAAGTACTTATATTATTTTTGTATATTTTCAGAAATCCCTGTCCATACAGCAGTGCTGGGCCCAGAGGAATTGCAACATTACTCCCATCACGCCTAGAAATATAATAAGTTTATAATTTAGTATTATTTAAATAAATGCTCATGTAGTGCCTTTTCAATCCAAAATAGTTTTTTAAAGGGAAATGCTTTATTAGGTTTTAATATAAACTTCCAGTAAGTAGCCTTCAGTTTGATAGTTTTAAAGATAATGCACGTGCAACGACAATTTGAATGAATTTTTAAATTGTTATATTTGTTAAAAGTAATTAATACTAAGAAGGAAAGAAAATATAACCAGTGAAATTTTGAACTATTTCAGTATCAGTGAATTAAATTAGCTATTAGTAACATTTTATTTAAGTTTGACTCAAAACCAATGCTACATGTTGTACCTTAATGTGAGTAGTTAGGTTATTAGTACACTATTGTTATGTATTATATAAAAAATCGACAATGTTCATGATAAATACGCATAATAACGTACCTATATGCCGCTCTAAAAACATTTAGGTACGAGTACATTTAATAATACAAACTATTTATTTACCTATGACGTTGTTATGTTAATTATATTATTTGGCCTATAAATAAATTGGTGATAAGTACATAATAGGTTAGTTTTAAATTCTATTGTGTTGTGTAAATAAATTATTATTTAAATTTATATTGAATTGTAAAATGTTTTCTATTTGTAAATAAATGTGGGAACGTGTGTGATTTATTTTTGGTTTTGAGATTTATCCTTCCTCCCTTTTAGTATAGGACCAGGCATACCTATAAAAAAAAGTATTAGTGAACAAACCTTTGAATATAAATACACAGGAGCATCATATTGATGTTGACATGACTTGCTACCAAATGAACTGACTTCAAATGCCGCGCTAGTCAATTACAGTATTAAGTTTGTTATGTTTATATCCATATCTATAGGGGTTCTTATCAAATCTTGATGAAATTACAATGTGACCAAACTAGATATCTACTCTCTTAAAGTAAAAAATAATTTTCCAAATCGGTTAATAAATGATGGAGTTCGGAGGAAAACACATTAAAATAACCGGCCAAGTGCGTGTCGGGCCACGCGCAGTGTAGGGTTCCGTAGTAGCCCGTTATTCAATGCAAGTCTTTACCCGTTAAAAACAAGCAACTAGGTACTTCGTCTTTGTCACTTAAAAGGATTTATTCTAAGGATTTTGTATTTGGTACAAAATTATCCAACACCCAAGTTCAACGACTATTACTGCTGAAGTAATAAAGTTATCTTAATTGCTATAATTTTTCTTTAAAGTACATGAAATGCACAATTACCAAGAATTTTTCTAGATTTTTCAAGCCAGCAGTTTAGCTTTTAGAGGAGGGGGGGACGCCCTACTGGAACAAAAATTTGCACTTTAAAGTTTCATATATCGTAAATGAAGAATTCAATCGAGAAATGATATTAGCAACCCTTAAGTCATTTCAAAAGACCTATTCAACGATACTCCACACGATGGGGTAGACGACGAATTAAAAATTCATCCCCATTTCTCATCTATATGAGCTCCCCTATGGGAGCTAACCTAAAAAAAAATATATTTCAAAATTTTATCTCACTACTTTGTCGGCGTAATTTATATACATACCTACAAAATTACAGCTTTCTAGTATTAACGGTCCCTTAGCAAAACCTCGGACAGACAGACACACAGATAGACAGACAGACAGACAGACAGACAGACGGACATGACGAAACTATAAGGGTTCCTTGTCAGGACTACGGAACCCTAAGAGAGATAGTGGCTTTGAGTATTCTGGCTTTATACTCGAAGGATAGTGGTCAAACGCTAACCTATGCGATATTTAAAAAAAAAAATTCGCCATATTTCCTTGCTCTGCGCAAGTAATTTTTTTTTCTAAAGAGTTTCTACTATTGATTCTATCAGACTATTGAGTTGGTATTCTACCCTTAGATCGACTTTCCTAGATTTGTCCCACTATCAGCAGTTTCTCTAGGTCTGTGAGCGCATTTTGTGACCAAAGAAACTTAACTGACGCTCTTGGTATATAGAAAAAAAGACTGTGATACTGAGCTCAAGGAAAATTGAATAATTTGTTCTCATGGCAAAAAGTACAGCCCTACAATAAATTTGAATGCTACTTATGTTATAAATGGGACAGTTATTTTTTATTCAATCACGCAAAAACCGCTGTAAGAATTTGAAAGAAATTTTGCACACAAATAGTTTATAGCATGGATTTAGATAATGTTAAGAAAGAATATTTGTAAGCCATACAACAAGCCATAACAAAATGGGAGCAAACGCATTTATTCACGTTCCCAAATTAAACATTTAAAATAACCGTAATACAGTACAGTGTATTTCTTCATGCAAAGTTTATCTAGCATATGAGTTTTCACTGAATATATTGATCATGGAAATAAGACAGGCGCTACTATAAAATAATTAGGTGTAGTTAAATCTAAAATAAAATGTATCTATTAAGTATAAGTGCCGACCGACCGACTTCCAAAAAGAAGGAGGTACTCAATTCGTCTGTATGTTTTTTTTTTTGTCAATTGTGAGCCGATTCGAATGATTCTTTTTGTAATCGGTAGGGTACGTTTCCGAGGTGGTCCCATTGTAATTTCATCAAGATCTGATAAGTATGACTTGCTACTGAAATTGGCTCGCGGGGCATTGAAGTCGGTTGTTTTAGTTTTAAACTATCTTCATTATAACGTTATACATCACTATGTTTTTATAGAAAATATTTACATAGTCAAACCAGAAAATGACAGACAATCACAATTTCATCTTTTGCCGTTTACTAAACATCAGATTAGATATTGTTCAAGAGCTTCATCATCATTATCAGCCGGTATCAGTCCACTGCTGGGCATAGGCCTCCCCCAAGACACACCACTGAGCCCAATCTTCGGCTCTTTGTACGTAATAAAATAATACTGATTACTGATTTTTTTCAAACGCGTTGATGTCTTTTGCTTGCGACTATTGAAACGGGAAAGTTTAAGGCGTTAAATATTTAGATATCTAATCTTATTTTTTTTTGTATAATATAAGGTAACAAGACAAGCACGACGGTCGCCTAATGGTAAGCGATGACGTCTCCCTATTACTGATACAGTATGCAAAATTCTGGACTGCTAGAAATTTTGCATGTCACTGCATTGCGCCTGTTACCTTGAGACATAAGAAGATGTTGAGTCTCACCACAGATATATATATATATATATATACAAATATCTGTGAGTCTTACAGTCAATCTCCTTTAATTTCACTGGACACCTAGCCATTTCAACCGAAAAACATTCCTATTTAAGGGGGTACGATTTCCATACAAAAGTATAATGCACAAATATGAATCAATGGAACAAAAACTTGCACTGAAATTAAATCTAGTGGTCTTGTATCAGTATTTACATGCCGGGAATGCATGCCATCAGTATTTATATTTACCTACATGATTTAAATGACTAATATAAACATATTATTCAACTAATATTTTTTTGTTAGAACTTGAATTGTAGTAGTATTCAAAATAACTTCCTCTTAATCAATCAAATTATGTAGGTACGAGTAAATACATTTCCCGACATGTAAATACTTATAAAAGACCAATAGATATGATTTCAGTGCAATGTTTCGCTCCATTTACTCATATTTGTGCATTATACTTTTGTATATGTATTTGTATATTATATTATGTACCCCCTTAAAATTAATAGACAATGCGGTGGTACCGCCCCATGCGAACTAGCAGAAGTCCTACCACTACAAAAAGTGGCATATGGTGGGAGAGGCGTAGTCCAACAGTAGACTGACACCAGCTGATTATGATGATGATGATGATGTCCAAATGAAGCGTAATTCAGGCAAAGATAATTAAGTTTGATTTAATTTGTTCACTATTAAAACAATGATTATCAATAACATATTGTTTGTCTTTGTCATTCCTAGCACCATTGATAAATGCCACGTTACAAGATAGCTAGCTACCTACCCCGTTCTATTATTTTGTCTTCAATAGTAACTATTCAAACTTGAAAATGAAATAGAAAATGTTTTTAATATTTATTTACAAATTCTTTGTTTCCAGTTACAATGTTTCGATGGTGCCTAAAACATTTTGTCGCATTGCGACACGCAAATAGACCTTACAATTATAACTAAAATATACAGACATCATTATCAAATAATCTGGCTCTTTCAATATTATTTATACACATATTGGACGGTCCACCAAAAACTTCGTTTTTTTATACATAAACCGTCTGCTTGTTTGCTACTTATAGGTAGCAAACAAGCAGACGGTCCACCGATGGGAAGTGGTCACCGTCGCATATGAACACTTGCAACACTAGAGGTGTCACTCATGCGTTGCCGACCTGACGAGATACTTGTAACGCTCCTTTTGAAAGACTCCATGTTGTAGCTCTGCGGGAAATCAGCAGACGGCAATTCGTTCCACAATTCACAAGTGTACAGGAGAAATGAGCGGTTGAATCAAGGATGTGTGCGAAGTCCAAATCTTATAATTTGTGGATGAGCGAGTTATCTATATCGAGAAGTGCGTTAGTAAAATCGGGACACCGGAATTAAATTGAGTAATTCTTCAGAACACTCCCCGTTATAAATGTGTTAGAAGATACAGAGAGACCCTATATCTCTACGCATGCTCAGAGGTTCGATGTTGAAGGTAAAGTCGGGGTCGTCAACAATTCTGACAGCTCTACGCTAAATCGCATCAACTGGCTAAACTTGATACTTGGGTGCTCCGTTCTAAATGTGAGAGCAATATTTCACGCGTGGTCGAATATTTGCTTTTTTGCACATATAAAAGACTAGCTTACGCCCGCGGGTTCGCTCGCGTGGACTACAGAAAACAAATCACATAATTTTCTTCAGAAACCAATATACAATCTAAGGTGTACAATCTAAAGTAGATTTGAATAAATAAAAATACTTGTTTCATTATTTGTTTTAAGGCAGGAAGTACTTGTGTGAAGTTTCGAATAACAAAGACTATCTTATCTTGTTCCTCTATACAAACTTAGTAACCCCATTTCATCCCCTTAAGCGGTGAACTTTGGTAAAACCTTTCTTAGCGAACACCCACGTCATAATAACTATCAGCATGCCAAATTTTAGCGCTAATCTTGTATCTCCATACAAACTTAGTAACCCCATTTCATCCCCTTAAGCGATGAACTTTGGTAAAACCTTTCTTAGCAAACACCCACGTCATAATAACTATCAGCATGCCAAATTTTAGCGCTAATCTTGTATCTCCATACAAACTTAGTAACCCCATTTCATCCCCTTAAGCGGTGAACTTTGGTAAAACCTTTCTTAGCGAACACCCACGTCATAATAACTATCAGCATGCCAAATTTTAGCGCTAATCTTGTATCTCCATACAAACTTAGTAACCCCATTTCATCCCCTTAAGCGGTGAACTTTGGTAAAACCTTTCTTAGCGAATACCTACGTCATAATAACTATCAGCATGCCAAATTTTAGCGCTAATCTTGTATCTCCATACAAACTTTGAACCTCCGTTTCGTCCCCTTAAGGGATGAATTTTTCTAAACCCCATTCTTAGCGAATACCCACGTCATAATAACTATTTTCATGGCAAATTTCAGCGCAATCCGTTAATATGAGTTTTCAGGCTTAAGGGTCAGGTTTCAGGGGTAAAAACCCCATTTCACCCTCTTAGGGGTGGAATTTTGAAAAACCCTGAAACACATATTTTTTATTTATTTACAAAAGTAATTGTGTGAAGTTCCGAATTAAAAAAAATACATTTTGTTTCTCCGTCCAAACTTTGATCCCTTTAAGGATTGAATTTTGGTAAATCCTTTCTTAGCTAATATCTACGTCATAATAACTATCTGCATGCAAAATTTCAGCGCAATCTGTTAATATTGATTTTCTGACTTTGTTACCCCATTTCACCCTCTTGGGGGTAGAATTTTGATAAAGCCTGAAACACGTATTTCCTATTTTTATTTACAGAAGTACTTGTGTTTAGTTTCAAATGAAAATACTATCTAATCTTGCTTCTCCATACAAACTTTGAATCCCGTTTAATCCCCTTTAGGGATGAATTTCGTTAAATCCATAACGTTATAATAACTATCTGCGAACCAAATTTCAGCCTAATCTAAATCAATATTGATTTTCAGGCTTTGTTACCCCATTTCACCTTCTTACGGGTAGAATTTCGAAAAATTGTTTCTTAGTGGATGTTTGCACTTCACAAAGAATACTCCCTCCAAATATCATGTCTCTAGGACCAGCGGTTTAGGCAGTGCGTTGATATACCAGGTAGTCATTCAGTCAATCAAAAAAACGCGTAGGGGATGATTTTTGAAAAACTGTGATACCCGTAACTTTTTATTTCAATTAAAGAGTATGTGTACCAATTTTCTAAACAATTGACCCATACATTAAAAAGTTTCATAGAAAGTTCAACCCCTTCATTTCACCCACTTAGGGGTGGAATTTCGAAAAACCCTTTCTTAGTGGATGCCTACACTTGACAAAGAACACACCCTCCAAATTTCAGACCAGCGGTTTGGGCTGTGCGTTGATATCTCAGTCAGTCAGTCAGTCAGTCAGGACTTTGGATTTTATATATATAGATTATACCAAAAGCCGGAAAGTGAATAATATAACACAGATCAAATAAGGCGATGAACCTGTATGTTGGACTTCTGAATGCTTATCACTTAGCATCAAGTTAGATAAGCGTCAAAAATCTTATCTGCCTTCATTAGAAAACGTAGGTAATGTTATCTTTACTTGAGAAAGATATGCTATTAAAAACAGCCATCAATAAACGCGAAGGAAGTTCGTAACAAATCTCTAAGGTAGATCTAGATATAGAACCTTGTGTAAAATAATAACTGCCTTCCGCCAGCTTCCAATACCGGCTGTTCACACCAAGTGGACTTGCGGATAAAGCGCGTTTTAACATTTTGCACAAAAAGTGGAAGGTTACAAAGTACCCTTAAAGAGAATTGTGTTTTTCTGGCAGTAGGAGACTGTAGTTAAATTAGTATTATTACTGACTGTAATGTAATCTACATAGTTAAACTATTTCATGATATCATAATATAATTTAATAACGAAAATAACCGACTTCAATGGTTACGCTAGTCATTTTCGGTAGCAAATTTTAAGTGTTTATCTCTAGATCTCTGGAGATACTCATCAGATCTCGATGAATTTAAGATGGGACCAAGTTGAGCTATGATTGTTAGTAGGTACCAATGTATTTTTCAAGTCTCGATTGAAGCGACATCATAGTAACCATTTGTAATCCATACAACACGAGATCTCTATGACCACGAACAGCATTCACAATAACTCGTAAACAAATTCGGATTCAAGAACTGTCCCTTCTTAGACTTTGATCCTTGCAATTCGCAATGTAAATGGATTCTTTATTATTGTTATATACCGGCTATAATTCACGTACCTTTAGTCGAATTTTCTCGACCTAGGTTTCGAGCGAGTCAGTCGCTCTTCCTCGGGAGTGAGGTCACGCGGTGAGATCGCGATGTTCACTGAACATATCACAGGTATATACATAACAGGTACGTGAATTACAGCCGGTATATAACAATAATAATGTTACAAATTCACGATAATTTTAATATCAAAATAAATGGAAACTTTGATTTTTTAGTACGAAAAATCTGTGATTAAAATGGAAAAGTTTTGCGCTACCAAATAGCTCACGGATGAATTACAATTCAAAATAAGGCAGCCCAATTAGAATTCATCCGATTTCAATACGCAAGTTCAATAAGTTGTAGAAGTCCTACGGACGCAGATACCATAAAAAATGTGTTACCTCTAAAGGACTAAGCTTCTTTTGATGACACCATAGTGACCATATACCTATGTTTCCTATAACGAACTTTCTTGGTCTCATCAGAGCATTAAGCTCTATTCAAAAATTACTAAAGGCCGACCACACCGCGGCGTCCTGCGTCCTTCGGGCGCGATCTCAGTACTTTTCAATTATTTTCTGATCGCGTTTGGTGTGAACTAGTCGGTACAAATACTACTGCGCTATCTGATCGCCGCCTAGATCGCGCACGCAGGACGCTGCGGTGTGTCCGTACCTTAATATACTCTAAAATTATCACAGATCTTGTGGTCTGTGATAATTCATAGATATAGCTTTTATTGGATTGTGTTAACATCTGATCTGATAGTTACCATGGATTATGTGTTATTAGCTTTAGCACTTCAACGTCCTACCACGGAAATGTAAGTTTGTACAAAAAGCCATGGGTTTGCATAACAGACCTGTGATTATACCTTCCTGGTTGGTCGGGCCTCATTGCTTTCGCTTTCGATATGATTGAGGGTTAGGGTGGCAGGGTTTGACGACCTATGGATATCTGTAAAACCAACTAATAAGTATGAAACGAGCTGCATCTTGGACTACATCATCACTTGACGGTGAGACACATCATCACTTGACGGTGAGACACATCATCACTTGACGGTGAGACACATCATCACTTGACGGTGAGACACATCATCACTTGACGGTGAGACACATCATCACTTGACGGTGAGACACATCATCACTTGACGGTGAGACACATCATCACTTGACGGTGAGACACATCATCACTTGACGGTGAGACACATCATCACTTGACGGTGAGACACATCATCACTTGACGGTGAGATACTCGTATTATATCGGTACTTGCAAGATTGCTTGCCTAATCAGCGTCAAATTAAATTTTACTTGCTCTGAAGATTATTATTATTACTACACACAAAAAAATAAAGAATCAGATATTTTAGTACATCGTATTACTACAATCTAAAATTTTACCGATGGGACTCGAACCCGCGCTCGCAGGTACATGCTCAGCGCTTTACCAATTCAGCTACAGTACGACCCTACTAATTCAACGAAATTACTGGATTGCATTTTTTTAACCGACTTCAAAAAAAGGAGGAGATTTCTCAATTCGACCGTATATATTTTTACCAATTATGCATTGGTGCAACAATATTTTATTATCTTTGGAATCTTGCGTCCAAATTCAACAAAAAAAAAAAACAAATAAAAAATAGTTCAAAAACTAAAACCCGACTACTGAAATATCACGCTCTAAAAAGTATGAAACAAGAAAATATTCTCATTTGAGATCGCTTTTTACAAACTATTTAATATGTATCGTTTAATATATAAAAAACTTACTTTTAATGAATATTTTATCGTATTTTATACATATTCTTAGTGGTGTTCAGTGGATACCCGTGGTCGCATGCTACTTTTCAGAATGTATTGTTTTGTTACGGTAGGTGACGTACGACCACGGCTATCCTCTGAGCATCACTGAGAATATGTATAAAATACGATAAAATATTCATTAAAAGTAAGTTTTTTTAAATATTAAACGATACATATTGAATAGTTTGTAAAAAGCGAAAAAGAAAATGTTGACCCCACCCCATGTTAGGGTAAAAAATTTTTTTTAGTTCTTGACTTCGTGCCCTCTAGATACTTACTACATACTTACATACATACATACATACTTACATACATACATACCCACATACCGGTCAAAAACATAACCCTCGTTTGTGCTTCACCGTAGTCGGGTAAAAAAAAAATTACTTTTGGAAGTGCTTGCCAATATACTTTTATATTATAATTATTTTATTAATAATTTTATATTATAATATTATAAAGGTGAAAGTTTGTGAGTGTGTAATAATGTTTATTACTTCTTCATGCTAAAGTCTACTAAACTAAACTACTCAACCGATTGAGCTGACATTTGGTAAATAGATAGCCCAGCCCTGGAATAACACATATACTTTTATCTCGATATTCCCACAGTATCAATGTCTACCCGGGTAAAACCGCGGGACACAGCTAGTACATACATAAGATAAAGCTTTTTTAACCGACTTCAAAAAAAGGAGGAGGTTTCTCAATTCGACCGTATATATATATATATATATATTTTATTTTTTTAATGTTTGTTCGCGGATAACTTCGTCGTTTATGAACCGATTTTGATTATTCTTTTTTTGTTCGAAAGGAGATATCCCAAGTGTGGTACCATGGTAATTTTATCGAGGTCTGATAAGTATCTCCAGAGATATTGAGATAAACATCTCAAAATTGGTACTGAAAATGAATAGCGCGGCATTAAAGTCGGTTCTTTTTTAGTTTTTAAACGATATTATTTCCGTTGAGGTAGACAAAGACTACTTCTTGCCATATGCTACGATTCTGACATACCCTTTTCGCTTCTTCCACTTTCATGAGCGCCTTTATACACGCTCGCCGGTTATAGGGACTTTTGACTTGGTATTTCTTTAAAACGATTATTATATTTGATAATACTAACAACAGCAATCATCAAGAAATGCAGTGGCCGCCGGTCACCGCTCATCGACTTTTCATTCGCGTGCGCTAAAGTCGACGACTCCGACTTCTGCCCACTCTCACTTATGCATAAATGATGCTATTGGTACTGTTAGATATGCGGTTAAACGTAAATACTGTGTGGTTATTAATCTTAAGCGTTTTAAGTTAGCTGTACTGAGAATAAGTAATTTGTAGCTATTGATATTTACGGGAAAGATTCTTCAGTAACACAATTCTCATATGTTATAGTCTAGCCGTCTAGAATTTGACCATTATCTCACCTGGTGATAAGAGATGATGCGGTCGAAGATGGTTAACACGCTAAGCCTAGTCTAGAATATTCTGACCTTTAAGGGCTATGTGCTGCCGGAACATCGAAAGGTTAAGGGTCAGCTCAGACCGCGTCGCGACGCGACGAGACCCAGCGTGCACGTTTAAACCGACTTCACAAAAAGGAGGAGGTTCTTAATTCGACTGTATTTTTTTTTGTTACCTCATAACTCCGTCAAATCTTAACCGATTTGAAAACATATTTTTTTGTTTGAGTGATTATGCCTCCCGTTTGGTCCCATTCAAATTTTATCGAGATCTGATAATTATCTCAGGAGATATGGAGATAAACGATATAATCAAAGTTTGTACACTTTGACGAAATGATTATAACGAGCCAGTACTTTGGACTATCGCGGCATATAGAAGTCGATTTTTTCGTTTTGTACGATCATACACTATTAAGAGAGTGATACAAAAATGTTTATTTACTTTATTAACTGACCTTGAGGCGGCAGATTTTCTCCTTGATGATGGTTTGCTATTTTCAACCTACTTTTAAAAAGGAGGAGGTTCTCAATTCGTCTGTAAGTGTTTTTGGTATTTATGTTACGCGATTACTTCGTCAATTGTGAACCGATTCGAAAAATTATTTTTTAATCGTTAGGGTATATTTTCGAGGTGGTCCCATTGTAATTTCATCGAGATATGACGATAAGCGTCTCAAACTTGCTACTGAAACTGACTCGCGGGGCATGGAGGTCGGTTGTTTTAGTTTTTAAACTATCCTAATTATTTGGTAGCAATATAACAAAAATACTTTTTTATGACAATACATTAAACTTTTATTTAATTTAGTAGCAAATTAAAACTGACGGAATACAAAATTTTACTTTTCTTTGTGAAAATCTATTAATAATATAAGATTTAAATTTAAACTTTACGTTTCAATTAACAACATAAAAAAATATATATTTAGACTTTATTAAAACCTTGAATTTTGTACATTTTAACGCCACTTTAATCATAATCCACCGGTATTAGTCCACAGCTGGACACAAGCCTCTTTAGCCACCCTTTTGCGAAATTGTTCGCTCCATTTGGTCACAGGACGTCATACGCTACGTTTGCTGATTCGCGGTCTCCACTCTAGAACAAGTCTACCCCGACGGTTATCAGTCCTGCGGCAAATATGACAACACCACTACCACTTGAGTTTGCTTAACTGCTAAAAGCAAACGCGGGGTGCCTTATCCATACAAATGTACCGTTTCCTCCCTGAAAAACGCTTCTAGAGCAAAGTTTGTTTCCACAAAAAATCATGATCTGCTTTAGCTATGCGGCCCCTATCATTTGCTTTTTTTGATCAACCAATTGCAAAAATAAATATAAGCCTTTAATCTCCTTTTTGTGATTTTTGAGGGTTTATATTTCTATTTACAATTGGTTAGTCAAAAAAATAATAATAGAGGCGTAGTAGCTACAGCAGACCTTGATTTTTGTAGAAACAAATTCTGCTCTAGAAGCATTTTCCAGGGAGAAAACGGGGGAACACATTTGTATGAAAAAGAGCACCCCGCGTTCGCTCTTAAACTAAGTCAATCACTTAAGTTCTCTGGCGAATTACTTCCTATTAAAGATCTCGAATTATGGCTTTAAATGGCCTTTGAATATATTTTTCTAGTGCTGAAAAGTACTCGTTATAATGTTTATATATTAATTCCGTGGTAATTATAATTCTATACCAAGTTTTATGACTAACAACAATATATAAACTAAATGACAACTGTTATGACTTTCTTGAGTTCAAATCTCAATTATTGCAGAAAATAATATAATAACTGGCCAAGTGCGAGTTGGACTCGCATACGTAGGGTTCCGATTCAACAATATTTGCCGGAAAAATAAGTTTTTTGTATGTATTTTGTAAATTTTAAATATAATTTAGTTTTTATTATTTGATTTTATAGCAACCGTTATAATACATACACACTACGAGCAAATTTTAAGCCTCCGTCTATTACGGTTTGTACGATCGAACATGAAACGCCTGAAAAAACACGTTTCTTGTATGGGGACCCCCTTTTATTTTTAATGTTTTTAGTATTTGTTGTTATTGCGGCTATAGTGATACATATTTTGCGAAGATTATGATTATTATTATTGTGAATATATTATTGTGAATATTCTCTCTATTATGGTTCATAAGTTCAAGCAAAAAAACGTTAAAAAATCACGTTTCTTGTATGTGGACCCCCTTGAATATTAAAATTAATTTTGTTTTTTGGTATTTGTCGTTAAATCCCCCATAGTAATACATATTTCGTGAAAATTTCAAGTATCTACCTATTACGGTTAAAGAGATACAGCCCTGTAAGATACGGACAGACAGACGGACGGACGGACAGCGAAGTTTTAGTAACAGGGTTCCTTTGGTACCCTTTGGGTACGGAACCCTAAAAATTAAGTTTACAAGTGCTTGGCATAGACCAAGACTCAATGGTGATAAGGCTGTCAGCACACTAAGAACACATCAGAGATATACATAAAAGTAATGTCGAGGAAGTCATTAGATAAACATTTGACGACGATCTCACCACATTCAAAGTGAATAAATTCAGGTCTGTAATTGATTCTTGCTCGCCTGGAAAGAAAAGACGTTAAAGGTATGGACACACCGCAGCGTCCTGCGTGCACAATCTAGGCGGCGATCAGATAGCGCAGTAGTATTTGTACCAACTGGTTCACACCAAACGCGATCAGAAAACAATTGAAAAGTACTGAGATCGCGCCCGCAGATCGCAGAATGCCGCGGTGTGGCCGTACTTTAATGGTAGTGGAAATAATATCACCAAATTACAGTTTTCTGCATTTCGCATCCTTGCACCACTTTCAGCTTCTAATATAATAATCTCTGGTGAAAATACGGAACTGTGACAATAACAATTTAACTAAGATTTATGGCCGTTTTCCAAAAAGTTGCAGAAGCTATCTTCACTGCTGAGAGCTATCCCTCTCATTTCTCAGAAAGCTACGGCTAGTAGGCATTTCAACTAGTAGTTAAAAGTAAGTACCTCAGTAATTGAAAACGGCCGTATAAGTCCACAGAGCTTATACACAAAGCTTAATAGCTGCAAAATTCGTATGTTTCCCGACGTGTTAATCGAACTATCTTGACTGTTGACAGTCAGGACTTTGAGAGCCACCTGGCGAGGTTCTTTCGTTTGGTAGATATTTTGAGCCATGGCCAAAGATCACTATTACTTTAGTTCTCACTTTTTAGTACCACTCATTCATACGCAAAGCGGTAGGCAGTAACTGGAAAGGAAGAGCCAAAGATCAAGCTCAGTGGCGTGGCTTGGGAGAAGCCTATGTCCAGCAGCGGACTGATACCAGCTGGTTATGATGATATAATGCTCGCCTTCTAATCCAGATGTTCCAACCTGACGTGCACCAATGGATTTTTCATAGTTTTTTTTTACCTAACATATTTGAAGTTATACTTCTTTTGGCGCGATAGAGAAAAATGATGAGAGTGAATTTTTACGATGCGCGCGCACACCGACACCTAAATTTAACATCGTGAAGTTAGTTCTAGGTGGTACGATGCGCACGCACACCGTCACCTAAATTCTACCCCGTGAAGTTAGTTCTAGGTGGCATGACTATGTTCAAGTTGTATATGTCATATTTAACGTCATATTTTTACGTTAATAAAACATTTTTTATTTAAATAAAATCTTTTTGATTAATTTTAATATTTATCGTTAATCACCACTGTATTTTATTATTTATTTTTCCATCCGCCACAGAAGTATAACTTCTAACGCGTGTACATAAGTACACACACTCTTTTTCTTAAACAAATTTTTTTTTAAACATTTAATAAGAGCCTTTTGGCATAAAGGATAGATGGCTTGACTTTTAAGCGAGAGGTCACCGGTTCAAATCCCTCCACGGGTGTTCGTCCATAGGCGGAAGGAATCCGTGTTCCGGCAGCACACAGCCATCGAGAGTCAGACTATAATATTCTAGGCGTAGCATGTTCACTATCATCGACCACATCTTAGCTTACCACTAGGCGAGATAATGGTCAATAGCCTATAAGAAATATAAAAAAGTAACTTTTACATGAATTGATTAGGATGCTCCTCTATACATGAAGCTAGTTAAAAACATCACCTTTCAAATATATATATATATGTTCTAAAATCATAGTACACCAAGATATCAACTTCAAACAAGTTTCAATGGCACTTGCGCCTAGTATATCCCCAGCTTTCCACCCATCGTTGCACCAGCAGTGGGGGTGACTATAAGACTGTCCATGACCTATTTCACGCGTCATACAACGTTGACAGCTGACCACACGTGTTGTGTTGTGACGTGTTCATAAGGATTGTACGGTGATAACGTGAACTGCCCGTGTTTAGTGACTGTGATTCTGGTGATGATGGGCCTTAAAATGATTAAGGTAAGGAAGTAAACATTTTTTATTTAATATTATATTTTTTTAAGTGTCTACACTATATATTTTTGTACACATCCCTCGGTCACGATGTAACCTGAGAACGGGTGGACCGATTTGGCTAATTATTTTTTGTGTTCGTAATTGTCAGGACAAGGTTTTTATGACATAGACATTTGAAATAAATTATTTATTAACGCGGGCAAAATCTCGCGGCACATATAGTTGTTATATACAGTCCAAAAATTTACCGTGCCGACGGGACTCGGACCCGCGACTACCAGAGTACTACTTTATTGTCCTCATTATGTAACAGGACAAGTCTGACGCTCGCCTTATAGTAATCGATGACATCTCCCTGTAACAGACACTGTGGCATACAAAACTCTACATTGTCAGAGTTTTGTCCGAAAATAGTTACTCTGACCAGTTTCGAACAATTTAATGTCAGAATAATTTTATGTCCTAACTTGTGAATATAAGTAGTGTATCTACCTAAGGCTGAATGAAATAATGAAATGTAATATTCTCCTATTGCGGTTAAAGTAGTTAATTGTATGTAAAAGTCAAATATACCCTTCGAGCATATTCCTGATGAAATACAGTAAGATTACTTTTTACTCATAATTTATATATTTTCAGATAAGTATAACGAGTAATCTTATTAGGTATTTATTAAAATTTATTTAATTGGTTAGGTAGTATTTATGTTGAAAAGCTAGTTATAATTTCCCAAAGAATTTTATGTCCATTTATAAAAAAACGTCTCCGTGTAATGTTTTGTAAAGTCCTTTCCATCAAGGTAAAAAGAAACCATCCACACCAGTCGAATATTTTCTATTATTTAAAAGACAATAAATATTTTGTATTCTTACATTTGAACCCTTTGAAACCACAGACCTAGGATTTTCTATTAACAGTGATTGAAACAGTATATGTACACTAATTTTAGCACTATTAAAAAAAGTGCCTATAGCCAAGAACTGAAAAGTGCTTCAATTCTCACAGCCTTGCCTAGGAATGTCTAGTTATCACAGACTATGTAAATCTGATTTCTAATCGTCCACAGGCGTCAGTTAAACATTAATTAAATCCCGCCTTTATTGGG
This sequence comes from Cabera pusaria, assembly GCA_954871355.1. Lineage (NCBI taxonomy): Eukaryota > Metazoa > Arthropoda > Insecta > Lepidoptera > Geometridae > Cabera > Cabera pusaria. Next base: position 23,674,510 of record OX940894.1, read on the forward strand.
TATAATCAAGGGCTCAAACTGGACCCCTGTCGAGTCTTTCCATAATAATCTTGTTCTGTCCATTGATAAGACATGATCAGTTGAAAAGGATCTGCAAATTTTAATTGAAATATTTTACTGCTTATTTTCTCAACAGTTTTCATGAACATTTTGACGAACGCATAGCGGTGGTTTTTTGTTTTATACTTTATAGGCTAGCGTTTGACCACTATCTCACCAGTTGGTAAGTGATGATGCGGTCGAAGATGGTAAGCACGCTAGGCCTAGAATGGGAACTGGCTCTCAAGGATAGCTGCCGAAACACATTAGATGTTTGGTGACAGATTTTCTAACTTGAGGGTGGCGGGTGGAGCTGGCCAGGCGGACATTAGATAGTGTCCTACCACCATGCGGGGGTTGTTGGTTTCTTATCGATGTTTTCCTTCACCGGAGGGCCACTGTGAGAAGCGCACATACATTTTTCGATAGAAAAATCCATTGGTGCACGGCGGTTTGAACTCGGTACCACAGCATCAAAGCCGACCGTTCTCCCGATTACGCCACCGGGCCCTCGATTGCCCTCGATTTGACAGAAGTAATGTTAATAACGTATTGCAAATAAAATATGGTCTTATGTCCATGGTCCTAGGTTACAAAGATATAAAAGCAAAATATAGTTACATAATTATGACATTTTCACTAAGGCGTGCTGTTTGAGCATATAAGCGCAATGTTTATTATATTGCTTGGTTTGAACGACCCATGCGTTTGCGAGCAGTAGGGAGAGATCTCATTATGATTGTTTTCTCGGATGTCTATTTTAAAGTATGTTGTATTTTAACATAATATCTTCACCCATTTTCAAGAAGATTTTGATGAATGCACAGTGGTGGACTTTAGTAAAGTTATTATCAACTAGCTTAGCATCGCCCGCGTAAAAATTGGTGTGTGGCAAGTGGAGAACAATATTAGATTCACACATCTTTTTATATTTCTAATATTAGTAGGATTTATTTTAAGGTTTATTTGTACAGAGTTTAACCGTTTCAGGGTATGATTTTCGAATATAAGATTATCCTATATAATTATTCCAGAGCATACACTATCAACGTTACAAATTTCTTTAAAATCGGTTTAGTAGTTATGGAGATATGTTTTTTTAATGATATAAGGTAACAGGACAAACACGACGCTCGCCTGATGGTAAGCGATGACGTCTAACTATTACAGATACAGTGGAATAGTAAAATTCTGGACTGCCAGGGATTTTACATGCTGTTGAGTCTCACATGCCCTGTAATTTCACTGGACACCTTGCCATTTCAAGCGAAAAAATCCTACCGCTACAATTACACTACGTGGTAACAACATTCACACTCAAAACACTTACTTTCGCATTTATAATATTAAGCAATAATAATAATACATGATTTATTCGGATAAGGCATAATATTACAAAATTGTTTAATAAACACCTAGTTCCTAAACTAGGCTCTAATAATATTCGAATATTCGAATAGTCGAATCTGGAATCATCTTACATCTCAGCATTTTTTACTTCGATAAAAATAGCAGTCATTATGGAGAGGCAATTTGTGTCCAAATAAGTTTATATTACGTGTGTGAGTAGCTTATAATCTTAGATCTTGGTAATCGTTTATCAAAATTATGACTTCCAATTAGAACTTGCTGACGACAAAGTTTCTTAGTAATCAGAGTTAATAAACACTTAAGATCGTATTAAAGTACATGTACTGGAGTTCTAGTAATGGTGTATCCCACAGACCGGTCGGTTGAGGTTTCACATCGGACTAATGACAGACTATGTCTTCTGCTGATGGTGACATTTAGTATACATATACAACTTTGAATATTGCTACGTAATAAAAAGAAACCTACGGAACTGCTTCGCGAAAATTTTCAGAGATGCTTGCTAACGCTTAATATTTGTTTGTCACACCTTGTGATTAGGTAAGTAGGTACCTAAATATGAGAAAATTTTCCTCAATACAATTCAATTTTTATTTAAAATAAACCCTTGGTTTATTTCAATATTATTCTTTACAAAAATAATTTAGATGGTCCATTAATTGGTATAAAAATCCTGTATAAAATGCTTGATTGAATACCATTTAAAGCCTCCCCACGCAAAACGAGGAGTGTGATAAGTTTGACGCGTCTGTCTGAGTATCTGTGGCATCGTAGCTCCCTAAATAAATTGACCGATTTTGATGCAGTTTATTTTTGTTTGATAGGTAACTTAATCAAGAATGTTCTTAGCTTTGATTAAAAAAATACGATCAGCCGTTTAAAGATTGTGAGCTCCTTGCTAGTTATTGAGGCTATGAGATCAACAATGATAGGTATGATCAATTCATTATTAGGTTACTTCAATTATATTGCAAGAACATGGTGACCTTGACCTGATGCTGGAACATCGCCTGGAACCTTCAAACCGCCGTGCACCAATGGATTTTTCTATCGAAAAAATTATGTGCGCTTTTCAGTGGCCCTCCGGTGAAGAAAAACATCGTTAAGAAACCAACAACCCCCGCATGGTGGTAGGACACTATCTAGTGTCCGCCTGGCCAGCTACCACCCTCAAGTTAGAAATTCTGTCACCAAACATCTAATGTGTTCCGGCAGCCATCCTTGAGAGGCAGTTCCCATTCTAGGCCTAGCGTGCTTACCATCTTCGACCGCATCATCACTTATCAACAGGTGAGATATTGGTCAAACGCTAGACTATAAAGTATAAAAAAAATAAAAAATATGCCGTTTTTGGACTCATTTGAATGGTCCCAATGAACAGATTATACATAGATCAGTCAGGTGCTTTAAAAGTGTTATACATTTAAGTATTATGCACAACTATGGGCTACTTAGTTAATCAAACTAATAATAACTGATTAATTTAATAATCATTTGTAAGTTCAAGCATTTTATTATAGTAGTGCACTTTGCAATAAAAAATAATCTTTCAACGGTTCAACTATCTGTACATGTAATGTGTGTATATTTGTAAAGGCAATTAACGCATCCACCACCCTCAATTAACGCTATTACATCCTTGACCTATAAGGTTCATTAAGTGTATAGGTAAACCAAACTGCCGTCTCGAAAGATCTACTTTTTACCATGTATTGCAAGCATGAACATAGTCAAAGTAGTACAAACATGTCGGTATGATAACTATGTTTATGATAAAGCCGGTCGATGGTAAGTTAACATGAAAACACATCTAATTAGTCCCTAACGGCTCTGCTGCAATCAGAGTGAGGAGGTCCGTTATGTTCTGCTTTATTTACCGCAGTTGATGTTAGCTCACCTAAAACGTAGTAAATACCTACAACCAATATTATCAATAAGAATTCCAGTGTATGTCTGTCTAGCCAGCTACTGTCCTCAAGTTGAAACATCTGTCACCAAACATCTAATGAGTTCAAGCAGCAGTCTTTGAGAGCCAGTTCCCATTTTAGGCCTAGCCTAGGCGTGCTACCATCCTCAACCTCATGTAAACGCTAGCCTAGATAATGTAAGAAATACATAATATTCTATGTAGCTTTTGATTACGAATGTGTCCTATTTAAATATAATTAAAACCTATAGGTACCTACACAGAACGACATCAATAAAATAAAGTTTAGAAGACCTTCATGACTGTGAAATTATTTCAGCGCTCTATTCATAGACGGTACTTACTTAAAAACGCTCCTATTATATCATAGTTAATGAGGATAATCAGTTTTAATTAATTTTAATAGATTTATTATTCAGTCGCGTGTTACGCACGTGCACGTTGCCGTCAACATGCAAACGTAAATAAGTATAATAAACTGAAAATAATTACCTTTTTAGAAGTACTTATACTTTTTTAACTCATCAACAGTAGAAGATATCTTTAGACATCTACCGCATTCTCTAATTGTGCAATGACTTTTAGCAGCCAATTAGATTTGAATAAAGATAATTACTCGTAGTTACTGGTGGAGAAGTTGTTTTGCTGCTTGATATTGTGATTTTATTTTTCATGTAGGTGCCTTCTGTAGTTGTACTAGGCTGTAAATAGGTAGGTAAAGAATGCATTTGGAGACGACGCCGTGACGTTGTACAAAGCGGAAACTGACCGATTATCTTCCTATTAAGCTCGAAGTGCATATTTTTAAGTTGGGTAGATTTGTGGTAAACATAGTAGCTAGGTACATTAATTACGTAATATTAATATATTAAGTACACTTTTACATTTCACATTTTCATATAGGATAGTAGCGTAACACCTGTGATCTGAGCCCCTAGACAACATTCCATACATTTTGAAATTGCGTTAGCGTGAATGAAAACAAGAAATTGGATTTTGTCTAGGGGCCCAGGTGTAGCCACGACATTTGGCACTTTCTTTCTAATCACTGCCCACCGGTATTGATTGGAAAGGAAGTGCCAAAGATCGGGTTCAGTGGCGTGTCTTAGGAGAGGCCTATGTCCATCAATGGACTGATACCGGTTGGTGATGTATGTATGAATGTATAGCCAATGTTAGAAATGTTAGAATAGTCCTTTTTAACGTGAGCAAAGCTTTGGGGCAAAACCAGCGAGTAATAACAAAGCTGGAGATCAAAATCAAACTTCTGATAAATAAATCATTGCAAATATCTGAGAGCTCCAAAGAAATTGAGCCCACAGGCGTTTTTATACAGCAAATAATGCATTAGGGTACCTAGTCATTCGTTGAAGTCTCAGCTTCAATCTATGGCACTTGTACTATTATTTATTCTGTGTCAATTGGCTTTCTTTTGCAAAGGGCAATCAAGCCCTGCACTTAGCGACTTTACATGTTTACAGAAGAAAGTATTGACTATTCGTGATATATTTCGTTTAAGAAAGCCCAACTTTTTATTCCCTGCTAGTGATTTTGAGTTGTTATTCTTAAGTTTAGCCGCATAAGGTTCATGATAATAGATGTACCTAAGGGATAGTTTAGGTATAGTCTTAGTAAACAGATTATACTTAGAACAGTCGGTTATAATTTTTTTTAAGTAACATCAGTGAGCGCTCGCTTTCTGTTATGCCGAGTCAACGTCAAGCTAACGAAGGCGAACGAATGGCAAATGGAAAAAGGCGCATATTACAGGCGTATAGCTTCATCCCTTTTCAGCGTTCGTTTGACCCAGCATTACACGAGTTAATATAAATAATAAACTCACCTTTTACCTTAGATATATTATATCTTGTAAAGCACGCTATAGTACGTTGCAAGTAACATATACATGAATCTATTACATTAAAATTGAACCGCTGGGTTAACTTGACAATCTTGTCAGCTAATTCGAAATTTTATTCATACACATAAACGGGCGTCAGCGTTACCATATCATTATGAGGATCAATACTAACTAATGATGTTGACAAATTTCGATGAATCTTTGTGTAACATCGTATCTCTTACACCAACGCACAATAAGATCAATGTCATTAATTATACATACAGTAAAAACTCCGGATGATATTGTCCAAGAACCAGTAACACATACCCACAGTAATGGAAACCAGAGGCTTGTAGTGACGGTTACCAGGAATCATTTTCTCGACAGAACCGGAATGGAAACAGTCTTTCCCCGACGTACTTAAACGGAATCTCGACTTGTTACTACTGGCTCGTGCTATAAATAAGATTGTTTTAGATATTGAAGGCTTTTTACCAAGCTCTTTGGCTCTTCAGCTCTTAAGCATTGACACAGATTCATTTATTTATTTTCTATATCGCATAGGCTAGCGTTTGACCACTATCTCTCCTATTGGTAAGTGATGATGCGGTCGAGAATGGTAGCACACTAAGCCTAGAATGGGAATTTATTGACAAGAACAAGAAAATATTCTCGTCTGAAATTGTAATATGAACAAACTATTCAATATTTATCGTCTATTAAATAAAAAAAAAACTTAGGTATAGATTCTTAAAAAGTAGGTAGGTATCTATATTTTAAACGTTATGCTTAGTGATGCTCAGAGTAGGTTTAACCGTGCTACTCAAATTCAATAAAATTTAAACAGGACATAGGTATACCTAGTTAGCGCTGCACAATTTTCTGCAGAGTTTTTCAATATGAGCCATGTGGTTTAAGTTACAGTCAAAGGTATATTCCAAAAATACAATTTCTGTGTTGCGAGGGATGTGTTTCGTGGGATGGGTTGTGAGTGGCGGACGCGATCTAGGTACAATTACATGAGTAAAGAAAAGAAAATCCTTTTCTTTACTCATGTGTGGTACACCGTACAATGCATGGTTTGAAAATATATGACAAGACTTAGCTAAATCCTCGCTTCGGTTATCTGCACACCATCTCACAGCTCCGCTATACATCTCACATCTGTGGTAGAAACGCCAACACATTTTCACAGCTTCGCTACACAACCTATCTGCGCTAATTTTCTTGGCACATATCTGATGAAATCTTTTAGCATAAAAAAACTCTAAGCGCGATTTATCCAAAAAAATGGCTTAATTTTATGCTAAAATAGATTGATTACTTAGTTATCATTCTATAATACTGGTCGTAAAAAGTCAATAGACATTTCATTTAATAATCAGTCTGTTCCTTTCAGTTTCAGTTATTAGTCACCATCTTCACCTTAAGCCATGCAGCGTACTACAGTCGGATGGCCTCACTCAACCGCGTCCGAGGCCCTTCAGCCTTCAGACCAGGAGTCACTCTGCAGCGACCCTGGAACCATAGATTGGTGCAAGCGGCATCACATCGCACACCTTACGTGGTTTATAGAAGTCCACAGCATAGGTAATAGAAGCTTAGTTGTTTTAGAAAGACTAGTCAGAAGCGATTTTTTGCACTGCAAATGGGATTGTTTTTCCACTATCTCACTTTTTGGTAAGTGACAGATGGTTACAGGTGATGGGCAAAATCTCATCTGATAACACACTTTATAGTGGTAGGCTAGGCACACTCAAGGTCATCGATATAAAAAGGGAGATGCAGTACACTCTTATGTCACGTAAACATAATGGAACTAGAAACAACTACATGAAAACAATTCTAATGTCGAGCTTGATGTGCATGAAGAATAGAGGAAGGCATTGTTGCAAATTATTTAAATGGATCAGCGATAATCACACATATTATTCTGTACGTGCTACACAAACGCCAGTCCGATTGTGACTAAGGTGAAATTAAGTTCACGAACCTAATTCATGCTGTCCACATTGAGGAGCGGGGTACCGTGTCTCCCCTTTTTTATATATATCGATGCTCAAGGTTAACAATTTATCGCCAAACACTTACGACAGTTCCGGCAACAGTCCTTGAGAGCCAGTTACCATTGTAGCTCTATAAGTCTCGTCGTTCTGAACCACATCACATAATCAGTATAATCGTCACCTAACCTTTTTATATATCTTATAGGCTAGGCTAGCGTTTGACCACTACCTCACCTGGTAAGCGATGATGTTATCGAAGGTGCTGAACACTAGAGTGTCTGTGAGAGGCCTGAAATTAGAGAAGACTCTCAAGGGCTGTGTGCTGCCGGAACACCGTAACGGCGACGAATTTTTTCCTTAATGGTGGTAAGCTACTTTTTGGTATCAATTCAGGAGGAACATCCATATAATATGCTCCTACCACCTTGTGGACGAACACACGTGCTAGGGCTCGAACCGGCGACCTCTCGCTTAGAAGCCAAGCTATCTATCCGTTACGCCAACGGGGATCTCATAAAAAAATATGAAACGAAGACAAGTTAACCTCCATTTTCCTACCTACAATTTCGCTGACGATTCCAGATACCCCTTCAAAAACTTCGGACCAACAACTCGCAACGTGTTTTCCAGTCCTTGGAAGACCACAGCGCGTCTTCCAGGACTGTCTCCCGTCACTCCGGAGTACGAGTTCGTGAGAGCAGCGTCAGCACCGCCGCTGGTGCAAAACGATGGTGGTACAGCTTTACGGAGATCAGTTGCACTTGCACTAGACTTTACACTTCTTTTGGGAACATTTTGGGAATACCTACCAAAGACTGCTTTTTAAGTCAGCTCTTCAGAAATCTTCGTACTTTTAGAAAGCAGATACTTGCTAAAACATCTTATAATGCTATCAAGATGGATCTTCATTTAATTGATCAAATGTTTCATTTCGTGCACTGCACCAAACGTGATTTGATATCGTCCGTAGCATTAATGGAATGTCGTTACCACTTCAGGCCACAAAATTACTTGCTAACAAATAAGTATATCTCGTAGTATAGTATCATAGCAATCGGAAACAATTCTCTGATATTAAACATTTAAAATGCTACATTGTCGACCGCATTGTCCGTCACTTACATCCGGTGAGATAGTAGTCAAACGCTTGCTTAGCTGGAATTAAATAAGTTATTTTTCAAAAAAAATAAAACCGACTTCATAACCACAAACAGGCACTCAAAAGCGAAAAATAAATTACTTAAAATTATTATAAGCGCTACCCACTTATCTATTTGAAGTCGGTGCCAGCCAAGTCTAATAGGTAGTAGATAGATAAATCCCTACATGTATCTACCTACTTACTAACCTACATGTACCTACTTACTACTACTACATGCATAGTATCTATCTACTATACTACTACTACTATAATAGACTAAGCTGGCACCAAATTCAAATTGATAAGTGGGTAGCGCTTATAATAATTTTAAGTAATATATTTTTCGCTTTTGAGTGCCTGTTTGTGGTTATGAAGTCGGTTTTATTTTTTTTTGAAAAACAACTTATTTTACCCTTTTTAGTGCAAAACAAGTTTTAATTAAATTACATGCATCTATTAAATTTCGTGTCTGGGCCGTTATACACTGACGGATATATACTTTTTGAAAATTTCAAGTATGTACCTATAACGGTTAAGAAGATACAGATTGTAAAGTGCGCACATATGTATAGACACACGGACGGACGGACGGACGGACGGACGAAAGGACAACAAAGTCTCAGAAAGTGTTCATTTGGTACCCTATGGGTTCGGAACCCTAAAAAAATTGACTTTAAATGCCGCGCTAAAGTGAAAATATTCACTAGTAACAATGATGTCATCAAGGTATCAAATGACAATGTCCAAAATGGCCCTGTGCAATTAAAGCATCTGACACACACGATAATTAATTGTCTATTTTATTACAATAATTCCAAATACTTTTATAAAACGGACTAGTTGTATTCCAAAATGAATATTAAAAAGTATTATTTGCGATTATTGACATTAATTGCCGCCATATGGCCAACAGAGTACTGAATCACTCTACTACGTTATAAGAGGCACTTCCCTATATTGTTGAAACCCGAATTATGAAAGCACTGTGTAGCCAACCTAACAACGGAAAGTATTATTTACGTAGTAACTATTATATAATCTGTGGTATTATGCTTATAAATAATTTTTTTTCAAGTGTTGGTTGGTACAAAGTACTTCATAATTCTGAGTTATTTAATAATGTATGCAGTGTCGCGGGACTGAAATGGCCGCCATCTTCGCCAAACGTCATGTCATGTCAAAAAATCTTAGGTATGTTTAAAAAAGTTTGCACCCTAACAAGACTTTGCCCGGTAGAACATTCCTGTGAAGACAAATTATTTATTATAATTATTAATATATAATTATTTGTTGAGGGCCCGGTGGCGTAATTGGGAGAACAGTCGGCTTTGATGCCGTGGTACCGAGTTCAAACCGCCGTGCACCAATGATTTTTTCTATCGAAAAATATATGTGCGCTGCTCACAGTTGCCCTCCGGTGAAGGAAAACATCGTTAAGAAACCAACAACCCCTGCATGGTGGTAGGACATATCTAGTGTCCGCCTGGCCAGCTACCACCCTCAAGTTAGAAAATCTGTCGCCAAACATCTACTGTGTTCAAGCAGCTATCCTTGAGAGCCAGTTTCCATTCTAGTCCACTTCTCTATCTTCGACCGCATCATCACTTAGCCACAGGTGAAATAGTGGTCAAACGCTAGCCTATAAGATATAAAAAAAAAAAAAAATATTAATTATCCCCACCTTTATTTCTATCTCGCTCACGGTTACCGTAAGAATATCTGTCAAAAACCAAAATCAACGAGAAGAAAGATGTAAAAACATTATTCAAGGTCTTATTTTTTAGTCTTCAAAAATATATGCAATAGCAACCTCCATTGTGTATAAATCTTCTTGGGACTCTTCTACTAAAACCAGTACATTCTCCTATGTTTGAGGTATTTATCTCCATATCTCTGGAGATACTTATCAGATCTCGATAAAATTAAAATGGGACCACCTCGGAAACGTATCCTACCTATTAAAAAAAGAATCATTTGAATCCGTTCACAATTGACGGAGAAATCGCGTAACATACACACAAAAAAAAACATACAGACGAATTGAGAACATCCTGCTTTTTTGTGAAGTCAGTTAAAATATGCATTATGCACGCTACTGAAAGGTAGTTATACAATAAAAAAATCTCGTCATGACATTCACATTAACCATGACAAACGTTTCCACGTGTCCACAGGACCCAAAGAACTTTAAACGCTGCCTATAAGCCTTCAAGCTAATAATCTAAAATGGACGTTATCCTTTCTAAAATCCACTCAAGAATCCACAAAAGCATGGAACACATTGACTTGAGTCTCTTCAAGTCGAGAGTGAACATGTATCTTCTAGGCAAGCATGCTACTCTAAAACCTCAACCATATCGTCAGTTACCATCAAGTGAGTTATTGGTCAAATGCTTGCCTAACTACAATAAAAAATACTAACTTCTCTTGGCCTTTAACCGTTCCTCAAGCGACATTCCACAATGTTACGGACGAACCCAAGATAGTTCAGGCGTGTCTGACCAACAGGTGCCATTCACACCATCCCAGCGCCCAACCTGAGCCTTTCGGAGAAACCTATCGTAGTCATCGATGCTCTGGACACGGCTGGTGGAGGTAGTAATGCTGCTGCTGAACAGGTATGTCAGTGATGCAGTTAAACATCCCAGTACCACCTTACAATACTCACTAATCCTTTCCACTGTTCTACTCCCAGCTGTTCTAGGCAAGCACATTTTTATCTCGTAACACTTCTCAGCGAGCTATGCTGGGTATTTCTCTGCGGGATCGAATCCGAAGTAATTCGCCAGAGAACTAAAGTGATCGACATAGCTCAACGGATTAGCGAACTGAAGTGGCAGTGTGCTGGTCATATCTGCCGTAGGGTAGGATTGATAACCGTTGGTGTAGACTTGTCCTAGAGTGGATGATGATGTTACTTCTCATCAGGTAGATAATACCTAAAACTGTTTCCCGATAATTACAAATCGGGGTCTTCAAATCCCGATTGAACAGATATCTTCTAGTCAAGCGTGCTACATCATCGATCGCATCGTCACTTAAAATCGGGTGAGATAGTGGTCAAACGCTTGCCTATCTACAATCAAATAAATAGGTAAAACATTTTATTTATATTACTTTAAAAAGCAAGCATATAAAGTTACGGGAAGTAACTGAATGTAGCGAAAACCGTCTAAAACGACATTATTTTCAGTAACTGTTCTACTTGTTTTATTATTTACTGCATCTACTTATTGATGTTTGTGTTTATTTATAGCGTTTTGAAAGACTAAACAATTGACAATGTTTAAATTTTATCCTTAAAGCTAAAAAACCAAGGCCAGCTCTACCAAATGAAGCTGTTGGAAAAGGTACAAATTTATTTCATTAACAACACAAGTTAAATTTGCAGTTACAGACTTAATTACAAACATAAGTACCTACCTATCCATATTTTATTTGTAGTCGAAGCCAGTATACGAAGTTACGGAGAAATATGTGGAACCAATCTTCCAGATGGCCAAAATAGAGACACCCGTTGGATTTACAAAACCCCAATTGCCGCTAATACCGCAAGTATGTTTACCTTACCTAACTATTTCATCAATGGCCTAACAAAAAAGTTTCAAGTCAAAGCTGTTTTCAGAAAACAATAACGTAGTATTTTGTTTCAAAACCATTAAAATGCCTAGGAGTTCATTATCATCATCACCATCAGCTCTCTCTCTCTCTCTCCACTGCTGGACATAGGCCTAACTTATTGCCGAGGAGTTATTAACTACATTTATTTTGTAATTTATAACATTTAAGGGTAATTTAGTTTAATGGAGTAAAAGTAGTTAATGTATTTCGTTTCAGTCCTTACCTAATTCACCAGAACTGCAAACGTACCTGAGAAATGGTGCAGCTCTTCAGATAGCAGCTGACTATGGACTCTCTGCGATAAGCGTACCTCATAATCAATCTCCTGTGATTCCACAACAATATACTGTTCAGGTAAGACCTATGAACATCAAACTCAATCATTAAATCAACAAAACATATTATGTAAGCAGTCTGGATACTAAAGATAGTCTTGAGATTATGTTAAAATACACTTTATTTTAGGGTATACAAGGCAATGGAGTACCATTTCAACAAGAACATCCAGGTGCAGGCAGCGTTATGATTCCACCCAACATACTCTACCAGTCTGATCCTTTGTTCTTGCAAAAACTTCAGCAACAGCTCGTTCAAAGATTCCCTGCTCTTGAATTTGTACCTTATGCAGCCGAACTTCTTCCTCAAAATCCACAACAAAACAATCAACAACCACAACAAGAGCAGCAAATATTTTTACTCGAAAACGAAGAAATAAAAGAGCCTTCAGAGCCATTCCTCTCCAGCGAATCAAAGAACGTAGTGCAAAGAGAAACTCAAGAAGGATCCATAGTAACTCTGATTCCACAATCTTTTGTTGTCAGTAACGCCACAGAAAAAATTGAAGTAACTACGACTCCACAACCTCGCAATATAACATTAGAGCTGATTGCTGAAGAATCTCAACCTGTGACGACTACTATAAAATATGTTATAGAGAGCAATACAGAACAACAGAATCCACCAAACGCAACGCCAATATACTATGCACAAATAGGCCAAAGCGTTGGCAATGCTATTGCAAATGGCTTTTACACCGCTATCAATGACGTGAGAGCAGCAGCTGCAATGGAGCAACTACAAACCATCCAGGAAACTACAAAAGCAGTTGACACTTCTACAACAACGACCACAAGTCCCAACCCAGTAACTGCCGATTTGAAGCAGTACTTTGTCCAGAATACTGAGAAAACTGAAAACAACACTGCAGCAGAATTGAAGCCTTTACATGGTGTGCCGTTCGCAAAACCAGCGGATTCAGTTAAAGTAGCTTACACACTACTAAGAACAGATGAGAAAGAGCCAAAGATGACTCAAGAAGGAACGGTATACGCTGGACAGATAGTAGAAGCGAGTATCACTGAGGACCATGACTTTAACAAACAGAAACTCATGAAGCGTGCGCCGATAAGGCTGTATGCTGTATCAGAGAAGAAGGATAATCTGCCAACACTTGCAAGTTCTACGCCTAAAGTGACAATGGTAAAAGCAAAGATACCTCCGAAGAGCAAGTTGACGTTCGATGATAAAACTGGAGAACCAGTTCTGAGAATATACGCGAGCTACGTAGACAGCCCTAACCAGGTAAGATTAAGGTCCTAGGCAGACTAATTCTACAGGTGGTAGAAGCATTATATCCGCCTTGCTATCAAAAAGTAGCTTACCAACATTAAAAAGAAAATCCGCCGCCATAGTTAACTTAACGGTATTCCGGCAGCACACAGCCAAAATTACTGCTACCAACCTGCTTATGTACTACTCGTACCACATGAGTAAAGAAAAGTCTTTGCTAATAACAACGCTGGGGATCTCCTGATAATGAACAGATATTAAATAGATCAGTCGGGTGTAGTTTAAAATTTTGAATTTAAGTATTATTGAAAAGTCTATTGGTAGTTGAGGCAACTACCAATAAACCAAGTTTTACCTGCTGTTAGAAGCAACCGTTTATTTATAAAATGGTAGTGTCTTCAAGTTGGCGCGTTTGCAAGCGTTTTCTTCTGTTTTCATAGCCTATGCAATAAAACTGTCACTGTATATCTTCAAATGGAAAGTGGTTTCTCCAGATTAAGGCATACCATTCAAAAATGCATAAGTCTGTTAATTATGCAGGAGCTGCAATGAATTTGTCATCGAGTGAAATTGATGTTTTCGTTTTCTCTAGTCCTGTTTTTCTAGATTTCACATGAAAACTTATGCCAGTCATCTAGATACTAATGAACAGTTAAATGGGGTCACTGAATCAATATTGCGAAATTTTTTTTTCTACACTGAACTACGCTAGTGTCAATCCATTGCTATTTCTGAGCTTACTTTAGTATAGGTAACCGTGACTGAGCTTACTTGCAAGTATCTAACTACCTACCTAATGAGACGCAGTGCAATAATAACGAAATTATTAATTACTAGCAGCCCGCCCCGGCTTCGCACGGGTAGAACATATATGCCTACAAAATTTGCATCAGTTTGTTGCATCGAATATAAAATATGAACATATTTAACAATCATCGTCATATTTCATTCAATTTACACAAAACCTTAACGAATTATGCACTTAAACCTTCCTCATAAACACTCTGGCTATTGGTGAAAACCGCAGGATAATCCGTTCGGAAGCTATTGAGATTATTGCGAACAGACAGACAGACGCAGTGATGGACTTTGTTTTATAATACTTATTACGTAGTGATATTGGACGGCCCTTTGGCGTAAAGGATAGTTACCCTGATTCTGCCCCACGGTCGTTGTTTCTAATCCTAGCTATATACCTACCAATGAAAGTTTTATGTGAATTCATGAATCATGAGTTTTCGTACAGTGGTAGTGGGATCATTAAATCTACCAAAAATTAGCTTATCACCAAGGAGAACATCTGCCGCCGTAACCTTACGCGTTCCCCGATGCAAAATGTAAGGGTAATATACGTTTAACGTGCGTATCTGTGTGTCTGTCTGTAGCATCTTAGCACCTAACCGGATGAATCGATTTTGTTTTTATTATTGAGTTTTTTTTTGTTTGATAGATGTCTTCATCGAGAGTTTTCTTAGCTTTGATTCATGAAAATTCGTTCAATCGTTATAAAATTATGAGCTTTTTTCTAGTTAATTGCGCTATGAAATCAACTTTCATAGGTCTGATCAATTCGAAAATCTTCTTCAACGATATTGTAAGAACATGGAAGCATTGACCTGATGCTGGGACATATCCTGGACTCTACAGAATACTCAAATCCTCACCAACTTACAGCTCAGATTTTAAATGTCGTGTTTAGAATAATTGGAATGCTCTTAATGAAAAGATTATACATAGATCAATCGGGGTGGTTTAAAATATTATATTATCTAATACTATAAGAATCTTTGTCCTGACATACTGACTGACTGACTGACTCACTGACAGACAACGCACAGCCTAAACCGCTGGTTGTAAAGACTTGAAATTTGGATGGTATATTTGTCGTAGTACGTAGGGGTGTACTAAGAAAGGATTTTTCAAAATTCACCCATTAAGGGGATGAAATGGGGTTTCAAAGTTTGTATGGAGAAACAAGATTAGATAGTCTTTTCTATCCGAAACTTCACACAAGTGCTTCAGTAAAAAAAAAGTAAATACGTGTTTCAGGTTTTTTTGAAATTCCACCCCTAAGAGGGTGAAATGGGGTAACAAAGTGTGAAAATCAATATTTTTTCGGATTGCGCTAAAACTTGGCATGCAGATAATTATTACAACGTTAGTTACCTTTAAAAAAGGATTTTCAAATTTCACCCCTGAAGGGGATGAAACGGGGGTTCAAAGTTTCTATGGAGAAACATTATTAGATAGTATTTTCTATTCGAAACTTCACACAAGTGCTTCAGGACATAAATAAGTAAACACGTGTTTTAGGTTTTTTCGAAATTCCACCCCTAAGAGGGTGAAATGCGTAACAAAGTCTGAAAATCAATATTGTTTTGGATTGCGCTGAAATTTGGCATACAGGTGGTTATTATGACGTTAGTATCAGCTAAGAAAGGATTTTCTAAAATTCACCCCTGAAGGGGATGAAATGGGGGTCCAAAGTTTGTAGTATTTTCTATTCGAAACTTCATACAAGTGCTCCAGTAAAAAAAATATAAATACGTGTTTCAGGTTTTTTTTAAATTCCACCCCTTAGAGGGTGAAATGGGGTAACAAAGTGTGATAATCAATATTGTGTCAGATTGCGCTAAAATTTGGCATGCAGATAGTTATTACGACGTTAGTATCAGCTAAGAAAGGATTTTCCAAAATTCACCCCTGAAGGGGATGAAACGGGGTTTCAAAGTTTGTATGGAGAAACAAGATAAGATAGTCTTTTATATTCGAAACTTAACACAAGTACTTAAGTAAGTAAATACGTGGTTCAGGCTCTTTCGAAATTCCACCCTTAAAAGGGTGAAGTGGGGTAACAAAGTCTGAAATCAATATTGTTTCGGATTGCGCTGAAATTTGGCATGCAGATAGTTATTTTGACTTAGGTATCCGCTAAGAAAGAATTTTTCAAATTTCCCTTTTCATGGGGATGAAGCGGGGGTACAAAGTTTGGATAGTCATTTTATTCGATATTTCACACAAGCACTTCTTAGTAAATAAATAAGTAAATACGAGTTTCAGACTTTTTCAAAATTCCACCCTAAGGGGATAAACTGGGGCAACAAAGTCCAAAAATCAATATTGTTTCGGATTGCGAAATTTTGAATTTTCTGAAATTTAGAATGCAGATAGTTATTATGACGTAGGTATCAGCTCAGGATTTTCTAAAAATTCCTCCCGGATACTGAACGGGGATTCAAAATTTGTATGGCGAAATAAGATGAGATAAAGTTCGTGTTGTATGATTTTTTGAAATGGGATAGGTATCACAATTTGGGTTTTTTGGTTTTTATAAATATGAATCCCTAATTGCCTTAGTCACGCGATAACATAAAAACGGGTGAACCGATTTGGCCAATTCTTATTTTATGTATTTAATGCTAGAACGCGGGCGAAGCCGCGGGGCACTTCTAGTTATATATATAGACTAGAAGTGTCCCGCGGCTTCGCCCGCGTTAAAACCTTCTTTTATTTACTTAAAACTTTTATTTTGTAAAAACGATTCTATCACTAAACACATCAAATAAGAATTAGCCAAATCGGTTCACCCGTTTTCATGTTATTTCGAAAAATCCTACAACACGTACTTTATCCCATCTTGTTTCGCCATATAAACTTCGAATCCCCGTTCCGTATCCGGGAGGAATTTTCAGAAAATAATTTCTGAGCGGATACCTATACCTACGTCATAATAACTATCTGCATTCTGAATTTCAGCGCAATCCGAAACAATATTGATTTTTAGACTTTGTTACCCCAGTAAGAGGATATCTTAGGGTGGCATTTCGAAAAAGTCTGAAACTCGTATTTACTTATTTATTTACAGAAATACTTGTGTGAAATGTCGAATAAAACGACTATCCAAACTTTGAACCCCCGCTTCATCCCCTTAAAGAGTGTATTTAAAAAATTCTTTCTTAGCGGATACCTAAGTCAAAATAACTATCTGCATGCCAAATTTCAGCGCAATCCGAAACAATATTGATTTCAGACTTTGTTACCCCACTTCACCCTTTTAGGGGTGGAATTTCGAAAAAGCCTGAAACACGTATTTACTTACTTAAGTAATTGTGTTAAATTTCGAATATAAAAGACTATCTTATATTGTTTTTCCATACAAACTTTGAACACCCGTTTCATCCCCTTCAGGGGTGAATTTTGGAAAATCCTTTCTCAGAGGGAACTAACGTCGTAATAACTATCTGCATGCCAAATTTCAGCGGAATCCAAAACAATATTGACTCCACACTTTGTTACCCCATTTCACCCTCTTAGGGGTGGAATTTCAAAAAAACATGAAACGTATTTACTTATTTTCTTACTGGAGCACTTGTATGAAGTTTCGAATAGAAAATACTATCTAGAAAATACTATCTAATCTTGTTTTTCCATACAAACTTTGAACCCCCGTTTCATCCCCTTCAGGGGTGAATGTTGGAAAATCCTTTCTCAGAAGGAACTAACGTCGTAATATCTATCTGCATGCCAAATTTCAGCGCAATCCGAAACAATATAGATTTTCACACTTTGTTACCCCATTGCACCCTCTTAGGGGGGGAATTTCAAAAAAACATGAAACACGTATTTACTTATTTTTTTACTGGAGCACTTGTATGAAGTTTCGAATAGAAAAAACTATCTAATATTGTTTTTCCATACAAACTTTGAACACCCGTTTTATCCCCTTCAGGGGTGAATTTCGGAAAATCCTTTCTCAGAGGGAACTATCGTCGTAATAACTATATGCATGCCAAATTTCAGCGCAATCCGAAACAATATAGAATTTCACACTTTGTTACCCCATTGCACCCTTTTAGGGGTGGAATTTCAAAAAAAACCTGAAACACGTGTTTACTTATTTATTTACTGAAGCACTTGTGTGAAGTTTGGATAGAAAAGACTATCTAATCTTGTTTCTCCATACAAACTTTGAACCCCCGTTTCATCCCCTTCGAGGGTTAATTTTGAAAAATCCTTTCTCAGAGGGAACTAACGTCGTAATACTCGTAATTATCTGCATGCCAAATTTCAGCGCAATCCGAAACAATATTGATCTTGAGACTTTGTTACCCCATTTCAGCCTCTTAGGGGTGGAATTTCGAAAAAGCCTAAAACACGTATTTACTTATTTATGTACTCAAGCACTTGTGTGAAGTTTCGAATAGAAAAGACTATCTAATGTTGTTTCTCCATAGAAACTTTGAACCCCCGTTTCATCCCTTTAAGGGGTGAATTTTAGAAAATCCTTTCTTAGCTGATACTAACGTCATAATAACCACCTGTATCCCAAATTTCAGCGCAATCCAAAACAATATTGATTTTCAGACCTTGTTAACCCATTTCACCCTCTTAGGGGTGGAATTTAAAAAAACCTGAAACACGTATTTACTTATTTTTGTACTGAAACACTTGTGTGAAGTTTCGGATAGAAAAGAATATCTAATCTTGTTTCTGCATACAAACTTTGAACCCCCATTTCATCCCCTTAAGGGGTGAATTTTGAAAAATCCTTTCCTAGTACACCCCTAAGTACTAAGACAAATATAACCTCCAAATTTCAAGTCTCTACGACCAGCGGTTTAGCCTGTGCGTTGTCTGTCAGTGAGTCAGTCAGTCAGTCAGTCAGTCAGTATGTTAGGACAAAGATTCTTATAGTATTAGATGAATATTATTTTATACAATAGATCATATTATTATACTATATTGACTTCAAATTGATTGTGATCGGTGGGGATCTACAGCATAGCTAACCTTATAATAATATTTTCAAAGTAACTATGACCTAATCTGTGGTTTCACTGCAAATATTTTATTAATTTTGCGATGCGTGTATGTGAAATTCGTGATATCTTCTAGAGTTTTCATTTGAATTATATACTGTAAAGGACCATGTGGCCAAGCTAATTAACGTAATTATTTGGATAAGGATTAATACTATACACTTGAAAATAGCCTTGGAAGTTACGTAATATTTTTTAACAAAAATGTTAAGATTAAAATGGTTACTGTGAGTCAACCTTAAGAGATAGACATATGCTTTCGCGGACTTTTTTGTAGGTCTTATTAAGTTGTACAACTCTTGCATAGAAAATATTCTTCTATCTATTTTCAATTAAGCAGCGTTCGTAAGAAACGTGTTTTTTCGACCGTTTTTTTTGCCGACTTAGGTTGCAAATTAGGTCTCCACGAATGTACCTTTGATTTAAACGGGATAATATATAGCCTATTTTCATTCCGAAAGTCCATTCTATGTATTAGTGAAAGAATTTTTTAAATCGGTTCAGTAGTTTTTGAGCCAAATCATTACAAACATACAAAAATACAAATGTTCTCTCTTTATAATATTAGTATAGATTTGGTTTAAACAGTAGAGGCACACCAAATTTGAATTAAGAACCAAATATGTATATAACTAAATATATATGAATGTACGTGTCACTGAAACGTGGCTCCTCAAATCGAAACATGTCTGGCTAACGGTGGAATAACTATCAATAGTTAAGAGGAAGAAACCCGGGTTGCGAGAAATTTGAAAATAGGTCTTTTAAAGAAACTGTTGCCGTCGCGCAGTGTCCGATTAACCAACAAGAGTGCGATAGAGACAACGGCAACTCAGACCCATTTTACCTTCAAAATTTTGGCTAAAATAAGGTTTCGTATTCCCCTGTTCTCTCCTCGAAAACTGATCCGATCAAAATATTTTTTGAACATTTTTTTGCAGATGAGTGCATCCGTACTCCTATCATTTTATTTTTGTCTTAAAATCCTATCGTCTGGTGGTATAGCCGCGGAGCAGCATCTCCCTCCTCACGTTTTAATTTAAACATGTTTTATCATCTGCTATTCTTACACTAAGTCATCATCATCAGCCTATACTACTGCTGGACATAGGCCTCTTCAACTGCACGCCACTGAGCACGATCCTCGGCTACTCTCATCCAGCTCTTGCCAGCCAACTTTCGAACATCATCGCTCCAACTAGTCTGAGGGCGTCCTAAGCTACGTTTGCCGATTCGCGGCCACTAAGCGACTACGTACAACAGTTAACAAACTTTTTTCACAAATTATGCACATTATTTCCAGAGACAAGTTGTAACATCAAAGTTGGCTAGCATGAAGCCCGTCACCCGTAAAGTAACCATCGACACATTAGACAGCTGGAAAGCCTCCACAATACGATCAGTTGACAAAACTCAAGGCTTCGATGGCAATCAAGTGGCTCAATTCGGCGTCAAGTTGAGATCAAGGAGCGACGATTACATACCACTGTTTGAAGAATATGAAGAGTAGCGGTTTAAAGACTGAGTTTTAATTTTATAAGCGTTTCTACTTATGTTCAGCATAGTTCTGTCTGATAAACATAATTTCATCTATGGAGGGTTGCCTCTACCCTCCTAAAGAAAAAAGGAACCTCTAAAAACAGGAAGATGTTCATAAGCAAATTATATTGTTTTCAGAATAAGTTTTTTGAACGTAAGCGATAAAATCATATACTCGTATCAACAATGTTTCAAAAATCGATAAATACCAATATTATAAATGCAAAAATTAGTTTGTATATTTGTGTTTGTTTGGTACTACTTCACGGTCAAACGGCTGGACCGATTTATCTATAATTTTGCACGGGGATAGCCAGTTTAGATTAGGTCATAAGATACTTTTTAAAGCGGGTGAAGCCGCAGGGTTCAGCAAGTTAGTCACAATTTTCGTATGTGATTTTTAAAATCTTTAAATCGTGACGGAACATACATCTAAGCACTATCTTAAAACAACTCGTCAATTGGCAAACGCTTGGCTATCGAGTTTTCGTCTTCTGCCCTCTGACTCTCAATCATTCGGAATTCAAACCTGTTCGGATTCGGAAGCTTCATTTTTAATTTTTAATATTGATAAATGCGTGAGCTATTTTGTCGCGGAAACCTTTCCTTATATAATCACTGAACTAAAAAATTGAAATATCAATGTAACCGATTGGAGCATTGTAAATCGGTTGGAACGTTGTAAATTTCAATGATCCAAGTCGAAGTAAAGGCAGTTTCCGAATAAGAATTTGATTTCGAATGATTGAGAATAATTCTGCTGCCAGAAACTGTCCATAACACATATAGGTTATCAGGCTTTACAACTACAACTTATAATATTGAACATGCTCCGTTAGTAAATGGAAACGCGAGTTTGGTTTTATGGTATGAATATGTAAATATTATAACGTAATAATTAAGGTAAATGTAAGTTTGTTCAAGTGACTGTTCAATTTATTTATGAGATTTTAAATTGTTATCCCATAGCATAGAAAGTAATAGAATTTCTGGTACATTTTCTTTTGTAGACTAAATATAACTTTCCTTGTTTTGCCATCAAAATGTTTTACAAACAATTAACTTAGAATTACTTGCCTTGGTTGTAGCTACAGCGATGGCTTTGCAACCAAGGCTCATTGCATAGAGCGAGATGCAGGTATACAGCTGTCTAGCATCTCCCTCTATCGGACGTTTGCGATGACAGAAGCATCAACTATGTAGACTAGCATAATCCTGGCTATTTACAGTCCGGCAAGCATAACTTGGCGTGCCTGTGCGCCACTGTGCTTTTACTTTGTACTTTGATAACAGTTTCTTTTAAACCACTTTTAACGACTTTTGGCATTATTGAACTATTTTAATGTAGCAGATTTATCAACAATAATGTCGCGGTAATCTCTCAAACGTCAAACTCACAGTTTCAATTAAAAGAATTAGTTCCAAAAACCACCACCGCCAAGTTATACTTGTGGCACTGCAAAATAGGATGATATTTTTGACAGCTCACTACATGGATAAGGTAGTGTATAATCGTTAATGAATTTATTCGATTATAGATTATTCTCATAGAACTTAGAATTGATAGTTGCATGGAATGATGTATTAAAATGTTTAATACTCGATTAGGTACTGTGTATATACTGTTCGATTTATTTTATTTCTAACCGATTATAGATTCTCTGTGGTGTTTGTTCTTTATAAGTGGTACTTTACTAAGGTACGGTACCCGTCTATGAAATACGACATTCCTGTATTAGGTTTTACCGGAAAAAAATACTAATCATGGACGTGAGCTGTCAAATACATATAGAGGAAATACATATATTGAGGGCCCGGCGTAATCGGGAGAACGGCTTTGATGCCGTGGTTCAAACCGCCGTGCACCAATGAATTTTTCTATCGAAAAATGTATGTGCGCTTCTCACAGTGGCCCTCCGGTGAAGGAAAACATCGTTAAGAAACCTACAACCCCCGCATGGTGGTAGGACACTATATATATATAGTGTCCGCCTGACCAGCTACCACACTCAAGTTAGAAAATCTGTCGCCAAAACATCTAATGTGTTCCGGCAGCTATCCTTGAGAGCCAGTTCCCATTCTAGGCCTAGCGTGCTTACCATCTTCGACCGCATCATCACTTACCAACAGGTGAGATAGTGGTCAAACGCTAGCCTATAAGATATAAAAAAAAATACATCATAAATAAAATATATCATCCTAATAGGCAAGGTATTGCTATATTTCCTAGAGAGTCAAGAGTATTCTAGGCCTAGCGTGTTCATCATCGCTTACCACCAGCCGAGATAATGGTCAAACGTTAGCCTATAAAACATTAAAACAAATTAGAAACGACGACTGCATAATTAAAAGTACTAAACTTTCTGAAAAAACAAAGCCTATCATCTTAATTATTGTAAATAATGTTTAAATTAGTAATTATAGTATTTATAAGCTTGTAAGGTTTGTTAAGCGCATTTAATACTGTTATTTATTATGCCAAATAAAATAATATTTAATATAAAATTTGTTTATTTTCATACATCACTATAATAACAATTTACTAATACGCACAGTCCTTGAATGGATTATACAAAATAATTAAGGAAGGGTCTCATTTAAGCCAGAATATTGTCCAAATATTATTATTATTATTAGTCCAATCCATATGTCATCATATATATTAGGTAGTTTCAATGATTTTATATAAATACTAGCTGCACCCCGCGGCTTTGCCCGCGTTTGGACCACCCTTATTACTTAGGGGTATATAAAATAGATGTTGGTCGATTCTCAGACCTACCCGATATGCACACAAAATTTCATACACATCGGTCTAGCCCAGTAATTCCCAAAGTGGTCCAGGGGGACCCCCAGGGGTCCACGGGAGATTCGACGGGGGTCTACGTTGTCGTGAAAACAAAATGGGGGTTCACAAGGTTTATGTGGTGGTCCACGAAAATGTATCTGGTTACGACAGTGAAGAACAAAAATGTTGACTTGGCTTTACCTATGAAGGCAGATCATATTTTTGCTTGCAAACTTGCATATTCGATATTCAGTAGAACACATGTTGAGGATTGCATAGCGATGCCCGTCCGCCCGCAACACCTTTTCAGAAGTGCAAAGGGACAAAATGTATGACTTGCGCGTGCTTGCAATCTTGGGAATATGGAAGAATTAATTAAACTGCAGGGGGTCCACCAAAACCAGTAAAATTGATAAGTGGTCTATGAGAAAAAAAAAGTTTGGGAACCTCTGGTCTAACCTTTTCGGAGCAGTTTGGTAACAAACACCGCGACACGAGAATTTTATACATTAAATTGATAATGATATATTTTTTATAATCATTCTAGTATTAGCGTGTTCACCATCTTTGACCACATCATCGCTTACTACCAGGTGAGATAGCGATCAAACGCTAGCCTATAAGATATTTAAAAAAAACCTATAATTTTTACATTGATTGATTACTAAATTCATAATCTCCACAACGACTCTGTGCAAAAAAAGATCCGCCGTAGAAATTGAGGTCGCGTCGGTCGTTTTAATTTATTGTTATTGTTGCATTGACAACACTGATGTCGTTACTAGTACGACTAAAAATGTTTGATACTTGGTAGGTCCTACTGTTATCATTATCGTGTGCTACTTACTAGGTAGGTTACCTATGTACCGTCCTTCCTTACATTTGAATATTAGTTCATCGTAACGCCACCACGGTTCTCTTTTTGCAAATACTCTATATAGAAACATGGAATACCGTAGCAAGGCAATCAATCGGCGGTCTTATCACATGAAGCTAAAACAACCTTGACATTGAAAAAAAGAACCTATTCAATCATAATTGTTCGTGTGTTAAAGTTCAAAGGAGTAGTCCTTGCCTGATGGCAAGTAATGATGTGGTCGAAGATGGTGAACACGCTAGGCCTAGAATACTCTGGTAGGAACCGTAGGTACGACTAGCATGACATTAGAAGTCTGTTCTTTTAGTTTTTTAAACGATCTTAAATAGGGATGTTGCCGGAGTCAAAAAATAGTAATTCTAATTAGTCCGTCTGTTGGATTATCTTAAAATATTGGACACGGATTTGTTTATTTTACAAATCAATGGAAATTGACAATTGTAAAAATAATAAAAAGTAATACAATTACAAAGAATGATGAGTAAAAAAAAAAAAAAAAAAGTAGGTTGGTTAATTGAAAAAAGTTAAAATACGTATCCAATATTTTTTGATAATGTAAATGACGGACTAAAGAATTTTTTTTAGCAATAATATTCGACATAATAGGCAGAAAGCTTGACCATATCTCATCGGACGCTCAGTGGACCTGACTTAACAACCAATTGGAGCTCGACGCGCTGCGTGATTTGACGTTTTTGAGAGTGACGCATCATGACACATATCTTCGCTCAGCTTTAATGTATTCCGGCCCTTATACAGCGATATCAGCAGAAGTCTTATCTTAATTCTAATGCAGTATCAGGTATAAAACATTTCAGCAGTTCAAGTAGAAAACAAAATTGTTAGTTAACTTGATTCAGACTTTATTTGGGACATATGTTACACGTTGTGACGTTCAATTCAACACACAATTAAAGATTTTGTTAAGACGTGATGTTACAGCTAAATCACAAACATTTTACAAACATGTTGGTTGTTACCAAGGTATAATACAGGTAGAGGCGACATTTCACTACTAAAAATATGTTTTTTTATTACACAGTTTGGAGTTATGTGCCGCTGGTGCATAGATAACTGCATAGTTACTTGTAAGCTAGATAGAGTATGTCGTATTGATGCATGTTCGCTTTGAAGCAACCCCTACACAATGATGAATAAAAACACTATTAAACAAAAAAAATATCGATATCGATATGAATTTTACTTCACTATGGCGGCCATTTGCAAAAACTGACAATTTTATGTCAATAGTGTCAAAATTACTTCCAAAGACACTAAGTAGGGGGTGCTTCAAAGTGAATCATGCATCAAAACGTGGACGGAGTATTAAATAGACCTGGCATTAAAATAACAACAGTAATATGAGAAGGATAACACTATACAATCAGAAGTAAGAGAGCGAGACGGACAACAATTTTCTGCATAATTATGCGATTTTATTGTTTGGACCCAGTGGCGCCCAACAAATGTATGACCCGACTTTACCCGGCCAACTTACGTTGTTCATACGAAATCTGTGCACTGGTGAGATCGATGCTTTTCTCATAACACTTTTTCCAAGATTTAATTGTTATTTTATTATTCATTACTGCATTACCTCATGCATGGTCCAATCTTAACAGAAGAAGAAATAACCGTTCGAGTAAACGAGTCCTTACATGGAGACCACGGATCAGCAGGGGAATACGCTTGCTTGAAAACACCCTCAGACTAGGTGGAGCGATGATAAATAATAAATAACCAATTTTATGTATAACGAGCATGTGTGAAGGCGCTCATGAAAGTAGAAGAAACAAAAGAGGTATGTCAGGATCGTAGCATGTGGAAAGAAGTAGTCTCTGCCTATCCCAACGGGAAAAAGGCGTGATTGTATGTATGTATGTTATTTGTCAGTATGTAGGTAAATACAGAGATATAAAAGGAAGATATGGCGAATTCAAAAGTCATGATGATCTTCGCAAGTTTGCTGACAATAAATACATTTTGTATATACATTTTTTTTATTATATTGATAGGTTAGCATTTGAGCATTGATATAAAAAGTAGCACGCTTGCCTAGAATATACCTATTCCCACAGATCAACACCAATATTGTAAGTGGTTTGTGCGAAAGTAAGTTTGTATATTTGTTTGTTTGGGACTTCTTCACGGCTAAACGGCTGTACCGATTTAGCTAAAATTGTGTACAGGGATAGCCAGTATTGTGGATTAGGCTATAGGATACTTTTTAACGCGGGCAAAGCCGCAGGGCACAGCTAGTCCATATTAATATTTTAAAAACGTTTGTAACTCTGTCTGTTTGTTACCTAATCACGCTTAAACGGACGATCCGATCGTACTGAAATTTATCAAGGAGATACTATATAGCATGAAGATAAACATGGGCTACTAAATTCTTAGTGTACGTGAACAAAGTCGCGGGTATCAGCTATTATCATATAATTTAGAAATGCAATGCCACCTCTGTACCCTTAGTACGAGTTCTCATCGTAAACGCTTTTGACAAATCTCACATAGTTTTCGACTTATTCTGGCTCCCTGATTGGTCTCTACATTTAGTGAAGTGTGAAACCCACTAAAGGCGCTGTACTGTTTTTCATAGAACATTTGTTTGATATGCGATATAGAGTTTGGTATGAAAATTCGTACTGAGGGTAGTTACTGTACATTGATAAGAGAGGGTAGTACTAAGACTTAGCGTTGAGTTTGTCTAGTTGATCCATGTACCAGGGCCGGCCCGTAGAGCGTTGAGTCAGAATGTCACACCCGGTCTCAGTCACCAGGAGGGTTTGTTCAAACTGTAACAACAAAAAAGTCGTTTAGTATAACAAAATATGAATGAGTGAATGAAATAGTGTAAAGACTGGCATTTTTACGGAATGATCAGAGTAATTTCGTTCACCCAAAGAAGAGTTATCTAATATAAGCGCTTTATGCTTTTATTAGGGTTCCAAACCCAAAGGGTACCAACGGAACTCTATTACTGAGACTCCGCTGTCTGTCTGTCTGTCTGTCTGTCCGTCTGTCACCAGGCTGTATCTCATGAACCGTAATAGTTAGACGGTTGAAATTTTCATAGATGATGTATTTCTGTTGCCGCTATAACAACAAATACTAAGAACAGAACAAAGTTAAAAATTAAAGAAAAGTTAAAAAAAAGAGTTTTACGATAGCGCAGCGCCACCTATCTAGTTGCTAAGATGGCGCTATCGTCTTTACCTTAATCTGAATCTCGGAAGCGGCTCCAACGATTAAATAAAATTTGGTATACCTACAGAGGATTTCGGGGGCGATAAATCGATCTAGCTAGGAGTCATTTTCAGAAAATGTTGTTTATTCGTGTTTTCAATAATCAACTTTAATGATAATCAACTTAAAATATGACTCTTCCCGACATCTATTGGCGAGTAGAAGTACTGTATCAGTAAAGCAGCTAGTTGCTCTCAATTAAAAAAAATAGTATTATTATTCGTCAATAGATGTCGGGAAGAGTCATATATGTCTGTTTAAGTGGCAAAAAATACCGAGCAAAGCTCGGTCAACCAGATATTTAATAATATTAATTGCTACAATTACTATTACTACTATTACTATTACTATTACTACTATATAATACTATTCTACCTTTGTGTTAACGTTTACTTAGTTGGTGTTAGAAGTTCGTTAGAAATTCGATAGATGGCGTTCGGAACCCTCCGTGTGCGGGACAAGGTCTGACTCGCACTTGGCCAATGTTTTAATTTGTTTCGAGGACTATTTTAATTGTGGTTTTAGTGACGCTTTCACCAGCGCGGTCGGTAAGCGTCGCGGCCACGAGCTTTGCGTCTCTGTCTGTCACAGTCGTGATGAGAGAGCGCGACCGAATTGGGAAGATTACCAAAAACGTGGCAGAGGACGCTGTATGTTTGTTACCTGTCAAAATACCTTGATATAAGCTTTTCATTGCGTTTTTTATTTTTTAAGCATTTTTCAGGTTTTGTAATTTTTTAAAGTTTTAGTGAGGTTTCTAAGAGAAGTTGTCTCGTAATTGGTTTCATTTGAGTGTTTACTAAATAACCTCGAAAAATTGCTTGATTAAAATTTTTATCTTTTCAGTGTTTTTTTTCACTTTTTCTTATTTGTGTACACCTTTATTATTATTTACCTTATTTCTTCACATCCAAAAGTTACACAACGACCCATATTTTACATAATAAGTGAAAATAATTTAAAACATACAATTTCTATGTAGTATAGCAGTTTTTCTATAGCAAACATTTGGCGCCCTCTAGTCGGAACTAAATGACAGTTTTCGTCCCCATTGCCGTCAGCGCGGGCGACTATGTAACGTTCCCTAGAGACGCAATACTCGGGGCCCGCGACACTTACCAACCTCACTGGTGAAAGCGTACTAAGCGTACTGTAAATCCACACTAAATTACTAGGTGCGGATTTAGCCAAACTTAGAATAGGTTACTTTAGAGAAAGTCCTCATTTGTCCAAACAATAACCATACATTTTTTTAAGTTACTAATGATTTACTCAAGAGTAACTCTTATTGGCGTTTGGTCAAATCTGCACTTAGTAGCTTATGTTGCTGTTTGCGTTTGCCAAGTCACTCTATTAAAGAAATAAAAAATGTAATTTTTTTTTTTGACATTATTTTGCACATATTTATTTTTTATCTTAAGTTTTTTACAATATAATATTCAAAAATAATAAACAAATTTACTGTAAAACATAAAATATTATAAAAAACTTAAACCTAGCGTACCGCCGGCAGCGGGACAGGGCCCAAGCTACCGGTGGTTAGGGCTGCAGAGAGAGGAACCTCCTGACGATGCGTGCCGTGTCGAGAAGTATATTCTGTATCTGGCCCTTGATCCAGCCATTTAGCGAGAGTCGTTAAGGCCGTTGGCAGAGACGACTATCGGAACAATGATGGTCGAGTCAACATCCCACATGGCGGTAACCTCGTAAGACAAGTCAAGGTATTTGCTAAGCTTGACCTTCTCAGCTTTCACGAGGTTCTCGTCATGACATTATTTTATTATTATGACAATAAAAAATGTAATATTGATATGTTAAGTAAGTATAAACATGTTGTTAGCTAACTACCAAGATATCAATTTATGACAAAGTGGTTGGACAGAGCACTATAACATAGTTAATCTGTTTTTTTATTATTAAGAGTACACATTTAACCTTGCCATTCGATTCATAGATGCGGCTATTGTACCAACCGCAAATAATAAGTTGTAATGGTAAATTCGCTTTTTTTGTAATTAAACAACATACATTTTACGGTTTTCAGGATTTTTCCTTAACCTATAATTAGTGCTGTAAAACCTTGCGTTTTTCCAAGTTTCATAATTCTAGGTCAACATGAAGTACCCTATAGGTTTTTATTCCATTATGAAATCGCAAAATATGCAACATAAACGGTCATATCTTTTGATCGCGTTGACTTCAGAGTTGGATTATTTCACAGCTGAAAGAAACCGCAGACCCCGAGTATTTTATGTACAACTTGACACCTCCATGCGTTCCTGACTTCGAGCATTTACTAATGGAGATGTCAATGCAAGGCGTACCCCTCTGCTGGCCATATTTACAACCAACATTTTGCAGGCAACAATTTTGGCCATATGAGCGTGCGTAACTACCCTGTATTTTTAATACTGTGTGCGTGTTTCAAGCTAGTGTGCGGGATCGTTAAAGTGAGTGATTTGTGTGTGTGCAATGCATGTTTACCTCGTCCCCCGTAAGTATCGGCAGACATTTTTTTTGCGGATTACAACGTTAACATCTCCATTGGTAAATGCTCGAAGGGTCCTGAGAAAAAGGACTTGACAGACAGACAAACAGACAACAAAGTTATCTTACAAGAGTTCCTTTTTTCCTTTCGTGGTAAGGAATCCTTAAAACCATACTCCGGTGAAAGAAACATAGCTAAGAAACCACCAACCCCCGCATGGTGGTAAGAACGCTATCTAGTGTCCGCCTGGCCGGCTACTGCCCTCAAGTTAGAAATCTGTCGCCAAACATTTAATGTGTTCCGACAGGTATCCTTGAGAGCTAGTTTCCATTCTAGGCCTAGTGCGCTACCATCCTCAACTGCATCATCACTTACCAACAGGTGAGAGATAGTGGTCTCTCTGGTGGTGGTAAATTCTAGCCTATATATTTAAAAAAAACTGATATAAGTACCTGAGCGGATCGTGAGCCGTCAGCAGTGACGGCGGTCCAGTGGTCGGGCCATTGTTCGTCCCGCCACCCCCCCTCGTTGATCATGGGCTCGATCGTGAAACAATGCCCCGGCTTCATCACACCCACAGCTTTGTTCTCTGGAATATCACAAACATGTTATTAGTTATTCTATTGTTAGTCAAATGTGATCATTTGTTTGTTTTGAATACTGTGGTTGTTGACAACTAACACTGTGCGACGAAAATATTGACGCACTTTGAAAGACAGTGGTAGAGCAGGGTATATTCAATTTTACCTTTACTATATTAAAATGTTACCTCACCAGCATGAAGGACAAAATCTGCCACGATAACCTTTCCAAAAGTGTTAAGAGCATATTATATCGATGTTCAGCCTGGCTTGCTACGAAAAAGTAGCTTAAGGAGAAAATCTGCCGCCATAATCTCGGCATAGGTGGTAGAAGCATATTAAATCGATGTTCATCATCGATTTAATATGTGTATATATTCTTCTACCACCTGACTTGCTACCAAAAACTAGCTTAATCAAGGAGAAAATCTGCCACCATAACCTTACCGGTGTTCCGGCAGCACACAGCCCTAAGAGTCAAAGTATTCTAGGCCTAGCGTGTTCACTGTCTGCAACCACATCATCACTTACCAACAAGTAGTAAGAGTAAGAGGTCAAACGCTAGCCGATAAGATATTAAAAAAATACACTCACTCGCATAATGTGGCACATTAGGCGCAGTATGGAACAGTCTGTGTATGCCGTGTCCACAATATGAGCGCACTACGCTGAACCCGTTAGCCTGTGCGTGTTTCTGAATCACGTTGCCAATTTCCCGGTACTTTTCACCGGGTTTAACTATCTGTATCGCTTTCTGAAGGCATTCGTGAGTCACCTGAAAGTCAAAGAATATTACGCATAAGAAATATGTACTAAATAAACAGGGAGGGATGTAAGGGCGCACAAATACCACGTCAGTGCACCCAACCAATCTCACCTGCCCGTGGTGCATCCTGCTGACCAACAAA
The DNA here is from genome assembly GCA_954871355.1 of Cabera pusaria. Taxonomy (NCBI): domain Eukaryota; kingdom Metazoa; phylum Arthropoda; class Insecta; order Lepidoptera; family Geometridae; genus Cabera; species Cabera pusaria. Next base: position 23,706,276 of record OX940894.1, read on the forward strand.
CGAGGCTCTGGCGACCGACAAATGCCGGTATAACCATTTCAAATTATGGCGCAGCTAAATACTACAGGCCGGTGACGGGCAGCAGCGTCACCGGTGCGAGGAGCTACGTCCTGCGATCGCCGACTCGCCTGCCCAGCGTGGCGATTAGGGCATATCCCTCCCGATGAGCCGAAGATCGGGCTCTCAGTGGCGTATCTTGGGCTCTCCCAAGATACGCCACTGAGAGCCCGATCTAGAGATAGGCCTCTGCCTATATGACTAAATAAACAACATATTTGATTTTTATTGTTATATACCGGCTATAATTCACGTACCTTTAGTCGAATTTTCTCGACCTAGGTTTCGAGCGAGTCAGTCGCTCTTCCTCGGGAGTGAGGTCACGCGGTGAGATCGCGATGTTCACTGTTATCATTATAGCCGGTAAATAACAATAATAATGTTACAAATTCACGATAATTTTAAAATCAAAATATTTTATTTCCGATCTTCAGCACTTCTCATCCCGTTTTTTTTTTATATCTTATAGGCTAGCGTTTGACCACTATCTCATCTGCTGGTAAGCGATGATAAGGTCGAAGATGGTAAGCACGCTAGACTTAGAATGGGATAGTTGTTTCCCATTGCCTTGCCTATATATGTTCTCTGCCTAAACATGGTGTCCTAGGGCCTAGGACACTCTATGATTGCCTAGGACCTAGGAAATTGTCCCACCGCCGACGATTAGCGAGGAGTTGAGCTAGAAACTATAGAAGCGAGTTTAGTTCCGGTAGTTTTGACGCTGGGCTATGAGCGTGAGTGCGAATCGCGATAGGGTAGAATGGCAACTGGTTTTTTTTTTTTCAAGAAAAAGATTACTCACAATGTTGGTTGCACATTACTAGTATGCTTGTGTCTGGAGTGGGTTCACGTCAATAGTGCAATGGGTGGGGTGGGGATCGAACTCACGACCTCTCGATCGCCAGTCCGACACCTTATCCATTGGGCTATTGCCGCCTTAGACTGGTTGGTCTCTTCGCGAGTTTTCTGACCGCTAATCTAGCATCGCTCAACGAATATTACATTTGATAGCTCTTGTCTTAGCAAACTAGTGGGGAGAGAGAGTTCTCGCCACCCTCGCCGGTAGTGTTAACAGTCAGTGATCAATCCAGGCTTATATTATAAAAACGTTTGTTACTCTGTCACTCTGTCTTTTTGTTACCTAACCACGCCTAAGCGGCCGATCCGATCTTACTGAAATTTAACAAGGAGATACATTATCGCATGAGCATGAACATGGGCTACTTTTTGTAAAAATAAAATCATGATTTTTACACATAGGCAACTTAAATAACACAGATCACACAAATGTTGATTGAACAAGATTGACAGTATTAAAATTCTTGGTGTATGTGAAATAAGGGTCACGGGTCAAGTCAAGTTAAGTCAGCCAGTTATTAATATATGTATCACTTTTATTCACACTAGGTTTGAGCGAGAAAATAGTCAATAGTTGGTCTATTTTTCATTGGTGGTGGGACAAATGCCCTGAAATGAGTGGCACCACTATCCAAATGGTTACTACAGGTCCTGCGGCAGATGAAACCAGCCTACTACCACATCAGTTTGCTAATTTGTTTAGATATGTCGATTTGTTTGGTTTTCTAGATTAGATAGATAGATTTTATACTTCTGGATACTTTCAATTTTATACTTCTAGATACTTTCAATTTTATACTTCTGGATACTTTCAATTTTCAAATGAAGTGAACATGGGAATGTCAATATTGTATGGAACAAAGCCAGTTCATTTTAAAAGACATTTAGGTCTTATAACAAAGGCCATGAATTAATTATCAGTTAAATATTTGTAAAGATCTCTAGTAAGAAATTCTTATTCATTGTATAGAAATGTAACCTTGAATCTTGTATCTGTAGACATGCCACTGTAATGTATTCAAAACAAATTAGTGTATGTATTTAAGCCACTGATTCCACTACTGAGTAAAGGCCTCTCTATATCCATACCTAATGCCAAAAATTCCGCTAGGAGTCTAGCTTGTCTTGCCATCTCCTTCTAGGCCTGTAGCAATGTCAAATGAGGTTAAATGGGCTTCACTTAGTAGTAGTAGTTGTAGTTATTAGTAGCCAACATCTCATGTTACATTTATAATCATAATTTAAAAAAAAATTTTGTAAATTTTCTCTATAAGACTAACCTGTACAAGCTTGCGAGTAGTCTCCGGAACATTCCCCACAAAGAAAGTCTCATTCAGATCACCGTGGAATCCTCGGTGATATACTGTCACGTCAACATTGCACACATCACCATCCTGAAAGGGAAATGATATTGTTAAAATAGGTTAAAATGCAATGTTTCGACGTATTGATAGGAACATACTGTGGCTTAGTTGGTTAGAGCACAAGGGATTGATTCTCAGGAAGCACTGGTTTTAATCCTGTCGGTACAATGTAATTTTGGATTGTGCCCAACAATGGACAATATATTTTTTTACATTGTTTTTGTATGTACAACGTAACAGGACAAGCACGATGCTCGCCTGATGGTAAGCGATGACATCTGCCAATTACAAATACCGCGGCACCAGAATTTTGCATGTCACTATACTGCGTTTGTTACCTTGAGACATAAAGATGTTGAGTCTCACTTGCCTTGTAATTTCACTGGACTTTGTAAATAATGGTGTCAAATCCATGTGTAATAAAAAAATTTTGGTTATAAAAATATATATGTTACTGGTTGTAACATGAAGGTTATAGAGTATAAAAAGCTAAAAATTAATGTTAGGTAGACAGTATTTATGAATATCGAGCGCCCTTGTTCTACCAAGATCTAAAACTTACCAGGATAAATCAGCGGTGTCATTGAGACTTTTAATCTCGGACCGGGGGACAGGCAAATGATATAACACTGTTTTGGGAATGTATGACAAATTTTAATACTTCAAAACGTCCCTTACCTCCAAAGTGAGTTACATTACTTAGTTAAAGCCGCAATACTATGTCTAAACATTTGACTAGAAATACCATTCGGTTTTCGTTACTTTTTAGGTTAATTTATTTTACATTTTACTACTGAAATTTGGTTATTGTCTTTCTTGCATCTTGCGAATATGAAATTAAAGTTTTAAGGGTAATAAAAAGAGTTATAATGAAATTAGCTTAGCTGCAGCGTCCGGTGGCGTCTGAGCACACCGTTCAAAATAGACGACGACATCTAGCGTCGCTCAAACAGCTCAAAACTACGACGACATCCAAACGTTGTGCGTCGAACAAACATCTCAAAATAACGACGTCTTCCGGCGTCGAACAAACAGTTGACGACACCCATCGTCGCACAAACAGTAGACGACAGTCGCCCAAACAGCGCCAAAAGGCTGTAACCAAAAATCCGATTGTAATTTGTCGCCATGAAGGATGACGCGAAACATTTTAGGTTATCAAAAATTGACTCACCGCAAAATCACGACGTTATCATATGGCACTACGCCATAAGCACGCCGAGTATTATCGCAAGGGCGATTTGGAATACGGATTCACTTAATTGAATCCGATTTATAAAATTTTCTAAAAAATGAGCCCTTTGTATGCCTAGGGGCAAGAAAAAGTGACGTCTCCGATCGAGAATTGACAGATGTCAAAGTCATTTTTTTTTTTTGAAAGATTGTCTATAGGATATTGAATGATCCACAGACCAAGTAATAACTCGATTATTTAAAATCGACTAAAAATGGCTAAATACGAAAATGTTCTAAATTATTTAAAACCAAAAGGTAATTTTGTCAGTCTTAGAAGCTGAAATGTGCTTCCAAACGAAAAATATGTAACGAGTCGAAATACCTCGTTACAGTACATACCTTCCCAAAAAAATAAAAGAATGAAACTTCTTTTATTTTTGAGAAGAACTCCCAAAAAATTCCTAATAAAAACTTATTCAAAAAAATTAATAAACAGAAAATATTCCGCCACCAAAATATGAAATTTATTCAAACTAAAAGAAGACACTAATAAAGCATAACGTTAAATCAGTTAAGCTTCTAGCCACTGACTAAGTTGCTCTAGAAAAACAAGTTATAAAAACTTTCTAACTAAGTGAAAAACAATGTTAAGGTTTACCAAAACTAATCCATCAATATGACTCAATCCTAAAATCCATCACAAATTAATTATACTCAAGAGTGGATAAGCACCATAGCCTCCATCTACCTATCTGTATTACAAACCAAATAAATATTTCTGAAATATTTAACAAAAGTGTAGATAAGCACCATCGCCTCAATCTTTTATAATCTCAGAACGATTCTAACTAAATTAAAAGGTAATAACAAAGGTTATCCATATTGTAGTACGGTTAAGCATTAGCTGCCGACTATAGATAATTATTCACTGCAAAAGATTCAGTGAACAAGTTTTCAATGAAAAAGTTGAACAACAAAAGTTCAAATTATTCTCATAAAAATAGAGAACCAAAAATAATAAGTAGTGACCGGCTCAACTCTACCGACTTTCCGAACACTAACAAATTAATAAAAGGGTTTGTCAAAAAGACCAAAAATTGTATATTGTGACCGGCTCAACACCACCGACATTCCGTGCACAATAACAAGTTAACAAAAGTTTGTTGGGAAAACAACAAAGTTGTATTGTGACCGGCTCAACACCACCGACTTTCCGTTCACAATATCTAAAAAGTTTTCAACGCTTGAACTAAAAATGTCAAAGCGAGGAAAAAATGAAGAGTAAAAAATTACCCAAAAAGGTTAACTGAGACAAAAGCTCAAAAAGAGTCAAATCCGAGAGGCAAATCCGGGTAAAAATTATATAGAGCTCTAAGTGTCAAATCCAAGTCTTAGGTCTACAACAAACACAAACTAAATAATCTAAATAATATATAACATGCTTCACAAATACTGAAACACATCTATATTAAAAATGTATTTACACTATGTGCAGGCTATTTGAAAAGTGGAAAGCTTTTCATAGCAATCTAAAACAATATTTATACTAGAAAAGTGGAAAACTTCTCAAAGTATCTAAAAGAAAGTTGAGTACTTGAAAAGTGAAAAGCTTTTCAAAGTAACCAAAATAATAAAATATACAAAAATATACATAAGATCTTTTGATGCCAAGAAAATTTCTAAAAGAAAATATAATCGTTAGATGTAGTTTCTAAAGTTGGGTAAAAGTTCAAAAGTAGGTTAAAAGTATCAAAAATAAAATAAAATTACCAAAAATAGACCTAAGTTAGGTTTAGTATATTTAAAGTTGTATTTCAATAAAGTGTTGGTTTTCCTTTCAGGCGATCATCTTTCATCTCCGGCAACTTCTTTCATACTTCAAATCTCATTCATCAACTAACAACGCCGGACCAAAATAGAATATCAAAACAAAGTTAAATAAAAGTTAAATCCAAAAATGAAAATTTTAATATTTAATTATATCTTTAACATGATAACGTCCAGTACTTGTTTTATTAAATTCCTTTAGTACATAAACGTTAGGAGAAATTCTCTCTACAATTTCACATTTAATAAACTTAGGTGCTAATTTAGCCGAAAAATATGCAGGTGCATTTGACTGTACAAAACTTCTACGCCAAACTACATCACCGACATCAAAAGAAATGACTTTTCTTCCCCTATTATAATAAAGAGCATTACGCTTATAAGCTTTCAAAAGATAAGCTTGAACTTTAACAAAAACTTCACTAAGTGAATTTAAAGAGTGAGCATAAGTATCTCTAGTACCAAGCTCAAGTTGATCTAAGTTATCAAAAGAGTTACTAAAACGGTGCAAAGATGCATCAAAAATAAGTTCTCTACCGAACATCAAAAAGTTAGGAGTGTACTCTGTAGCAAGATTTACACTACTATTTAAAGCTAATTGGACATGAGGCAAAAACCTTGACCAAGTTCGATGATCATTTTTAACAAAACAAGAAATACATGTTTCTATTGTCTTATTATATCTTTCTACTGGATTATTCTGTGGAGTGTATAGTGCATTATAAAATATTTTAGTGATGTTGAAATTTTTTAAGAAATCTACAAAATATTTAGATATAAATTGGGGTCCGTTGTCGGCCACTAAAATTTTAGGTACACCAAATTTAAGAAATATTTCTTTTTCAAAGATTTTACAAATTACTTTAGAAGTAGCATTTATCATTGGAAATATCCAACAATATTTAGTAAAAACATCTACAATTGAAAGAATGAATCTATGTCCAGAATAAGATTTAGGTAAAATCCCAATAATATCAACGGATAACATTACCATGGGTTGATCAACTTTCTTAGGGTTAACCATCTTACCAGCAGGAGCAGAAGTTGAATGTTTATAAGCTTTACAAATGTCGCAAGAAGAAATATATCTTTGAACGTCTCCGAACATTCCTTTCCAATAATAATGTTGTTTTATTTTATTAAGAGTTTTATGTATTCCAAAGTGTCCAGAATTAATATCATCATGATTAGAACGAATAGTATCTAAAACATGTTCTTTAGGTATAACAATTTTCCAATTCAAACGACTATTAGGGTCAAATTTATTTTTACAGTAACGATACAAAGTATTATCTTCTACTCGAAGGTTTTTCATTCTAGAAGGGTATTTTTGACAATTTATAAAGACTTTTCTATACCAAGGGTCTTCTATATCTTCATCTGGTGAGACAATATTTATAGCGGAAACTAATATTGAAGTTATATTGATTCTAGATAAAGCGTCAGGAACTTGATGTAAAGATCCTTTTTTATGAACAATATCAAAAGTAAATTGAGAAATACGTGCAGCCCATCGAGCTAAGCGTCCACTAGGGTTATTAAGTTTTAAAAGCCACTTAAGACTAGCATGATCTGTCACAACTGTGAATTTCATTCCTTCGACATAAGGTCTAAAATGTTCAATTGAATCTAAAACTGCCAAAAGTTCACGTTCAGTGGTACTATAATTTCTTTCACATTTATTTAAAGATCTTGAATAATAAGCAATTGGATGTTGTTCATTATTTTCGTCTTCTTGACTCAGAACACTACCAATTCCTACAGAACTAGCATCGCAATGTAAAAAGAAAGGTTTTTCAAAATCAGGACACTGTAAAACAGGTGTAGTTATTAAGGCATTTTTTAAATTAATGAAGGCTTCTTCAGCTTCTTCATTCCAAACAAAAGTATGTTTTATCTTTTTACTTCCGGAAGTTAATTTAGTTAAAGGGGAGGCAATATCAGCGAATTTACAAATGAAACGTCGATAATATGAACATAATCCTAAAAAGCTTCTAAGTTGTTTTACGGACTCTGGTCGTGGAAAGTTTTCTATAATTTCTAATTTAGACGGATCAGTATGTAGGCCTTGACTGTCTACAATATAACCGAGATAACGGAGTCTTTCTTTGCAAAATTCACATTTTTTAAGATTTACTGTTAAGCCTGAGTTTTTAAGTATTTCATGGACTTTTTTAAGGTACTCTATATGATTTTGAAAATTATCATTTACTAAAATCAAATCATCTAAATATTTAAACAGGACATTGTCAAATTCAGGTCCAAAGAGTTTATCAACCAAGCGTTGTAACTCTGCCGGTGCGTTGGTGATTCCAAAAGGCATCCGAACAAAATGGTACAAGTTTTTTCCAGGAACTACAAAAGCAGTCTTTTCACGAGAGGACTCTTCAAGTTTAATTTGCAGAAATGCTTTAGAAAGATCTATGGTAGATATGAATTTAGCCCCACGAAGGCTGTCTAATATCCTAGAAGGGTATGGCAAAGGATAAGAATCTTTAACAGTTATTGAATTTAATCGTCTCGAATCTAAACATAATCTGGTTCCACCATCTTTTTTATCGACGGCTAATACAGGGGAACACCAAGGAGATTTTGAAGGTTCTATAATTCCTTCCTTTAATAAAACTTCCACTTCATCATAAAGTTCTTTTTGTTTAGCAGGACTCAACGGCCAATATCTACTTTTAAAAGGGTCGCCAGTAACGTTAATTTTATGTTCCACAAGGGTGGTAAGGCCTAAACCTTTTTTCTCATAAGAAATATCTTCAAACAAAGCAATGGTTTCATCTAATTGTTGTTTCTCAGAAGGAGTTAAATGAACTGTAGAAGTAACAGCGTTCACTTGAATTTTATTATTGTGAACATATTCAATATTTTTCCACAAGTCTTTAGCTAAGTTAAATTTCAACCAAAAATCAAATCCCAATATAATAGGTGGATCAAAAGAGGGTATTATTAAAAATTCTACAAGTTTACAAACATTGTCAACGGTAACCGGTAATCGCATAGAACCGATAACTTTTCTTGATGAACCGTCAGCAGTACAAGCGGAGGCATCAATAGGTTTAATTTGAAATCCTAGTTTAGAAAAATGCAAGTGTTGGTTATTACCTAAAACACAGCTATTTGAACCACTATCTAGCAATCCAGAAAAAGTTTCATTATAAATGGTAAATTTTAAAAATGGTCTAGTATCATTTTGTTTAGTTAAAAGTATAGGAGCTGTTTTATGAACAGAAAAAAATGTTTTTAAATAGTCAAGCCATTCTGAAAATTCTCTCTTACACGTATCATCATCAGGTTTATAATTGGATATCGGAGCACCTAAAGTTTTTTTAAAAACTTGGGCCCGATGCCTTACAAGTTTTTTGAATTATTATTATTTTTAATATTGTCAGAATGACAAGTATCACAGTTCTTTGTCAAAACGCCTCGTTTATGACATTTAAAGCACACTGGTCCAAGAATCTCTGTACACTCTTTATAAGTGTGGTCAGTCGACTTACACTTCAAACAAGAAAGTTTGGTTTCAACCGCATGAAAGTTTTGTTTAATTTCCTTTACAGGTTTTCGGTTAACTAAAATCTCTAATTCCTTACTAATTCGGATAAACTGTTCAATAGTGTCTATTGATTTTCCAAATAAAAACGGTGTGTAAATAGGTAACATGTTGTGTTTAATTATAGTTATCAAAACATTCTCAAAAATTGGATTAGCTAATCTGCTAGACATATCTAAAATCTCAGTAATGAAATCAGGAAGTGACTCATTACTCCGTTGTTTGCGAGTTCTCATTTCATACTCCAAATGATAATCAAATTCAGGTTTGTCGAATCTGTTCAACAATTCAGTTTTAAGTGTTGTCCACGAAGAAACCCTAATTCGAATACTACGGAACCATTTCGTTGCTGTTCCAGTGAGCAGATCAGAAAAAGAACCGACTAAAAAGTTTTCATCAAAGTTTTTATACAAAAAATACTCCTCAACCGAAGTGATAAAATCTCTAACACAAGTTTTCCCATCAAAAGATATCTTACTACGCTTCAAATCAGGAAGTTTATTTGTTGAAGGCAAGTGCTTTTTCAATTGTTCATTGAGTTGAACATTCATCGAGTTAAACGAAGGTAAAGGTGTAAAATTATGCAAGCTACTATGACCAAGGTTAGGTAAGAAAGGGTCAACAACCTCAACCTCTGTTGCATTCTGCATAACTAAATTATCCAATGCCGGATTAGAAATAACATCCCTAGAAGTACCAGGTAAATTCTCTTCCAACAAGGGTGGAAATTGAACCTGTTTGTCAGTCATGATGAATAATCAAAAATATTAAAGAAACAAAGACAAACAACCAACTAAAAATTCAAAGAATAGTTAAAACTCATCAAAGTTTATAAGATTTTTTGTTAAAAACGGTTTAAGTTATTATGTTTTAAAGTTTATGTTAATATTTAATAATGTTCAAAAGTATTTAAAGAAATTTGAATGTACAAAGAAACATTCAAATTGTGAAGTATGTAAGATGCAAAAAAGATTCACAATTTATCTTAATTTTCAAGATTATTAACAACGGCTAAGGTTATATCTATTTGTGAAAAGTAAAATCAATAAACTAGTTAATAATTATGTTAATAAGCTAGTATTTTCTAATATGAATGTAGCTTAATGCTTCTCAACAGTAAACAAACGTTATAACTTTATATAAGACAAAGTTATATCAATTCAAACAAAAACTTAGCACTTTCAATGTGGTCAAGGTCAGTTCCTTACAAAATGTAAACAACGCATATCTCAAATGTTATTATATAGTAAGTACACACTTAGATTAGTCTATCCAGTATATAAGACATATAAAGAACATTGTATGTTAATTAGTTTTGTTAAAATACAAAAAAAGTTGTAAACAAAGTTACAATTGTGTTTTCAAAGTACACAAAACAAAGTAAAAATGCTAAAAATAACAAAAAATTGCACTAAATTGTGACAAGAAAAACAAAAATAAGATGCAAGAAAGATTATATATGTGGAGGTAAATCCGGTCCCTGTTCTCGCGCTAATTGTAATAAAAAAATTTTGTTAATAAAAATATAAACGTTACTGGTTGTAACATGAAGGTTATAGAGTATAAAAAGCTAAAAATTAATGTTAGGTAGACAGTATTTATGAATATCGAGCGCCCTTGTTCTACCAAGATCTAAAACTTACCAGGATAAATCAGCGGTGTCATTGAGACTTTTAATCTCGGACCGGGGGACAGGCAAATGATATAACACTGTTTTGGGAATGTATGACAAATTTTAATACTTCAAAACGTCCCTTACCTCCAAAGTGAGTTACATTACTTAGTTAAAGCCGCAATACTATGTCTAAACATTTGACTAGAAATACCATTCGGTTTTCGTTACTTTTTAGGTTAATTTATTTTACATTTTACTACTGAAATTTGGTTATTGTCTTTCTTGCATCTTGCGAATATGAAATTAAAGTTTTAAGGGTAATAAAAAGAGTTATAATGAAATTAGCTTAGCTGCAGCGTCCGGTGGCGTCTGAGCACACCGTTCAAAATAGACGACGACATCTAGCGTCGCTCAAACAGCTCAAAACTACGACGACATCCAAACGTTGTGCGTCGAACAAACATCTCAAAATAACGACGTCTTCCGGCGTCGAACAAACAGTTGACGACACCCATCGTCGCACAAACAGTAGACGACAGTCGCCCAAACAGCGCCAAAAGGCTGTAACCAAAAATCCGATTGTAATTTGTCGCCATGAAGGATGACGCGAAACATTTTAGGTTATCAAAAATTGACTCACCGCAAAATCACGACGTTATCATATGGCACTACGCCATAAGCACGCCGAGTATTATCGCAAGGGCGATTTGGAATACGGATTCACTTAATTGAATCCGAATTATAAAATTTTCTAAAAAATGAGCCCTTTGTATGCCTAGGGGCAAGAAAAAGTGACGTCTCCGATCGAGAATTGACAGATGTCAAAGTAATTTTTTTTTTTTAAAGATTGTCTATAGGATATTGAATGATCCACAGACCAAGTAATAACTCGATTGTTTAAAATCGACTAAAAATGGCTAAATACGAAAATGTTCTAAATTATTTAAAACCAAAAGGTAATTTTGTCAGTCTTAGAAGCTGAAATGTGCTTCCAAACGAAAAATATGTAACGAGTCGAAATACCTCGTTACACATGCTGTGAATCTATGGTAATATTAAGATAAGAGCTATGAGAGCTTCCTACTCTATAGATAGGCAAGAGCTCTACCACTGCCTCATTTGGTGCTTGATAAAAAAAAATTTATGATTGTTAACAAAATGAAAAAAACAGATTTCAAATGCTGCATTAGCCATTTTCAGTACGACGTTTGAGGTGTTATCTATATTTCCCATATCTCTGGGAAACCTTATCAGATCTCGATAAAATTACAACAGTAAGCATACTCTCTAAACCAAAAGATATTTTTCCAAATAGGCTAAAAAATGGCCGAGTTCTGAGGTAACCAACATAAAATAAAAACAGACACACTCCTACTTTTTTGTGAAAACGGTTAAAAAAGGAGTCTGAAGATCAATGTCTAAATAAATACATACATAAAATCACGCCTTTTTCTCTTTGGGGTAGGCAGATACTTCTTTCCACATGCTACGATCCTGACATACCTCTTTCGCTTCTTCCAATTTCAGAACGCTTTCATATAAGCTTGCCGGTTATAGGTACTGTTACTTAGCCTTACTTTGTAATGTCTCTGATCAATGTCTCTGATAAATACCTTAGGCATTCTCAGGATATTTAGACATAAATTATCAAAATTCTAGTTCTTCAAAGTTTGGTCTGCACTATCTCTTTTTTTTTAATATCATATAGGCTAGCGTTTGACCACTAACTCACCTGTTGGTAAGTATCTAGTACTAAAGGTAGAAATCATCACTTACTAGGCAAGAAGAAGAGTATTTTTTTATTGTATTTTACCAGCCTGTGGAGACTTCACCCAGTCTATAGGAGGAACTTTTATAATATCAGGTAGACTAGCATTTGATGACTGTCTCCACCACCTCCACATGATCAGTTACTTCAGGTGGGCTATTCGTTCTTTTGCTAACATATAACATAAAAAAAGGATGGTAACACACTAAGGCCTAGAATGAGAACCAGCTCAAGGACAACTCTAGCTATTGGTTTTTTGACTTCAGAATTTTCAACTTGAGAGTGGTAGCTGGGGCTCTATACAATGCCATAAACTGACTAGCTAGACAATGGTTGATATATAACTCAACATATTAATAACAAATTAACAACAAACCTCTAACGGACGTGTATCTGGTATCCCATGGCAGATAACCTCATTGACCGAGGTGCAGCAGCTATTGGGAAAGTTGTGGTAGTTCAGAGGGCTGGGATAGCATTCTCTCTCAATACACGCCTCATGGACAACACGGTCAATTTCATCTGTTGTCACTCCTACGTCACATGCTCTGGAAAATTAACAGAATTTTACCATCAGAAATAGAATTACTGGAATAGTGTCTGCAGTTGTTGTTGATAAGTTATTGCTAGACATATCGAAGAAACGTAAGATGATAGAAAAAAATATGTCCCCGCTGCAGACTGAGTCTCTATATGTTTTGCATTCATTTATACTCTCTATTTGCATCATGGGACTTTCTAATATTTAGTATAAAATTTCTTTTATGACTCCACATCCGTGCCCTTTCCATGCCTAACATCCTTTTAGTATGGCAAGGCATTAAAATATAAATAGTTTTAAAAACTAACAGAATTAACTTCATGGTGTTAATAGTAACTATGCTTAAACACCTATCGCTACATATCTTGTATAAAAATAAGTCTCTCGCCGAGCCTGTCTGTCTGTCTGTTGGTGATAAACTCAAAAACTACTGAACAGATTTTCCTGTGGCTTTCACTAATAGACAGCATGATTCATGAGAAAGTTTTATGTGTATAATTTGTTAAGGTTTTGTGTAAATTGGTTGAAATATGACAATTATTGTTGAAGATGTTAATTCGTACTCGACACAACTAGCTGATGCAAAAAACATAGGCATATATGCTCTGCCCGTGTGAAGCCGGAATGGGTTGCTAGTCATTGATATATATGAAATATAAGTATGATGTATTTATTTTAACATTTATCATACCAATCAAGACAATATCTCTTGTAACGAATTACTTAATGTTATCACCTATTGTCTCTTGTAACTGACAGTAATATACCAATAATCTGATAAGAATTAACAATTACTTAAACACATTACATATTGAGATTTTTTAAGTTAATTTTCATGTTTTGGCTATGATTATATATTTTAACTTTTTAAAGTGTATATATCTTTAAAACGTTACCTACAAACTATATGCAGGTTTTCTGAGTCACTTACTTGGCTGCTTCATCCAAAACCTCTCTTCCAAGGCGACAGGCCACACGCATGCCTTCAATTTCTTCATCGTCGAGTACTTTAATATGGCCGGTGCCCTTCGCTGCGTGCTCCGAAGCCGGAAATCCAGTCGGATGATCAGCGTAGTCCGGGCGGCCAATGTGAGGCGGTACAGTCCTCTTAGGCCCCGGCGGGTACGGCTTCAGCTTCCCAGTGAAACCATATGACGGCCACGGATTGTATTCCACGTTAGAACCATCGGTACTCTCACCCTCTACAACAAAATCGCATCATCACTTCGGGTTACCCAACACCGAAACATAACCTAAAACTCTACCACTTACTCGCCAACGAATGAATAATTTTGTGAGATTTCCACGACTTCTTGAAACACTCTTGAGTACAGAAAAAGGAGCCCTGAACACCGAGTTTTATACACGTCGGGCATTGTAATTGTGCAATTGATTTGCAGCCGGGGGTTTCACACATTCCAATTCCGATCGCCGCCATTTTTGTTTGACAATTTTTTTATTGTCACCGATTGTCACTTTCGTTTAGTTCGTGTTGTCAATGTCATATATTCTTGACAAATTGACATCAGCCAGATATAACGTTGACAGCATACAGAGTTAAGAGCTATCAACACACCATACAATGAAATCGTCAATTTGATACAGCTAGGCGATATCTAATGTGCAACGGTAGGTAATGGCTAGCCGCAGATAAGTCGTAGAATCGTAATCGCCTCGCCACGGGACAAGCGAGCTCGCCCTACGCCCACGCTTGTGACTCATCGTCCACGTGACGTAGAGAGACCAAATTATAAATCTTACTTACACACGTCAATTAACATTAAATAGATCATATCAATATTTTATTCTAAATATAACAAAAACATAACTTTGAGCTTTGAATTAAGAAAAATACAATAGTAATGAGCCATTCGCTTTTATATAAACCAATGATTATCTTTTCTAAGTCTAAATGTCGAACGTCACACTTAAAACAAATGTTTAATTCCCCTGATTAATGTAGGGTTGCAAGCCGTACCTACTATTACGTGGACCCTCAATGCATGTTTCAGTACTTAATTTTTTTTCAAAAAAGTGTGAAAATGAATGGCAATAAATAAATAAATCGCTAACTAATCGCAGTACAGCAGTACAAATCATATTCCGAATGGAACTGATAGTCCGTGTATCAATTGCATATACTGTCGTTATCTAGATCTTCGAACGCACCATCACCTGCCAACAGGTGAGATAGTGGTCCATCGTCCTAGAGTCAAACGCTAGCTTATAATTTATTAAAAATAAAAACAAAAAATGTAAACTGAATGACTGTGGAATTTACTAGTGTTTCGGAAGTAGGTACTCCCATCAGAGAAGAAACATCAAGAAACTCTATGGGGCTTGTCACTTGTTTAAATTCATATTTTTTTTACTTTGCAGCTGTTTATTTTGCAGCCTATTTAATTAAAAATCATTACTACTTTGACATATTGAAAATAAGGTTGTTACAGTTGAAAAACATATAGAATAGAATAGAATAGAAAAATTCTTTATTGCACACCATTTCAAAAAACATCAGACAGCAAATTAACCTACTTAAATTACTATAGGTAATACAATGGGCGGTCTTATCGCTTAAAGCGATCTCTGCCAGACAACCTTTGGATGGACAGAATTTTTAGAAGGAGTTGCTGGTGGTACAATGCGTAACATAACACTAACTACAGTGCTAATAAATGAATAAATAAAATAATCAAAACTCATGTAATCATCATAATAACATATAGATACATCTACATACTACTACATACCAATACAAAATACAAACATACTTATACGTACACAAATATTCATATTCCATATATACAAATACACATACATACAATTATACACACATACACAATATATAAATATATACATAAGTCAACGGAAAAGTGCTACAAATGTGATAGATAATGATATTTAACCATATTTTTAAAGCTAGCGAGGGATTTAGCTTGGCGTATATCTAAGGGAAGTGCATTCCATAGTCGTGCAGCTTGGACGGTAAAGGACTTGCCGTAGTAGTACTGTACACTTCAGCAAAGTAAGCTCCAATAAATAATGATTTAATTTTTTTTAAATTATTATTTCCTTCTATTATTTTCAATAAATCTATTGTTTGTTTTTTGTTAATAACCAATTTTTGACACTCTGTTAGTGTTAGTAATTATTTTATCTAATTTTTGTTAATTAGCTTATATATTAACCTAGTGTATTGTTTCTATTGTTGTTGTGTACAGTGTTTCATATTGTCGAAATAAATGCCTTCTACTTCTACTACTTCTACTTAGTACTCAGAAGTATGGGAGGGAATTTTCAGGATAAGAGTGTCGGAAGATCGTAGGGATAGAGAATGTGACTGATGTAGGAACTCAAAACGTTCTTTCAGGTAATAAGGAGTAGAAGGGATAAAGAGTATAGAATAAAGGAGGGAGAGGATGTGTGCATTCCGGCGCAAACGAATCGGTAACCATTTCAGCTTACTACGAAACTCTGAAATGTGGTCAAACTTATGGAGGCCATAAATAAATCTTATACAGAAATTCTGTAATCGTTCTAGTTTATTCAGCTGCTCTTCGGTTAAGTCGAGGTATGAGACGTCGGCATAGTCAAGTATTGGGAGTAACAAGGATTGGGCAAGCGCAATTTTAGTGGATATTGGCAAAACATTTCGCAACCTCTTAAGGGAAAAAGCGGAAGCAAAAAGTTTGCGGCTTACTTCGGCCACCTGAGGCACCCATGTAAAGTCGCGATCTATATAGATACCGAGGTTTTTCACAGTGTCGCAGACTTTCAAAACTGTACCATCAAAAATGAATTGTGGCAAGCAAAACCAGTCTATTTTGGAAACCATCCTCGAACTACCTATAATAATAATTTGGGTTTTCGCCGGATTAATGCTGAGACCATAAGAGTTGCTCCATTCAGTGATACTTTGTAAATCGGAATTAATGGTTTCAACAGATGCAGGTAATTGTGTAAGTGAAGACTGTGTATAGATCTGCAGATCATCAGCGTAAAGGTGGTAGGAAGAAGTAAGACTACGGGAAATTGAGTGAATAAATAATGAGAACAGAAGAGGAGAAAGAACGCCGCCCTGGGGTACACCTGCAGACGTATTACACCACGACGAAAACGTATCATCGATGCGAACACGTTGCCGGCGACCGTACAGGTAAGTACGAAACCAATCAACCACCGTTGGAGATACGTTAAGAGAGCGTAGAATTTCTAACAGAATGTCAAAATCAACGTTATTAAATGCATTACTTTAGTAATTGATATTTAGTAATTGAAGTTGATTTTAGACTTTAGTCTAGCAAGGATAATACTGTCAGTTTGCCGCTATCCATGCCCTATCGCACATCCTCCGTAATCTTAACTAAAGCTGAGACTGTGCTATGCCCAGGACGGAAACCGGACTGGAATGGGTTCATGAGGTTGTTCCGGATAAGAAAGGTTGTCAGTTGCTGGTGCACAAGACGTTCGAGGAGTTTTGATAGAAATGGTAGTATGGAAATAGGCCGATAATCGGAAAGAGAGGAAGGATTGCACTTTTTAGGGAGGGGAGTGATCTGTGCTTCCTTCCACATAGAAGGAAACACGCCACAGGATATGGATTCATTAAGGATGTATTGGATCACATGCACAGTTTCGTTCAGTATAAGCACGATCATCTTTCGGCTGATAGCGTCGCAGCCAACAGCGTTAGATGAGATTGATTGTATGTCCTTCTTAACATCACAATCGGTAAATTGTAGAAACTCAAAGGAAGAATGGTCAGGAGTTGGTATTCCGGCAAGGTTACGTAAGGTGGCAATTTTGGCTGGCCCATCGAATGTGGCAGAAGATGAAAAATGCTGATTCAGAGTGTCAATATTTAAATTATTGGGTATAGTGTTACGGGACTTACCAACTCCTAGAGACCTCAAAAACTTCCATACCTTCGATGGATCCTCGTTTTCTAAATTACTGTGAATATGTCGGCGTTGCGCGTCCCTACACACTTTGTTGCATTCATTTCGATGTTCATTGTATTTGTTTTTGTTGTAGTCTTGCATTTATACCTACTCTTAGCAGCAGATTTTTTATTTATTAGTTTTCTAATATCTTGAGTAAGCCAAGGCGCAGGTAAATGCTTCATTTTTACTGGTCTCAGTGGAGCATGTTTATCGTACAATTTAGTGATAATAATATTAAAAAGTTCAACTTTTGCGTCGATACCAGATGCATTTAGAAGCTCAGACCAATCTAAACTACTAGCATCACTACGTAGATTGTCCATGTCAATGCCACCAAAATTGCGCTGCATAAGGACTTTGGGCTTTGCTTTCGGCGGACGAATATATATATACCGTACTACCTTACAAGATTGCCCAACCGATCTAAATTTGCCCGGTTGAGTATTTTTCACTAATATTGATATAAAAATGGCAACTTATTCTAGTAGCATTATTTTTTTGCCAATAGTAGAATATTTCACATGTTGCTGGCAGCACTGCGTAAACGTCAGTCGGCAATCTCTGACACATATAGTGTGTCGGCAACGTAACTCCAGATGAAGGACAGAATCTGACACATATAGTAATCTGTGGACAGAACGTGTCGAAGCTGGAGGTGTGATTCGCGGGCCAAAGTAAGTCAGTGCCAAAAACTTTTTCCAGAACTCCATTATAGGTTACAGCAGGCAAGAAATTTGTGAATCATTGTTAATTTGTAACAAATAAAAGATATACATCGATGATAATACGCAAAAACTCAACTAGATTTGAAAAATGGAAGGTGGGCAATGTCAAATTAATTTTCCTATTGCACTGCTTACGACTTTGCCCACCGGAATATTGCCATCAGGGTTTTCACCTCTATTAAGGTGATTTTACCGGACTGATAAAGAAAGAAGGTATTGAAACCTTTAACTTTGGGTGTATTAACCATTCAATTTATTACATTACAACACCAGCATCATCGTTCACCGTATTTCTACTGCTGGCTAGAAGTATTCAAAAACTTTTTGATATAATTTATAAGGTTTGCTTGATCTCGTATTGATTATTTAAATATTAAGTACATATTGATTTCTATAAAACCTTTTTTGAGTTATTATTAATAATGTTTTATAATGTGTGTGCGTAATTTCCGTCAGTTTTTTTTTTAATTTCATGTTAATAAAAAGTGACAACCCTAGCCCAGCGTTTTCTTTCTGTGAAAAGTTGCCCATTCAAATTTAGCAGGTAATATAAAAGTTTAAACGTTTAATGGTGATACGGTAGGTGCGTATGCGCAGGTAGAGCCCCCTCCGAGACCTAACCGGGACCGCAGCAAGATACAAAAGGTCTATCCAAGTAGAGTTGCTGAGGCGAAGGAACACCACAAAGTGACCAAACTCCATCTCTCCAGCTCTAGAATTAAAGCAGATATGGAGGGGATAATTTACTCATTGGACCGGATGCTCGCTCTTGTAATAGAGTCAGAGGCAGAAAAAGAAAGGGGAAAACCTCAGAACCAAGAAAAAAGTAGAGATGCAGAGGTAGCTTTTTCTGCTCCGTCGCTCTCTCCCCCTCTTACCCCTGATCACAATGACTTAAGCCGAAAGTTAGAGGAACATAGTAAGCTCATAATAGAAAACACTAAGACAATAGAAAATCTTAGCATGGAATTATCCTGTCATACCAAAACTTTGGAGGCGACCACCTACGCGAGAGTAGCAGCTGGAGGCGGTGTGAGAAAACCCCCGCAGCAGACAGCACTCCACTCGGTTGTGGTCACCTCAAAGGATGAAACCGAGTCCGGTGAAGAGGTGATGAACACGATTAGAAAGGCGGTACACTCAACGGAAGGAGGCATTAAAATCGACAAAATCAGAAAAGGAAAAGATCGCAAAGTTATAATAGGATGCCGCGACCATGATGAAATTAAAAGGGTCAAGGAAAAGATTATAGAAAATGGAAGTCAGCTCAACGTGGAAGATATATAAAACAAAGATCCGCTTATAATACTCTACGGTGTGCTACAGTACAATACCGATGAGGACATTGTACGGGCGATTAGGGAGCAAAATAAACACGTTCTACATGGAATGCTGGACCAAGATAATAGAATAGACATCCGCTATAGAAAGCGAGCCAGAAACCCACTTACTTCACATGTAGTGGCCAGAGTATCAACTTTTATCTGGCAGAAGCTGACCGAAGCAGGGGAAGCACACATCGGCATGCAGTGTGTGAGAGTCGCTGACCAATCCCCCCTAATACAGTGCTCGCGCTGTTTGGGGTATGGGCATGGAAGGCGATTCTGCCGTGATGCTGCCGATGTGTGCAGCCACTGTGGAGGCCAGCACCTACGTACAGAGTGTACAGATTGGCTTGCGAACATGCCTCCCAGCTGCGTAAACTGCTCTAAGTCAAAGGTGGGTAAAGTTGAGCATAACGCCTTTGCCGTGGAATGCCCAGTTAGACAAAAATGGGAGGCCTTAGCTAGGTCCACCGTAGCCTATTGCTAAGGTGGCCCCGTGGAAAATAGTGCAGGCAAATTTACAGCGTAAGAAACTAGCAACAAATGAGGTTCTCATCGAAGCAAGGAAACGTAAAGTGGCAGTGGCACTTCTTCAGGAGCCATATGTGGGGGGAGCAAAAGTAATGGGGAGTTACCAGGGCGTAAGGGTCTTCCAGAGCACTCAGCACGGAGAAGGGACTGTAAAGGCGGCAATAGTCGTCTTCAATTCAAAAATCGACGTCGAACAGTACCCACATCTCACTACCAACAACATCGTGGTAGTGGGAATCCGAACTCGTGCCTGGAAGATCACGCTGGTATCCTTTTACTTTGAACCCAACCAACCCATAGCACCATACTTGGAGCAACTTACCAGAATAAAAGAAAAGATTGGGCCAATGAGGTTGATAACAGGAGGAGATGCCAACGCCAAAAGCACCTGGTGGGGTAGTGTCAAGGTGGACAACAGAGGTGAAGACATGGCAGAAACACTGGGTGACCTAGGCCTTAATGTGATGAACGTCGGAACAACTCCAACATTTGATACAATTCGAGGAGGAATAAGGTACCAAAGTCACATTGACGTTACAGCTTGCTCTATCGACATGCTGAACCTGATGGAGGACTGGAAGGTTGAAGAAAATCTCACGAGCTCGGACCACAATGGAATAATATTTAATATACTTCTAGCAAAATCGAAAGGTACAAATATAATTAGGACTACGCGTATTTATAATACAAGAAAAGTAAATTGGCCACAGTTTAATGATAAATTGAACCAATTAAAAATAGAAAACCAATTAACCCCAGAAAATATAGAGATAATTAATACAAAAGGAAAAATAGACAGTGCAATAGAAAAGTTTACAGAATCCATCACTAACGCATGTAAACACTCTATCCCTAAAATTACAAATAATGAAAAACTTACCATTTCATGGTGGACCGCCGAGCTCGAAGAGACGAAGAAAGAAGTCACCACCAGGAAGCACAGAATTCGATGCGCAGCACCTGTCCGTAGAGCAAAAGTCGTCGACGAGTACTTAAAAAAGAAACATGAATATGAGTTGGAAGCACAAAAGGCTCAGCTTGCTAGCTGGAAGAACTTCTGCCAGAAGCAGGACAGAGAAGGGGTATGGGCAGGAATATACAGGATAATAGGGAGAACCAAAAGTAGGGAAGAAGATCTACCACTTGAAGCAGAAGGAAAGATGTTAGATGCTATGGGTTCGGCCAGGCTTCTCGCGGATACTTTTTATCCGGGGGATCTAAACGAGACCGATGGCATTGAACATCGTAGAATAAGAGAGCAAGCGGAGAGAGTTAACGATGAAGACCAAGATAGTTCTTGTGATCCACCGTTTACGCATACCGAGCTCCTTATAGCATTGGACGCTTTTAATCCTAAGAAAGCCCCTGGCTTGGATGGTTTTACGGCCGATATTTGTAGCCGTGCGATCAAAAACGAGCCTGGTATATTTTTAAGACTTATTAACAAATGCTTGGCTCACCACCACTTCCCAACCAGCTGGAAGGAAGCAACGGTGGTTGTACTTAGAAAGCCGGGCAAAGATAAGTACACAGATCCGAAGTCATATAGACCAATTGGGCTCTTACCTGTCCTAGGGAAAATCTTTGAACGGATGCTGATCGCCAGATTAAAGTACCACCTAATACCGAATATTAGCACTCTTCAGTTCGGATTTATGCCCCAGAAGAGCACCGAAGACTCCCTCTATATCTTAATGCAGCACATCCGCATGAAATTGGACCAAAAAGGATCGTGGTATTAGTGTCCTTGGATATAGAGGGGGCCTTCGATAGCGCCTGGTGGCCGGTCATCAGAGTTTGACTGGCAGAGAAAAATTGTCCTGTTAATCTTAGAAAGGTAGTAGACAGCTACCTAAACGATCGGAAAGTTAGGGTCAGGTATGCAGGAGAAAAGTGCGTGAAGAATACCTACAAGGGGTGTGTCCAGGGTTCTATAGGAGGTCCTCTTCTACGGAACGTTATCCTGGACTCTCTCTTAAAAGGTCTTGCAGCTAGAGGTGATTACCATCAAGCATTCGCTGATGATGTTGTCTTGATTTTTGATGGAAAGACCGCCTTGGAAATAGAAGAGCGTGCTAATGCCTCTCTTGCGTTTGTTCAGGCTTGGGGTGTCGACAATAAATTAAAGTTTGCACCGCATAAAACAAACGCCATGCTTATCACGCGGAAACATAAGTTTGACACGCCACGCCTGCATATGGGCGGGACTAATATTGGCATGACTCATCAAATTAAACTACTGGGACTGACAATAGACAATAAGTTGACCTCCAATGCGCATGTGGGGAATGTGTGTAGAAAGGCACTGAACTTTTATAAACAGCTGTCTAGAGCCGCAAAAATCAGGTGGGGTCTACAACCTGAAGTAATAAGATCCATATATGTGGCAGTGGTAGAGTCTACCATTATGTACGCTGCTAGTGCCTGGGCGCCCGCTACAAATAAGCTAGGAATAAGAAGACAGCTAAATGCTGTGCAGAGGGGTTTCGTGCAGAAGCTTGTTAAGGCCTACAGGACCGTCTCACTCAACTCGGCGTTATTACTTGCTGGGTTGCTTCCTCTTGACATTAGAGTCAGGGAAGCAGCCTCACTTTATATCACAAAGAAAGGACATTCCCAGGATGTAATAGGTGACCTAGAGATGGAGACACCTGTGGCATTCACAGATATGATACACCCTGAGAAAATGAAACCGCTGCACTTCACACGCTTGGCAGACGATGCAGCATTGAAACAGTATGACAAAAATGGCCTAAAAATATACACGGATGGCAGCAAACTTGAGGGGAAAGTCGGCGCGGCATTGTCCTTATGGGAAGATGACGCAGAGACAAGTACCCGAAAGTTTAAGCTGGAACAATGCTGCACCGTCTACCAGGCGGAACTTTTGGCGTTATGCGAAGCCACGAAACTTGCTATGAAGAAAAAAGTACCAATCTGCAACATCTACAGCGACTCAAGAGCTGCTCTTGAAACAGTTGTCAACATCGTTTCCTTCCACCCCCTAGCAGTATCGACAAGAGCAAATATAAGTAAATGCAACGAAAACGGAACACTTGTCAACCTTTTTTGGGTCAAAGCTCATGCTGGGCTGGATGGAAACGAGAGGGCAGACGAGCTAGCAAAAAATGCAGCGCTGTACACTAAAACCAGAGCGCACTACGGAAAATGTCCGATTTCATTCGTCAAGCGACAACTTCGTAAGGCGTCGCTAGACGAATGGAATCAAAGATATAAAGACGGAGACACTGCTGCTACTACAAACGTTTTTTTCCCCGATGCTATATTGGCATACCCCATTATTGAAAATATTAAACTGGAACCTATAATAGTTCAGTTCTTAACTGGCCATGGGGGATTCTCTTCATATCTTTTTCGCTTTCAACGTAAAGATAGTCCGGTTTGCCCTTGCGACTTCCAGACGGAAGAGAGTGCCCTGCACGTAATTACAGATTGTCCTATCTATGGTCAATATAGATACAACGTTGAACAAGAGCTTGATGAAATTGTAAAAATTGATAATATATGTAAACTCGTAGCAAATAAAGATACTAGAAATAAGTTTATAAATTATTGTAAGAGCGTAGTGAGCATTGTTGTAAAGAAAAATAAATAGTAATAAGTTGTTGTAATATCATATATTTAATTATATAGATATGTACACAAAATGCAATATAGTGATAATTTAGACGTAAGAATAGTTTGTAAGCGAACTGGTATGACAGAGAAGATACGCAAAGGCTCCCATTTTGTGGGAGGAACTAGATATATAAAAAAAAATAAAAATAATACTACTAAGACTATTTATTTAAAATATACCCTGATTGTCATAATCATAAGGTTGAAAACAGCGGAAGCATGATTTTTTTTTGCAAAATGGGCAAATTTGTAAAATTTCTCAAAATTTGGCCCGCTCTCTAAATTTAGGTTTTTGGGGTTTAAATTTGTATTTACTTGATATTATCATATATTCCGTGCAAGGAGCAATACATTTAACAATGATCTAGCTGAAACACGAATTAATATCAAAGAAAATAAAATAAAAAATTAGCATTGAACAAAAAGAGGCAAGAAATTCGGGCAATGTTGTAAGGTTCTACGGTACGCGTCGACCTGATAACCTCCTCCGTTATTTTTTTTTCGTCGGTTATAAATACGCTGTCATTTCCCCAGGACTGATTCGGCCAGCCCAAAAGCGCGGCGTCACTGCGCTGCTGATCCGGTACCTACAGTGACGGTCCGTTTCCTTTACGTCGCTAGGTATATAGTGTGCGATACCGCAAATAGATAAATACCGATAACCTAAATGGCACATAATAGGTACTTATTAACATGCAATCATGTACTTAACTTATAGACCGGGAGATGGTAACAGAAAATACTTGGTCATTCGTACCAGTATGGCGGTTCTTCAGGGGTCTAATTACGGAATGACAAAAAAGAAAATGATGGTCATAGCGCTGGCACCGGCGGCCCAATTGCGTGGGCGTTAATCGAATGTGTCGGATAAATAATAGTGTTAAACGACTTGTTCCACAAAAATGCTTGCATTTAACGATAGTCGATAAAAATTCAAATAAAATTGAATTGAATTGAAAAAAAGAAGTATGCGGTAGCGTAATGCTATACTTCTCCGGTGTGACTTACAGCCCGCCATACCGACGCGAATACATTAAATTAAAAAAAAGCAATTCAACCAGTTCCAGGCTAATTTTTGCACAGCTAATCATCGTCGAGTAGCCATTCACGGAAATTACCTTGCCATACTTTCCCGACGGTTCCCAATGGCCGTCATAAGTAAAATATATTTTTTTGCTAAACGATTTGTACCAGTCTAAAACTTTTTTTAACAGTTCTCTGTATGATCATAAATAGAATTCTGATCATGCCATACCTGTGGGAGGTGGCAAACGTGTACAATATTTTTTCAAAATTCTAAGATTTTATTCGTAATTCGCACGATTTGTACCAGTATGGCACTAATTTTTCCTGTAAGTTAAGCCGGCTTTACACTATGGGATATAATGTAAATTACATCTTGAGCTATATGTTACATCCCACAATTGCTGTTCACACTGTAAGATATATAGTTCAGCTTTTGTTGTCTATGGTTTCATTCAAACACTGGCTAAATACCCTAAATGGGTGGAGCTATAATAAAAACAAAAAAAAACTGAGGGCGAGGCCTCCCCCTGGGGAGGCGCCGTGTCCGGGGACGTGAGGTAAAATATAAACCGTCAAATATCGCTCAGTCAGTCGAAAAAATATTTATAGCTTGGGATGTAATATATATTATAGCATAGTGTAAACGGTCTCATACAAAATGTATGACGAGCGATAACATTTTATATCTCAAGATATAATATACATTATATTATATCCCATAGTGAAAAGCCGGCTTTAAAGGTTTAACGAATACCGTAAGTAGACCCCTGAAAAACCGCCATACTGGTACAAATGACCAAGTATTTTCTGTTACCATCTCCCGGTCTATTAGTACTTACCTCCAAAATCTAGCTTGATATTATTTTAAAAGCGTGATAATTACATACACATACACCTATTGATAAATTGGCTTCAGTACAACTAGCAACTTGTTTTATTCCATCTAGATAAATTATCTATTTTTTTTACGTAGGTATACATTTCTAAGCAACTACTTAAGTATACTATGTGGCATAAGTGGAACTCATTTTTAGGCAAACGCAGGTCGGTGTAGTTGGAAGAACAGGCTGAACGATGTTTTATATCATATCTCCGACCTAGGTAGTGGCTGATTTTATCAGTCACATCTTTGACGTACGGTAGCAAGATCGGCGAACGTTCCACTGTAATTTGAAAAACACCGAGAGGAGAGTTTTGCCGCCAGTAGTATATATAGCCGTTGCTCTCAAGAACTTTTCTGACGTGCTTCAGCTCCACATGCACATGTTGAGGGTTGCAAATCTGGATGGCTCTGTTGATTGGCGATGAGGCTGATGATGATGAAGAACTTCAGTGTTTTGAATCACTTCAACAACAGGTATGCAGATAATCATATACCTAATGATAAGAATACTTATTTTGTCTTAGTTTCTAAGTCTTGGCTGAAACCTTCTCGTTCGCCTGTATCCTACTTCCTGCCTAGTTGAAATTTAATACTAATGATCGTATCGGGAGGTGCGGAAGTTATGTAGCCATCCTTATTTACGGTCCCATATCCTTTTCTCCATTCTAAGCATGTCTATTAGTTAGGGTATCCGGTCGAGATTTCTCAAAGCGAGAATTCCCGGGAAATTTGAGCTTCCTTAGGACGAGAAAATGGATGTCTAGAACTCGTGAAGTACTTACGAAAAATGTTAAAAAGTTTTGAAAACCTAAAATTGAAATTGCCGTTTAATGTCAAAAAATCCAAACTATTTTAATGAAAATTGTAATTGAAAATGGTGAGGCAAGGTCATTCACCTTCAAAATTTACAGAAAGACTTGAACAAATTTTCGTACAAACAAAAATCTAAAACTATTTTAATGAAATTATGGAACACAAAATCATTTTATGGAACACAAAAAAGGATTTTTTATGGAGGTCAAGGTCATTCACCTTCAAAATTTACAAAAAGTCATGAACCAAATTTCGTACTAACAAACCTTGATTAGGTACCGTGAACCGTACAAACCGATAGCCGCTATCAGCTACCTAGCTAATGATAATTAAATTATGAGCTGTACCTACTAATAAAGGTAGAATAAATAAGGTAGATTATAATACCTATGTCAATAAAGCTAACTATATACTAACCTACTAACAATTTAAGAAAACTATAATTAAGTATATTGAACTGTAGAAGGTACCTATTCCCGAATACAAGGTGACATTTACAGCCGGTATATTCTCCAAATCAAGCATGATTGTGTCTTGATTGTTTTTTAAAGTTCTGTAAAAATTAGAAACACATAAATAAGACGCACTACCTACCCACCTATTGGTAGGCTACAATTAATTAATGGTATTAGTTGTGTGTTATATTTTGGTACTTACATGGGTTCGTACTTACTGTAAATTTTGCGAATACTGTGTAACCATCCGTCGGGATAATCTAAGGAACGAATATACACGTTTCTCAATCGCTGATAGACAAAGTCCCAAGACGAAACTAAATCCGCAATGTCCATTTGCACGTTTAAACTAACACACAATATATTTGAATATTATTATTATTTCTTTGTTTTTGGCTTTTGCGATAATACCACCACAATTTCGCCAATATTTGAATATATAACTTTTTTTAAGAAAATGCCGAAAACATGAATTTATTGACGCGTAACATTGACACGGCGTGACGTTAAACGGACTCGCTGACTCACAATGTAAGTAGGTATTGCGATAAGAGGTTCAATTTGATACGGCATGGAAACTCCTTGCCGGTCTGTCTATTGATAAATCACTATTTCACTTTTGTAATGAATGTGTTCTATTTTCGAAATGTTTATTTTTTCCAGCCAGTTCCAGCGTCCGATCACTGTGTATCTGTATGTCGTGAGATTGAATTGAATGAAATTATGCGTGTCCGCGGGGTGTAATTGATTTTTTACCATTGCCACTCAAAAAAGAGCACTTTATTCATCGACAGCAGTGAATAAAACGCTCTTTTACTCACTCGGTGAATAAAAACATTTTGAATTTGGAACAATCACGAAATACGAATTATGTACAAAAAATAAAAACTTACTGAAAGTTTCTACTAGCTGGCTAAATGGAGGAATACCATAGAAGCTATATAATTAAATAAAAATAAAAATCCCGCCAATTTTGGTTAATTTTTTTTGTTTTGTTATTGCTCCACACGATTAGTGTATTCAGCTAGAATAAAGTACAAAAATTATTCAAGTTTTTTTAAATTCAAGTCATAAAGTTGAGTCAAAGTACATTTCTGATCAAGTTGAAATTACAGTCTAGTCCAAGTCATACCCTTAGTAAAGATGTGTGAACTTTACTGAAGATTTTCAGTGCAATTTTGGTGAGAACGCGAATAGCATGTTTTTCAAGATCGTGCTGTTTCCCTACACTCACATTCACCGGTACTAAATGGTCAATAATCCAGATTTATTACACATTAATAATTCCATTTGATAAATATAAATAGAAACCATAAGTAGGTACATTTTTTTAAAAATATCTAATAACCTAGCGTTTGACCACTATCTCACCTGTTGGTAAGTGATAAAACGGTTAAGAAATGACGGAGTTCTGAGAAACGGAACTATGAGAAAAAAAATCTAAAAAATAAAGGCGAATTGGGAACCTCCTCCTTTTTTGTATCATCATAATCAGCCGGTATCAGTCCACTGCTGGACATAGGCATCTCCCAAGTCACGCCACTGAGCCCGATCTTCGGCTCTTTGATTCCAGCAGAATGTCCTTCGCTTTGCGAATGTCGTCGCTCCACCTGGTCACAGGGCGACTAACTAAGCGTGTAGCGGTCCTTTTTTGTATAGTCGGTTAAAAACGATAGCGGTAGATTTTTTAAAACGGGTAGACAAGCAAATACTTGATCCCTATATCACCCGATGTTGAGTGACGATTGAACTAACGTAAAATCGTGCTTGCCTACAATAGGAAGACTGCAATTCTAGTCAGTAATTCAGTACTAGTAATTCAGTCGCTAAACGTAACAGACTTTAATCAAATATTATGTTTCTTTGAAGTCTTACACACTTTATATTTTTGTAAATTGTTAATCAGTCAGAGTCAAATCTACAGTGTGTAACTAACTCAACCCCCTTTCTATCTAATCAATAATGTTAGAAATCTGTGGAATTAAAGGTACGACCATACCGCGGCGTCCTGCATTCGCGTGCGCGTTCGCGATCTGATTTTCAATCGTTTTCTGATCGCCGTAGATTGCGTTTGGTGTGATGCAGTTGGTACAAATAGCACTGCGCTATCTGATCGCCACCTAGATAGCGCATGTAGGACGCCGCAGTGTGGTCGTACCTTTAAACTGTATTAACTAGATATGAATAGCATAATTAAGATACTTTAAAAACAAAACAAAACTGACTACCAAGTTGCGTTCCTCAGTTTCAGTCGCAGGTAGACCTTTATCGCGATAAAATTTAAATGGCATTATCTTGGAGATGTACCCTACTTACGAAAAAAATAATCACTCAAATCGGGTAACAAAAATACAAAAAAAAACATACAGAAGAATTCAGAACATTCTTCTTTTTGTAAGTCGATTAAAGAAAGATTGAAAAAAATATAAGATCTTCCTTTAGTATGTCAGTAAATTATAATTGGGTTCCTTAGCTGGGTTCATTTTGATTCTCCAGGTACGAAGATGTTTTTTTTCTAAGAAAACGCTTTACTATAATCAATTATTATCTGTTCTGTGCTTTCATGCAATCAGATAAGGTAAAGGAAGCTTGGTAACTGCCAAACTTGCTCTATATTTTTTCCTAAACGAACCGTATATCCCCGAAAAATGTCGAGGATTTACCGAATAAGAAAGTAGACAATAAATAATGTTAATCCCACAAGATTATAGCGCAGTTTTGTTTCGCGAGGTTAGCAATTTGTCTGCTTTTTGTCTGGCAGGCGACAAATGTAGTTTAAGGATAGGTATCCATGCGTGTACAAAACATGTAGATAGAACTTTTTTGGCAGTCATTGGCATCTTTAGAAGACTTTTTGGAGAGTCGATAGCCACTGGTTACGAGTTGGGTAATCTAATTTGGCTACAGTAGGTAGCCAGCCAGACGAAGCCATTGCTTTGTAGCCAGGGACATCGCAATGGCGTCCCAGTGTGTTAGAGCCCTTATCTGCAATTAGAGAATCCACTGATTCGTGTACGGCATCGATATAAAAAACTGGCCAAGTGCAAGTCGGACTCGCACTCGTAGGGTTCCGTAACACAGTAGAGTATTCTATAACTATGATTTTCGCAACTACAAAAATAACTTTGTTTTTCATAGTGTTTGTATGAAAAACAAAGTTATACTTGCGGTCGCTATATCTCAACAACTGCTGACTATATCTCGTTCAAACCAATTTTCGTTGAAAGTTTTTATTGAGATCTACAGAATATATCTTTTCTAGATTTTTCACTCCCTTACTTTAGAAGTTAGAGAGGTTTAGAAGTTAGAGTTTAAGGGGGGGCATCCCATACATAAAACTGCTACAATTTTTTTTTTTCTTCAAACCTATACGTGCGATATATACCTATACCTATACGTCTATGGATAGGTCTTTAAAAATGACATTGAGGTTCCTAAAATATTTTTTTCTCAAAGTCAATCATTTGAAAGATAGGCGCGTCTAAAGTGGTAAAATGTGTGTCCCCCCCCTATTACTTTTAATGTATGGGAGTGAAAAATCAAATAAAAGTATGCTGCAGATCTCAATGAAACTAACAACGATAATTGGTTCGAACGAGATACAGTCAGCAGTTTTTGAGATATGGCGACCGCAAAGATAACTTTGTTTTTAATACAAACACTATGAAAAACAAAGTTAACTTTTTAGTTGCGATAAATCATAGTTATTGATTACTTTACTGTGTTACGGAACCCTACGAGTACGAGTCCGACTTGCACTTGGCCAGTCTATATATATATATCGATGGCTAGAATTTGAACCGGCGCCCTCCTGGTTAGAAGTAAAGCTATCGTTTACGCCAACGGGCCGGCAAAACTAATTGTTATAGGACGAGATGCAAATGTCTATCTGTATCTTCCTTTATTCTCCCGACGATTTTAGCGTAGAGACTAAAACTAAAATTATCAGAAGGTTTCATGATAAAATTAGATCAAGCTAATTTAAGCCGGATTTTCACGGTAAATCGGCTGATAGGTTCTGCTAATTTTAAGCAGAAAATTTATTAATTTATTGTAGAAAAAAAGCGAATCGTGGGTAGGCGGCAATTTGTCTAAATTATATTTTATTATTAAGTAAGTATTTTGTATTCCAAGAACATCGTTATTTCATAATAGTTGTCTGGCAAGGGAGTAGATTGTTATGCCCCTAAGTAATCATTAAATGTATATTTGTTCAACGTAGCTTTGAAGATTACGAAACAGAATACGCTGGGTACGATTTTACTGAACTGCATAGGTTATCTAATTACGATACATTCCAATCCGAAAGCCTCATATTACTAATTTTTAAGGAATCTATTGAAATACCGTTGCAAAAAAAGGCTTGCAAACAGGCCCCAGATATTCATAATAATAATTAAGAAAGTTTAAACACTAAAACAACCGACTTCCATGCCGCGCGCATCAACTTCAGTAGCAAGTTTGAGACGTTTATCGTCATATCTCTGGAGATACTTAACATATCTCGATGAAATTACAATGGGATTACTTCGGAAACGCACCCTTCCGATTAAAAAAAGAATCATTCGAATCGGCTCACAATTGACCGATTACTCGAAGATGCCTGAACCGATTTGGAAATTATTTTTTGTTTCAAAGGTGGTCCCATTTAAATTTTAACAAAATCGGCCGAGCCGTTAGGGTTCCGTACCCAAAGGGTAAAACGGTACCCTATTACTAAGACTCCGCTGTCCGTCTGTCTGTCTGTCTGTCTATCTGTCTGCCTGTCTGTCTGTCTGTCTGTCTGTCTGTCTGTCTGTCTGTCTGTCTGTCTGTCTGTCTGTCCGTCTGTCACCAGGCTGTATCTCATGAACCGTGATAGTTAGACAGTTGAAATTTTCACAGATGATGTATTTCTGTTGCCGCTATAACAACAAATACTAAAAACAGAATAAAGTTAAAAATGATAGAGGATCCCCATACAAGAAACGTGTTTTTTTCGGCATTTCACGCCATCTATGAACACTTAGTTAGGTAAACGTCCCAAGGATGGCGTTATATTGAAATGTCGATCCCTAACACCTTTGTTAGACGTTAGATGGCTTTATAAGAAATAAAATGTTTATTAATTATTATTTTTTGCTGGCGAAAAATGATAGTGGTATTTTTTGCTCCATCTTATAAAATACTGTAGTGCGGTACGGAACCCTACTAGTGCGAGTCTGACTTGCACTTGGCCAGTTTATTAATATAGCAACATTTGTATTACGACGCATTTACTTATCTCGACGACTTACTCGTTACTAGTAACTACTGGCACAGATTATGTAATAGTTACTACGTCTGCTGGCTATTTTGACTAGCGCGACGTTTATACACAATGGAGGTTGCTATTGCATACTTTTGAAGACTAAAAAATATGACCTTGAAGAATGTGAAATGTGAAATGAAAGAACCCACGCTGTGTGGGTAGGTATAATAATTATATTAAGTAATTTATTTTTCGTTTTTGAGTGCCTGCTTCTAATTATGAAGTTGTTTTTTTTTTTTTTTAATAATTTATAAATAATTGATAAGCAAGCGTTTGACCACTATCTCACCTGTTTTTATTTAACTGAGAATTATTACTTTACTTTATTTAAAAGAGAGAGAGAGAGAGAGAGAGAGAGAGTAGGTAACTGAGAAGAAGAAATGTGTTTCGGTTTGAGATGCAAAATGAGCGTTGGACCACTACTTTTCTCACCTATAATTGGTAAGTGATGATGCCTTCGAGGATGGTAGCGCGCTAGGTCTATAATGGGAACTGGCTCTCAAGGTCAGCTGCCCAAGTCCTACAGGAGTTTCTCAAAGATGTTTTTAATTCCCCTAGGGTAACTGAAATGTATACTACATAAATACTTATATAAAAATCCATTGATGCACGGCATCCAAACCCGCTACCTCTGGTGTCAAGTCAATGCCAACCATTCTGCCACTGCACCACTGGGTCTCACTCATGGATAGGTAACAGGATAACTAACGGGCGCAATATAATGACGCACCCCTTTATGTCAATTCAGACGTTTAAGTGGCATTATTTCGAGGCAGACAATGTCGCATACAATCATTCAAGCATGTCCTATGTCATAACATTACAAAAAAATTACCAGGTTGGCATAATCTCCTAATACCGGAATTCCACATATTATGAAAAACTTTATTGTTTCTTGTGTCCACATTCTGGTATATGTATAATTAAAGGTTAACGTTCAACTTGCAGTAAAGCTTCTCAACTCCTCATCTTTAAATCATGAATCGCAGCCGTCACAAATCAATAAAAAAGCGAAACATACATTATATACTTTTAGATCTTTTCAGCAGTGAAATCCGATCACAATGAGGGCCTGTAAAAATTCAATAGCCTTTTCTCAGGTGCTATAAAAATGGGCATCCGAGTAATGACAGATATTTCAATGGCGCGCCGTGAAAGCGCCTTTTCTTCTGAAGAGAGTGTTTATTTTTATTCAAAGGTCTTGATTTTAGCGACGGAACGGTATAATGGATGGTTTATTAATTTACTAGCTGTGCCCCGCGACTTTGCCCTTGTTATAAAGTATCCTATAACCTAATCCGCAGTACTGGCTAACCTTGTACACAATTCAGCTAAATCAGGCCCAGCCGTTTAACCGTGAAGAAGTTGCAAACAAATAAACTTACTCTTGCATGTATGATATTGGTGTAAAGATGTAGGTAGGTGTATTAAAAAGGTGGGCCTATTCTTGAGGCTGGCTCTGCCTGAAGTATGCCCTGGCAGGGATTCACTAAAACACTTTTTCTTGAAGGCTTCTTTATTTCCTTTTCCTTAGGCTTCTTAATGTGAACTGAACTGTACTGAACGAACTTTACTAACAAATGTTCCTACCTATATTTAAAGGTAACTTGTCCAACTATTGCATATTGCGATAGAGTTCACAGTACTTTGTACTAAAATCTGAGTTACAATTCAAGGTCAAGTCGTGAACAAGTCTGGACATGTTCAGACCTGGCTGGTCATACATTCTTGCTTACATTTTCCTATCTGATTTTAATGCTAATAGGTGAGGGTAATAAATAAGAGTTTTCCTACCTATTAATTACAATTTTTTCTCGTACCCTACTACTTTTTTGGATGATTTACTGTATATAATTTACCTTAGTCTAACGTTATTCTAACTTATTTTTCATGAAGTTATAACTAATTTATAAGTTATTAAACGCGACTTATCTATCTATCTATCTACTAAATTCTATCATTTTTACTGAAATTTAGCTATTCATATATCATTAAACGCGACGTAGTTAACATTTTCCCCGCCAGTGCACGATGCTTCGGGCACTCCATTTTCCGGTCGCGTTGCAGCTGTCACGAGGATGAGTCTCGAGGTAGGTCGTCTCATGAGCCCTCCTTTGGTCTTCACGTTCACGATGCGGATGCGTCCATCTGGTCCCGGGAAAGTGTCTTCTATTATACCTCGCGGCCATGTGTTGCGTGGCAGCGAAGAATCAGCGATGATCACCACGTCGCCTCGATGAAATACAGCGTTCTTGTTCCCGGACTTCTTTTGGCGGCATCTGTCCACGAACATAAAAAATCTCGCCGTGGTTTGTAACAGCTTCATCCAAGTGCTGAAGCGATTCGGATCTGGTGTCTTGGCCTTCTCTTCTTTAACGCTCACTGCGGCGCACGTAACCTTCTTCTCCTATAGATCGATGTCTTCCCTTTCAATTTTTCTTAGCGGCCATTCCGATTTCGGCTGATACAGAAAAGCCGGTCCATTGAACCACCGTGCTTGCTCGTTGAAGTCCTGTGGCATATTCCTGGTGGCGTCGTCTGCAGGGTTGTCTTTGGTGGGTACCCATCTCCACTCTCGAGGTTTCGTGATCTCTTCCAGTTCTGCCAATCGATGAGCGACAAATGGTTTGAAGTGTCGAGGGTCGGCTTTTATCCATTGCAGCACGGTTGTTGAATCCGACCAGAAAACCCGAGCTGTGATCTCCAGGTTGGATTCCTCCTCGATGGTGGCGGCGATTCTCGCTCCCAGCAGAGCCGCTTGTAGTTCTAGACGAGGGATTGACGTCGTTTTCGTAGGCGTAACTCTCGCTTTCCCCGCCATCAAAAAGATGCTGACGTCCCCGTCGTTGGTAACCGTTCTCCAGTAAACGGCGGCGGCGTAGGCGGTCTCACTGGCATCGACGAACGTGTGCATCTCGCCGGCTCTCGAAGTCGGCGCCAAACATCTGGGTATCTTCAAATCTTTGAGCGTCTTGACGTCATCTAGGTAGCGATCCCAGATCTCTCGTTGTTCGTCATTGATGGCCTCATCCCATTTCACGCCAGTTCTCCACAAATCTTGTATCAGTTTCTTTCCTTTGATCAGCGCTGGAGCGACGAGTCCCATTGGGTCGAAAGTTGACATCACAGCGCTGGTGACTTCTCTCTTTGTTGGAGCTCTGTTGCCATCAGAGACTTCTGTTGGAACGTTCCTTAATCCCACGTTGAATGCCAATGCGTCTTCATTGGTGTGCCATCTCATCCCGAGAGTTTTTTCTTCATTTCCGATTTTCTTTTCTGTCGGGATTTCTTCTTTTTTCAGGTTGATCAACGTTCTTTCATCGTTGCTTGTCCATTGACGAAGTTCAAAACCCGCTGCCCTGTGTATTCGGTCCACTTCTTCAGTTACGTGCTTCGCTTCTTCTATGCTCGTGAAGCTTTGCAAGTAGTCATCCATATAGTGATTTCGGATGATGGCTCGGACCGCTTCTGGGTGTTCCTTTTCGTGTTTCTGGGCGTTGAGGTTCTTCACGTAGATAGCTGTTGCAGGTGAAGATGCAGCACCGAAGATCACAGATGTCATTCGGTACTCCTTGGGTTTTGATTTTCTTTCTTTCCCACGCCAAAGGAATCGCAGGCTGTCTCTGTCTTCTTCTCGGATACTGATGCGCAGGAACATTTCTTTTATGTCTGTTCAGTTTCTCATATTCTTCTTCCAGAGTTGCGTTCTTGTCGAGTTTCTTCTCTATGCCTAGAAGTCTGTTGAAGGCTTGGGCATAATTGTTCGGCAACGTCTCGTCTTCTGTCTTCCATAGCAGGCCGGATTCGTATCTTCCATCTTCTAATTGTTTCGTTGTCTTCTCTAAGACAGTTGGGGCGCGTTGATTGGCGTCGTTGCTCGGGCGTCGCTGTCGAATTCCAATTGAGTCCAAGTCGAAATGCTCTTTGATGAGTTTCTCGATTTCATCTTCTTTGTCGATGCTGCGGCAGTGATTGACGTAGTTCACCGGTGCAGAGGCGGCTCCGGTGCAGCATCCATGCAGCACCCATCCCAGGGAGGTAAGTGACGCTGCGGGCTCGTCGTATTTCCCTTTCAGGATTTTTCGAGAAACGATGAGGTCCCAATTGTCCTGACCGATTAATAGTGCCGGTCTTTCTTTCTCGTACAGGAGCTCGTTCAGCATGTTTTTCAAGTGACTGCAATTTTCTATTGCACTTTTGCTGACGAACTGCGGCGACAACTTCAAATTTTCTACTGTGTGTACGCCTTTGACGACTTTCTTGTCTCTTCTATGCGCTCCTTTGATTTTCAAATTCATCTTCTGTGAATCTTTATTCTCGACGATCTTTCCACCGACGGTTTCTATTATGAGTGGATCTTCTACGCCAGTGGCTCCGATGCGAATGGCAACATCAGAGTCCAATAACGAAACTGTAGAACCTTCATCGAGTAGTGCGAGTATGCGAGCCGATCCTTTTGAACCGTAGACGTCGACTGGGATCATCTTCAAATAAACTTTCGTTCCATCCGCTGTGGCGTATACGGATTTCACGATGTTCTGTGCCTTTTCATAGTCGATGGATTCTCTCGTGGCTGAGGCGGTTCTATGGCTTTCTGAGCTGACTCTGAGTGCAGCATGACGTGATGCGGGCGCTTGCACTTCTTGCAGGGTGGTCCTCTGCAGTTGGTTCGCATGTGTCTTCGGCGCAGGCAACGGAAGCAGAGTCTTTTCTTCATAGCTGTTTCCCAACTTTCGTCGACCGTGGCTTTCTTAAAGTTCGGGCATTCGGTAAGCCAGTGTTCGCCTTCACATTGGAAACAAAACTTCTTAAATGCTTCTTGAGTTGCTGCAACTGTTTGAGGTTCTTTGGTTTCATTTGTTTCAGGTTCTTTGGTTTCATCATATATACAGCGTTCACGGGATATCTTCTATCTCCTGTTCGTTTCTTTGTTGTCTCCAGAGGCGTAAGATTGCCGCATAATTCAGCTTCAATGTTCAAGAAGTTCTTCAGTTTGATCAGCTCTGGTTCTTGTTCACCGATGCGTGCGTTGTAATCGGACCATCGGTAACGGAGAATAGGTGAAAATTTCTCCACGATGTTCTTGGTGACTTCTAACAAGTGCATGTAGTGCGGCTTGTTCAAGGCGTTGATCGTAGTCACGGCGTTGTTGACTCGGCTGGCAAAGATGCATATCTGTCGGGGAGTATCTCCTATTCGAGGCAGCTCCTTGATCTTCTGTAGCTCTGAAAGAGCTAGCTGGTCTGGTCTTCCGAATCTTCTTTCCAGTGAGGCCATGACTTCCTCAGGGTCGGATGTTGCAAACAGGAGACTTCGTACTGCTTCTTTCGCTGTGCCCTTTATTGATTGTCTCAGTCGAGCCATGTTGTGTATATCTGAGCACAGCATCTTGCTTTCTGCGAACGCCTTCTTGAAGGGTAGCCAGTCTTCATGTGATCCACTGAAATCAGGTAGATCCCATATTCTCGGCGGCGGCAGTGGCGCTTGCTGCGGTTGAGGATGAACCATTCGCGCAGCTTCAATGATCGCACTGGCTAGTTCCTTCAGTTCAGACTTCTTGGTTGGTTCACTTCGTTCTGGTTCCTTCGGTTGCTCCAAGTATGTAGTAGTGTGGTTCACCCATTGTTCGATGTGCGTCGACCGTTCCATTTCTAATTCTTCATCGAAGTCCTCTTCCGATTGGCACTGGGTTAGCTCTAGCTCTGTTTCAGCTAAGGCTACGGCGTTCTGGGCGACTTGTAACTGTTTTCTTTGAAGTTCCAATCGGGCTTCAAGTTCCATTCTTCTAGTCGACTTCGTTGATCTCGCCGATTGCTTTGGTCGTGGTGCTGGCATATCCAAAGACGCGAACGGTGGTACTGCAGGTCTTCCTCCAATGTTCTTCGGCTTGCAGGTTGCTCTCGGCGGGCGTAATGAAGCGTCGTTCTCGATGAATGCAGTGTACGCGGTCGGTTGTGGGCGTAGGGTTTCAATGGACGCAGTCGACGGTGCAGGCATATCGTGCTCGGTGCGCGGCGCAGGCGTGCGGTCGGCGCGTGCGGGGTGCGGGGCGGGTGCGCTCTCGGCACGTGCGGGGCGCGGGGCGGGTGCGCTCTCGGTGTATGCGGGGCGCGGGGCGGGTGCGCTCTCGGTGTATGCGGGGCGCGGGGCGGGTGCGCTCTCGGTGCGTGCAGGTTGCTGCGTGGCGGCAGCGGCAGCGGCGGCGGCGGCGGCGCGCGTGTAGCGGGTGCTCCTTACCGTCGTCGATACGGCGGTCCCCGGAGCGCTACTGTTGGCGGCGGTGCTTCCCGACGCTCCCGTGGCTGTCGACGTCGTGGTCTCGGTCGTAGCGGGCGTGTTCATTGACCAGTCCGTCGACGTTTCCTCCGTAGATTCACCCTTTTCGGAGTGAACGAGGGGCATCTTCAGGTCTTCTTTCTTCGATATTCCTATCCGGCGATGCAAGGACCAACTAAAAAGGTGGGCCTATTCTTGAGGCTGGCTCTGCCTGAAGTATGCCCTGGCAGGGATTCACTAAAACACTTTTTCTTGAAGGCTTCTTTATTTCCTTTTCCTTAGGCTTCTTAATGTGAACTGAACTGTACTGAACGAACTTTACTAACAAATGTTCCTACCTATATTTAAAGGTAACTTGTCCAACTATTGCATATTGCGATAGAGTTCACAGTACTTTGTACTAAAATCTGAGTTACAATTCAAGGTCAAGTCGTGAACAAGTCTGGACATGTTCAGACCTGGCTGGTCATACATTCTTGCTTACATTTTCCTATCTGATTTTAATGCTAATAGGTGAGGGTAATAAATTAGAGTTTTCCTACCTATTAATTACAATTTTTTCTCGTACCCTACTACTTTTTTGGATGATTTACTGTATATAATTTACCTTAGTCTAACGTTATTCTAACTTATTTTTCATGAAGTTACAACTAATTTATAAGTTATTAAACGCGACTTATCTATCTATCTATCTACTAAATTCTATCATTTTTACTGAAATTTAGCTATTCATATATCATTAAACGCGACGTAGTTAACATGTATAGTAGGCTGGGACTGCCAGAAAATGTATGTTTAGTTCTATGTTATATCGTTTAAATGACTCAGAAGTCAGAATAAGTCGGACCATGCTTTGCAGTCTTCCGTATAAAATACAACGCAAATCAATACTTATTAAACTTTAAAATTGCAGCAATGTGTTGTTTTATAATAAAGTAGAAGTTCCAAGGCACTTAATTCCAACAGGCAGATGAAAGAAGAGAGAAAGAAAGAAAATCCGTTTATTTGGCAAATGGACAAATAGACGGTATGATGAATTTATAAACCGACTTCACATGGTGACTTTCATTTTTAACCGACTTAAAAAAAAGGAGGAGGTTTCTCAATTCGACCGTATATATATTTTTTCTGTTACTATATTCTACTGTGCAATAACTTTATACTCGTATGTATAATGTTTAGCGGATCTTTATAAATGCTTGCATCCCACAATGACACTTTTTGGAAGTACATTATAATAATTGCCACGCGTAATAATAATAGAAAAATAACAAACATTTTTAACCGACTTCAAAAAAATTAGGAGGTTTCTCAATTCGACCGTATATATATTTTTTTAAATGTTTGTTCGCGGATAACTTCGTCGTTTATGAACCGATTTTGATTATTCTTTTTTTAATTTTTTTTTTTTTTTTTTTTAACTTTATTTAATTGGCAAAGCACCGGAACATGTTATTCCGGAGGTTGCGGGTTCAAGTCCCGTTGGTACGATGAAATTTTGGATTGTGTTTAATAATTTATTCTTTTTTTGTTCGAAAAGAGATATCCCAAGTGTGGTACCATGGTAATTTTATCGAGGTCTGATAAGTATCTCCAGAGATATTGAGATAAATATCTCAAAATTGGTACTGAAAATGAATAGCGCGGCATTGAAGTCGGTTCTTTTTTATTTTTTAAACGATATTATTATCATATCTGATAGTTTAGCGTTTTACTACCTACTATCTCGCCTGATTGTAAGCGATGATTTGGTCGAGGATATGGCGAACACGCCAGGCCTAGAGTGTAATGATGAGGAATTGTTACAAGTGATATGAGAAAAATAAAATAAATGCTTCGACGTAAGAAGTAACATTAAAAAAACCACCTTCTTCTTGAAGAAGTAAGTTAAAAGTAAAGCCATCCGGCTTTTCTATTGACTTACTTCATTTTGTCTTCTGAAAGGAACCTGCAACCTTTATTGGTGGAATACACCTTAGATATTACACACCTTAATAAAACAAAATCTAACTTTCAATTGGATTAAATAAGCAGCAACGATAGCGCTTTCATTGCTGAGTAAGTAATTAACCCATTTTAGCAAAGCTTTAGCCAAAATATTGAATGCAATTGCATTAACAGCAATTGCCACGTCTATTGTTATACCTTTAAAATTGAAACTTCATCAAATTAAAAATAATTAAGTGCAAATATTGATTGAGGTAAAAGACTTTATTAATATAAGTTCGTTCGCTCGACGGGTTGAAAATGTTTCTTTTTTTTATTATATAAGGTAACAAGTCAAGCATGACGCTCGCCTGATGATAAATGATGACATCTACCTATTGTAGAAACAGCGATAGGCAAAATTCTGAATAAGTACCCAGGTTTTTTGAAAATGAAATGAAATGAATGAAAAAAAATCCAATGAAAATATTATAATTATAATATATTATTATTTAATTATAGAATTATAATATATTATATCAATATTTTTTTGTTGTTTCATGAATGCTCAATATCATTGAGTTTATGTCAATAGTATCAACGTTAGTTCCAGTTACTGTAAAGTAGGGGTGCTTCAAATCGAATTATGTATTAAAACTGCATAGCCTATCCAGCATACAAGTAATTATAGGTACAGTTTTCTATGATTTAGGTATATCTGTTGTCGTATTTTAAGTGTTTGTTATCTTCACGATAAAACGGCTTGCCCGTAATAGTCGATTAGGACATAGCTCTTTGACGCGGACAAAGTCGCAGGACACAGACTATGACATGAAACAAAATCGCAGTATTGCACGGAGTAACTGCTACATTCGTCTGTGGTAGCCCGCCCTAGCTCAGCAGAAAGCATTGGGCGGCCGAGCGGGGCGGTTGTCTTG
This sequence comes from Cabera pusaria, assembly GCA_954871355.1. Taxonomy (NCBI): domain Eukaryota; kingdom Metazoa; phylum Arthropoda; class Insecta; order Lepidoptera; family Geometridae; genus Cabera; species Cabera pusaria. The sequence continues at coordinate 23,747,811 of OX940894.1, forward strand.
TTCCCGCCCGCCCTACGGCTTCGTGTACGTACGCGACGCGATCTAAGTTGAAACATTGTGTTGGCGATTTTTGGACTACTGGTAAGTAATTTTTATGTCAATATTTGGTTATGATTGTGTACGATTTTGTATGTATTTTTACTCTAAAGAGGAGGATGAAAAATTACGTGTAGAGCAAAAAAAATAAATTTGTATCAACAGATAAAGCCACTGAAATATTAACATTTCTGTGGATAAAGCGCATTGCTTGGGAACGATTTTGAACGATTTAGGTTAGCTTTTCTTTAAATATTTGTAATATTCCAAATATGATGTTTAGTGACAAAAAACTAGAAAATGTGTATTTTATGAGTATTCGCAATTTTTTTGATGCCTAGTTACAACAAGGTGTATTCGATACCTATATTTTTAAAGTCTCACGAAATCGTGAGAGATAAATGCGGTACTTGCTTGCGCGATAAATAGTCATTCATAACAATTGTCTAATTGAATTTTGTATTCTATTTCAAAATGGATTAAGGGATAAACGAATGGATTTCCTCTTAATACGAAAGCTTAGATATCAATTAATTTTATGAACATTTAACTGTTTTAACGTGTCCATTACTCGACGTATATTAAATATTGGCCAATTAAGTACTGTTTATAAATAAGATGGCTGGTTCCTTGAAATTTCAAATTTTGTATTACACTTGTGTATGTGCTAGTAGGTTTCTGGCTGAATACTCAAAGTAGTAGGTCGTTTTCTTCCGTTTAAATATGTATAGCGATACGTGGGAAGTAGGCACTAGGACTCCATTAGGAAAGTGCTTATTTTAATCTAAGCCATGCTTACAAGTATATTATTTATTTATTTTCTACAAGCTGCGCCTCTTGGCTTTACCCGCGTTTAAAGTACTACATCAGTTAATGCATGTTTTAATCTATCTAAATGCCAATATTCATACAAACCGTTGAACTGTTTTTACGTGAAAGAGTAACAAACATCCATCCATACTATGTATTAAATAAAACATCCATATACTTATTATACATAGAATAGAATAGAAAAATTCTTTATTGTACACCAACTTAAAAAGAAACAAACTGAAATTAAGTGACTTAAGTTACTAGAGGCAATACAATGGGCGGTCTTATCGCTTGAAGCGATATCTGCCAGACAACATTTGGATGGACAGAATTGTTAAAAGAAGTTGACGGTGGTACGATGCGTAACATAGTACTAAAGTGCGAAAATATAATCAAAATAAAAACAAAACAATCAGAAATGCTTAAGCACCATATACATGTATTTACTTACCAATACAAAACATAAATACATACATACAATCACGCCTTTTCCCGTTGGGGTAGGCAGAGACTACTTCTTTCCATTCGATTACATGCTTAGATCCCGACATACCTCCTTCGCTTGTTCCACTTTCATGAGCGCCTTCATACATGCTCGCCGGTTATAGGTACTTTTAACTTGGCCTTTCCTTAAAACGTCTCCGATCTGATCTGTCGTGATCTGTCGTGATACGTTCGCCTAGGTCAACCTCTACCAACTGGCCCATTCACACTCATATACATATACATAACTATACTTATTATGTAGGAACAAATTCGGCAATCCATAACTCATCATATTTCCAAAACCCCTTATAATCCCAAATTAAGTTCAACCTTGTTTATTATCTAAAAATATCTGACAAACAATTCCCATTAGGCCCCTTTAAAGGAACCCGAGAGGCCTCGACCTCAAATACCGAAAAAATATACCCAATTAAATTGTAATCTAAGGGAATGTTCTCAATAAGTTCACAGTAAGCCACTAATATGTCTCTCCTATGGCACGCCGCTGAGCTCGATCTTCACCTTTTTGTTTCCAACCGCTGCCAGCCAGCTTGCGTATATCATCGCTCCACCTAGCTGGAGGGCGTCTAGATGAAACCGCGTTAAAGTCCACTGCGTAGTTTAAAAGATCTAAGCGTACATAGGGACAGACTGCCGGAAGTGATTTTGTTCTAAACTATGTAGAGATAAAATGTTTAATTAAGTATTTGGTACCGAGCACTTGAGGAGTATCTATACTATAGATGTAGATAATATGTTCTACAGCAATAACTCTTCTTAAAATTCTATAGCAATAATTACTACTCTAAAGATACCCTCTGTAATCTATGCTTTTAGAATATTGCATATACCTGGGATATACGGAGCTAGTATTTAAAAAGATTTAAAGATACAAACTAGCCCTAGCAAACTAGCGAGTCAGTTTGCCCAATCTGTCAAGCGAGCTGAGCCAGCGAACCTGATCTATTTAATGTAATCTATGTAAATACATCTCTTTTATATTAAAGAAGGAGTTCTTATATCTAGCAATTTTACGAGCTTGGCTTATTTGCAAGCTTCGAAAGTGGCTCCAAATTTCTAACATCATGTAAACCGCATTTGCTTGCGCCTAGTGACAGTACAGTAAGCTAAGAAATATTTGATATGTTTGTAATCCTAGCTGGAAATAGCCTCTGGAATAGTGTACAATGACAGAAAATCGTTCACGCGGTGATTGATATATATTCTTGCAAAGTTTTCAAATTAATTTACTGTCAGCAAACTGTTAGCCGCTAGTCGGGTAAGTCGCTTACGGTAAGCATAATGTGAACGAAGCCTATCTTAATCTAAAGATCGACCCCACCACTTTGTAATGAAAAAACTGATCTTATCAGGGATTCAATTTCCAAGATACTTGGAAATTAATACTCTACTTAATCCCGAATTCGCCTTTGACGGTCACTTTGAGGATAATATTTTGAAGAGATTAAGACAGAATACTTGTTTATTGGAAGTTAGTTGGACGTTGCTTCTTCAGCAAATATATTTCAGTGAGTTATCTCGAATATTGTAGGTTATTCTATGATTAAGTTTTTTGGTTAATTAATGGTAGGACATCTACTAATCCGCCGGGGAAGGTAAAAGTAAAAGTAAAAGTAAAAAATGTTTATTGGAAAAAATGGCATTAATACAATAAATCAATAATCACCTGGTACTTAAACTAGGCTCTAGACCCGTATAATAAGCACCAGGCCTCTTCCTTCTGTTTGTTCTGTTTTGCCAGAAATTACAATATAGTGTATTGTTACATGCATTTTGATATATATATTCACATTATATTACGATTAATATAAGTAATATATTTACATTTGTATATAATAATTTTATTTAATTGTGATCTGAATTTGTAATCAGAGTAAATTAACTAAATTATAACTTATAAATTACTAGGTATATTATTTGTGGTGTGTATGAGTGTGTGTGTGTGTGTGTGGGTGTGTAGGTTTTTGTGTGTGTGTGAGTGTGTGCGTATATGAGAGGTCTTTAAGTTAAATATTAAAATACGGGACTTATCGTGCTAAAACTATAATTTTATTTGCATTGATGTTTCGACATCTAAGCTGCATTGATCACGAGAAGATGTCTTCTTTTTACCATGATTAAAGCAATGTTAAAACATTGCTGGGGATTGTGTTTCAATATTATTTATAACTATGTGTTCAAATCGCGAAAGTTTGAAGTTTACAATTACTTTTTCAGTTATTTAACTGTGAAACACACATTTTTTGCCTTCAAGGGCAAAGTGACCAGTAAAAGTTAGGGGTAGTGTGATACTCAACAGCTGCCTTAGCGTTAGGCGCAGCGCAATAGCGCGCAAAATCCACACAGCTCATTGTGCCACAGTATCTATTACAGGCAGACCCTTTCGCCCTGATCTCTAATAAAATAAATAAGGAATAAATAAATATAACTATCGGCCAAAGTTTTTTGTCTGAGCACAACAAACGACCGCGTATACAGCCTATTTCTTAACAAACTTTGCAAAGTTAAAACTATCGAAAACAAATGAAAATCAACAGACCTGTTAAACTTCCCTTGCAATCACTAAAGTTCTACAATAGCTATAAAAAGGTAGAGAAACTCTGCAATTGGCTAGCTGGAACTGCTATAGGTACAGCCGAATGCCAAGCCCAGTTGAAGTGAGATTGAATCGCAGCCACCCGAACAAAACACTCAATTTGAGTCGAGACCTCGCTTTATTGGCGCAATCCATGGCTTAATTTCGTATTTGAAAGAACTTTCCGATGTTTTGGAGATTGCTTTTCAAGAGAATTAATTGGGTACTATAATCTGGGTTGAATTAAACTTTTGTTGCAAATAAGAGAGTTTTCTTGGTGGGTTTATTTGACTGTTTCTTAATCGGATTTTAGTGGTTTTTGTTTTAACATTTATTCAACTGGGTTACGAATGAACCTTCTCATACATGTATGCAACCAATGTGAGCCACATACCTTACGCAGGCTCTCATTGAAAGAAAATAAGATATAATGATACATGCCTCTGTGAGATACTGTTGAGCCCGATCAAAACTCGACGTTTGAGAGAGTATATACTTCACTTGTAGTCCCATTGTAAATTCAAATTCATCGAGATTTAATGAGAAGGTGTATCCAAAGATACAAAAATAAATACCTCAACCTTGCTATTGAAGCCTAGCGTGACATTTGATATTTTATTTTTCACACACAGTTTTTTTTTTCTAAATTATGTAATAATTATACAATATTTGTACTATTAAATTGCTTTTATAAAAAACCTTTTTACAGTAAATTTCATCGCGGATGACGCCACTGGATAGTGATTGAACAATCTGTATACTCAAAGAGTATAATGGGTAACTAAAAATCTACGAATAAATAATAAGTCAGGAAGTCTAATTCAGAACAAATTCCACACAAAAAGTGGCCCTCCTTCAAACCAAAACGACATAGATTCAAAATAAGAATCACTTTCGAAGTAACAAATGATTGGCTTGGAGATTGATTTAAATTCGGAACGATAGCAGGGATTGTTTCGCGCATTTGCTGCAAAGTTTGTTATGACAGTTGAGTCAAACAAGACAAATGGCCGACTAATGACGCGCCGGACACGACTCTTAACCCCGCATGCTTGGACACGACTTTTTTTGGGTATTTTTTTTAACGCAGCTACATTTCCTGACTTATTATTTATTCGTAGACTAAAATGTAGACTAGAATCTGTCCAAAAAGAGAACTGTCGTAGAAATTGAAGGCGCGCGTGTTGTTGGTTCTAATTTACTGTTTTTTTTTGCGTTGACAACATTGCTCTGTCTCTTGATACCTTGGTAAGTACCTACTTTTATCACTTTCATGTGGTACTAGGTAGGTATATAACTTCCTTCAGTACCTTTGAAAGTTAGTTCACCGTAAAGCGACGACGGTTCTCTTTTTGCACAGACTATACACGTATTGTCTGGGCTTGTCGCGTATTGGTAGGTAGTAGGTACTTGTCAGTGAGACAATCGGAACGTAATTGAAAATCCGGTAGACGTCTGCACGCAATTAATGGCGTGTCACAGGCAGGTTTCAGCGTTCCGATGCGAAAGATTCAATGTAGACAATACTGTAATCTGTGATTTTATGGCTTAAGTAATGAACTGATAACCAGTGTTACTACAGGGTCTTAAATAGCCATAACTAAGATCATTCAATAGACTAATAATTAAGATAATATGAACTTTAATTTTAACTAATTTAAATAGTTTAAAAACTAAAACAACAGACTTCCATGCCCCCGCGTGTGCCGGCCGCCGCTCAGTTAATCATTCGAATCGGTTCCAAAATTTCACGGAATTCACAATTGACGGAGTAATAGCGTAACATACACACAAAATAAAACGGGCCAAGTGCGAGTCAGACTTTTGTACTTTCTTCCTTCTCTTTACTTTCCGCACACGGAGGGTCCCGAACGCCATGTAACAAATATCTAACGAACTTCTAACACCAACAATGTGAACATTAACACAAAGGTGTTAGCAATTAATATTATTAAATATCTGGTTGACCGAGCTTTGCTCGGTATTTTTTGCCACTTAAACAGAAAAATATGACTCTTTCCGACATCTATCGGCAAATAATAATACTTTTTTTTTTAAATTGAGGGCAACTAACTGCTTTAACGACACAATAACACTAAAGCTACTTCTACTCGCCAATAGATATCGGGAAGAGTCATATTTTAAGTTGATTATCGATAAAGTTGATTATTGAAAATACGAATAAAACAACTTTCTGAAAATTAATCCTAGCTAGATCGATTTATCGTCCCCGAAATCCCCTGTATACTAAATTTTATTTAATCGTTGGAGCCGTTTCCGAGATTCAGATTCCGATATTAAGGTAAACACGATAGCGCCATCTATGAAGGTTCATAGATGGCGTTATCGTAAAAAACACGTTTTTTGTTTTAAACCCTTTAATTTTTAACTTTGTTCTGTTCTTAGTAGTTGTTGTTATAGCGGCAACAGAAATACATCATCTGTGAAAATTTCAACCGTCTAACTATCACGGTTCATGAGATACAGCCTGGTGATAGACGGACAGACAGACAGACAGGGTGACAGAATAGGGTTCCGTTGGTACCCTTTGGGTTTGGAATCCTAAAAAAATACAGACGAATTGAGAACCTCCTCCTAAAACCGACTTCACGCCACGCTAGTAACTTTCAATCGACATCCAAAAAGGAGGAGGTTCTCAATTCGTCCGTATGTTTTTTTTTCGTTTTCTTTTGTTTGTATGATACGCGATTACTCCGTCAATTGTGCACCGATTTAGATGATTCTTTTTTTTAATTGGTAGGGTACATTTCTGAGGTGGTCCCATTGCAATTTCATTGAGATCTGATAAGTTTCTCCAAACGATATGACGATAAACGTCTCAAACTTGCTACTGAAACTGACTCGCGGAGCATTGAAGTTGGTTGTTTTAGTTTTTAAACTATCTGAATTATTAGGATTCCGTACCCCAAAAGGAACCCTTATAAGATCACTTTGTTATCCATCTGACCATTTTTCTCAGGAACGTATAAAGGTTTGGTACCTTTCTACGTTCCTGAATATATTGAAATTTACATCAAATACTCGGGTTTAAGGTCTCCCTCAGCTGTAAAATGCAAAAATCAGCTAGCGTTTGACCACTATCTCACCTATTGGTAAGTGAAGATGCGGTCGAAAAAGCACGCTAGGCCTAGAATGGGAACTGGCTCTCAATGATACTCGTAGCTACCGGAATACTTCCCGTTGACCATGAATCGTGAAATTAGAAAAAGAAACATAAAGCTACAATTACCCAGTAGGTACCTTTATCCACAGGTTACAGTAAAGGTACGGCCACACAGCGGCGTCTTGCGATCTGCGGGCGCGATCTCAGTACTTTTCAATTGTTTTCTGATCGCGTTTGGTGAGAACCAGTCGGTACAAATACTACTGCGCTGTCTGATCGCCGCCTAGATCGCGTACGCAGGACGCGGTGTGTCCGTACCTTAAAAGTCCATTATAGAAAAAAAGTTGTAAATAAAATAGTTTTGTCTCTCGCTAATTTCTTACATTATCCACCAAATGTCACCCAATGGGCGAACTAGTGAAATATTATTGGAATTCCTCTATCCAAGATAATCCAGGGCCCGGTTTGTCAGCTCGACGCGTCTGACAAATTCCGACCTTTGGCCTAGGGTTGCACCCTTATCAGTGCGTCGATGTATCACAAGTTCTGATGATTTTCGAATACGTTACTTTTTTAGCCGACTTCAATAAAGAAGGACGTTTTTTTAGGATTCCGTAGCCGAATGGCAAAAAACGGAACCCTTATAAATTCGTCATGTCTGTCTGTCTGTCTGTCTGTCTGTCTGTCCGTATGTCACAGCCATTTTATTCCGAAACGATTAGAACTACAGAATTGAAACTTGGTAGGTAGGTAGATAGAATAGAATAGAAAACTGTTTATTGAACACCATAATAAAGAAACAGTACAATACAATAAATAAAACAAGTGTAACAATTGGCGGTCTTATCGCTAAAAGCGATCTCTTCCAGACAACCTTCTGATGGAGAAACAATTAACGCGATACGGCGGTGTATGGTGATTTATCAAATTATATATATAATACTAGCTGTCCCGGCGAACTTCGTACTACCTAACAGACAATGAATGTCGTGTTACCTTTTAGATGAACTTGTTTTAGGCTTTTATGAACGTAATACAATTAATACAAAAGAGATATTAAATGTATTTATGTATTATGGCAATCCAGATATAGAATAAAAATGGGTAAAAATGGTTTTTGGAAATATAAACTTTTTTAAGTTGCTTGTAAGCGTACATTTGTGAACGCACGCATATTTGACAATCAATAAATATGTCAAACAATTATCATTACTAAAGACAATATTTGACATTTTTAAAATCTACATGACTTGAATTCACAAAAAGTTGAAGAATTATTACTTGACTTACTACTTGACACGGGCTAAATACACTAATCGTGAGGAGCCATAATTATACAAAAAAAAATACGGCGGGATAAACAATTGAACATCAAATAATCGGCAGTTTTTAAACCTAGGAACATTTTGGCAAAATAAGTTTGCGTATATAATTTTTTTAGGTCAATTATTCATTGTTTTTAGTAATTATTATCCTATTCCTGACAAAGACAATTCCAAAAATACAAAAATCATTAAAATTGGTCCAGCCGTTCTTGAGTTATAAGTGTAGTAACTAACACGACTTTCTTTTATATATATATAGATATAATACATAATAAATAGGTATATGTATGTAAATACGATTTTAAAGGAAAATAATTAAATAAGTATATATATGGAAATTGACTAAATGATAAAAGAAAACAAAACGTTTATGTAAATAAGTGAATTAGTGACAAATAAATATATTACATAGATGTATTCTGTGAACCGCTTTCTGATTTTTTTCTGTCCGTCCGTACGTCACAGCCATTTTATTTCGAAGCGATTAGAACTACAGAATTGAAACTTGGTAGGTAGATGTATTCTGTGAACCGCTTTCTGATTTTTATACAAAAATAGATAATATAAAAGTTTAAGGGGGGGGCATCCCATACATGGAACTGAAACAAAAAAAACAAAACTTCAAACGTATAGGACGTGTGTATATGGATAGGTCTTTAAAAATGACATTGAGGTTCCTAAACTCATTTTTCCCCCCCCCCCTCTAACTTTTAAAGTAAGGAAGTGAAAAATCTAGAAAAAATATATTCTGTAGATCTTAATAAAAACTTTTAACGAAAATTGATTTGAACGAGATATAGTAAGTAGTTTTTTAGATATAATGACCGCAAATATAACTTTGTTTTTCATACAAACACTATGAAAAAGAAAGTTAGTTTTTAAGTTGCGAAAAATCATAGTTATAGAATACTCTACTGTGTTACGGAACCCTACGAGTGCGAGTACGACTTGCACTTGGCCAGTTTATTTTATGTTAGTGTAGGCAAACAAGAATCAAGAATCAAAGCATTTATTCAGTATGTAGGCAGTATAAATATACGCACATATACACGTCAAAATCATAAATCATAAAATAAATCATAACCAATAATCAAGTAAACATAGCAAAAGCAGAATTTAACGCTTTGAATTAGAAAAAAAAAGTAATGAATCATTCAGCTGTCATCGTTTACGTCAGAATATTAATAAAAAATTAAAGTAGGTTAAAACCAACCATACATGTAACTGTGTGTTTCAGTACTTCAGACAATTTTTATATAAAAAAAAATAAAAAAGTGAAATAGTGAAACACAACATAGAGAAACGCACACCGATCACATCACACAAACAACCAGACAACCCCCCTGATGGAAAGCGGTTACCGTCGCCTATGGACATCTGCAATACCATTGGCGCTGTTAATGCGTTGCCGACCTTTGAGGAATTTGTGGATACACTTTTTAAATGACTCCATTCTATAGCTAGAGGGAAATATCGCTGCGGGTTCTCAATTCTATTGGTTTTTTATTGAATACAGAAAAGTGGTTCTTTATCTCACTTGATATCAAGTAGCGATAGGGCAGGGCCAATCATGATATCGCCCATGTTTGAAATTTGATGACAGCAAGACATAACTGGCACTTTACTGGTAAAAGTGTTTACAAATTGCTTTTGACACGATAAAAGCCCAAAGCAGAAGAACAAAATCTAATTCCTGATTATGAGTTTGGGTTTAGAGAAAAACATTCTACTATAAATCAAACATCAAAGAATCACAAATGTTATAGAAAGTGCTAGAAGAAAAGAAAGTGTGTTTAACAAACATAAAAAAAAACATACAGATGAATTGAAAACCTCCTTTTTTGGGAGTCTGTTGAAAATACAAAAAAAAAATTACAAAACAACTTTTATTACTTATATTCAAAAATAACCAATGGTAGAAGATGTTGTGACAGTGACACAGATAGAGAAAGGGACGCTTAGATGGTTTGAATTTTTTAAGGGGATGGATGAAGGAAGATTTACAAAACAGATTTATGAGACGAGTATGAATGGGACAGTCAGTAAAGGCCGACCTAGGCTAACGTATCACGACTAGATCAGAAAATCCAAGTCAAAACTACCTATAACTGGCTAACATGTATACAGGCGCTCATGAAAGTGGAAGAAGCGAAAGAGGTATGTCAGGATCGTAGCATGTCGAAAGAAGTAGTCTCTGCCTACCCCAACGGGAAAAAGGCGTGATTGTATGTATGTATGTATGATATCAATCACGACCGTATGTTATAATTGAACACATGATAGGTATAGATAGATTTTTTTATCGGTATAAAACACGTGTTGTGTATGTACAATAGTGTACAATATTACAAAACACCGCCGCTATTTTTCAATCTATTTATTTTAACAAAGAGATTTACCAAGAATTTAATATTTGTTTCTAATAAAACTAACACATAAAACCTCCTTCACTCACGTATGAAAATTTATTACAAGCCTGAAATCAACAAACTAAACGAGCAGATACACACCTTTCCCTTTCAAACTTCCCCGAAATAAACCCTAATAAATCTCACTATCGCTTACTATCGGGTGCCAGCCCTGACATTATCGGGGTTTGTAATATCGGATTGGAAACGTTTGTTTTATCTGTCTGTCTCTTTATCAAGGCGCTTTGACTTCGGAAGTCCGATTGTGAATTTTGTAGGTTTATATTATACTAGCTGGCCCGGCGACCGTACCACCTAACAGACAATGAATGTCGTGTTACCTTTTAGATGAACTTAATGTAGGCTTTTATGAACGTAAAACAATGAATACAAAATAGATATTAAGTTTATTAATGTATTATGGCAATACAGATATAGAATAAAAATACAATAATCAAGTACTTCAACCCCGTGTTAGCAAGACGATTGTATATGTAATTTTTGTTATAGCATACATATATTTGGCACGCATATTTGCCATTCAATAATTATATGTCTTACAGTATCATGAATTCACAAAAACTTGAAGAATTTTTACTTGATTTGCTACTTGACACTGGATAAATACACTAATCGTATGGAGCCATAATTATACAAAAAAATACGCGATAATCCGAATATTGTAATGCTATCCACACATGAAAAGAATTTTTATACTTGATACTGGCTAAATACACTAATCTAGTGGAGCCATAATTTTACAAAAAAAATAAGCGGTACTCCGAATATTGTAATGTTATCCACACATGGCTATTTGTATTTGCGTATTTGCTATGTGTGACAGAAAATTACATGTATGGAGGGTATATTTGCGAAATTGTTCGCCTATTTGCGTATTAGGCATATAAAGCAAATAACGAACATGCATTACCGAAAGTCTGTCGGTTTTTAAGGCACATAAAAAAAGACAAACAATGTTTAGAAATATTGTCAATAAGCAATCACGAATAGCAAATAGCAATGTATGGGCGATGACCCTTTGCGGTTTACCGTATCGATGGGATAAACAATTGAACATCAAATTATTGGCAGTTTAGAAGCCCAGGAACATTTTGGCAAAATTATTTTTCTTATAAATATTTTTTACGTCAATTATTCATTGTTTTTAATACTTATTATCCTATTCCTGACAAAGACAATCCAAAAAACATAAAAATCATAAAAATTGGTACAGCCGTTCTTAAGTTATAAGTGTAGTAACTAACACGACTTTCTTTTATATATATAGATGTCTATCATTCGGTGAGGGTGTGAATTCTGTGCGAGTATTTGTTGTTTATGGGTTAAGGATTGAAGGAATTTTAGCACATTAGTTTGGGTCGTCCTGAGATGTCGAATTAAGCAAGGATTTAGATAAGATTTGGATGGCCCGTTGGTGTGAAGGATAAATAGCTTGCTTTCGAACCAGAAGATTGTCGGTTTAGGTCCTAGCCGCGCACCAATGGATTTTTCTATGTGCATTCATCGGTGTTAGTTAACTGGTGGTAGGAGCAATAGATCGATGTTCCGCCTGACTTACTTACTTGCTACCAAAATGTAGCTTACCACCATCAAGTAGAAAATCTGTCGCTATCAAAGCAGCAACAGTTCTAGAGGCCCTACACCTTCTGGTAAGACCTTAGTATTGAATCAAGAATTTGGAAATTGTTCGTTAGTTACTAGAATAAATTAATTGTTTAACAAGTAAGCATAAAGGGTACATTAAATTCCTGATATCTGTGAATATAAAAAATGGGTTCTACAAATAATTACAAACCACCCTTACTACCCTTAGCTTCAGTTAACAGGTTACAATCACACAAAGAATAATTATTGAAATAAGGTAAAAGCCTTTATATTTTAATTATACATTAGAAACAATAAAGACTGCGTTTTAAACGTTCAAAAGGATACAGTGATCGTCACATGGATTGTCAAAATTTTTTAATGTAGGCCCCTAGCGATACTCGCTAGTTAATTTTATTTTACCCGCGTAGACATCGTTTCCGTGTAAAAATCGGGATAAAAATTACCCGTTATGTTATTCTAATGTCTAGACTATCTACATACCAAATTCTAGCTCAATAGGTTGCGTAGTTTTAGCGTGAAGAAGTATAAAAACACACTTAATCACTCAAAGACTTTTGCCTTTATAATATTAAAGCTTACTAGCAATTTGGGGGTTGCACATTACTAGTAGTCTTTTTAGCCCCTCCAACTAAGCTAAATGTGTTTGTATCTGGAGTGGGTTGACGTCAATAGTGCAATGGGTGGAGATCGAACTCACGACTTCTTGATTGCCAGGCCGACTCCTTAGCCACTGGGCTACTGCCGCTTCTAAAATAATAAAATAAAATAATAATATAGTTGAAATTAGGTTATAATGCTTAGTACGATTATTGATATGTATAGTACAAATGACAGTACGTCTAAAAAAGTTAGATTTCTGGTGAGCACAACGCACGAGCTGAGCGAGCAAAACGTGCGTGCCGCAGTAGCGGCCGGCGAGCGCTAGAACCAAATCGGCCCTTGTTTCAATTTTTTTTTTCCAATTTACTAACGTTTATAGGGTTCCGTACCCAAAGGGTACGATTTATTGGCGAGTAGAAATAGCTTTAGTGTTATTGTCTCATTAAAGGGTGATTCTTTGAAATTTTATTCTTCGGCTGATTCATATGGCCAACATTTATTTACACTTTCAGCTCTGTAACACATGTTCATACGAAAATAGGTATACCAATTAACAAATATTTGAATGAGGGACACTATTTATAAAGTAGTTTTCAAGTTGTCGGCGTTCAAATATTTAGCGCCCATATGAATCGGAATTTGAAACAGATGAATCAGAAACAGAAATAAAAATGAAATACTTTATGTAGATCGGCTCTATATTAAGGAAATATTTATATTTTAACAACAACAATAATCTGTTTTTAACTGACTACACAAAGAAGGAGGAGATTTTAATTCGCCCGAATTATTTTATGTTTTTTACCTCAGAGCTATTTCTTACCGCTATTTCTTAACCGATTTGGAAAGTTCTTATTTGTTTGACAGAGTATGTTTCCCGTTTATTCATTTTGTATTTTTTTCAAGATTTGGCAAGTATCTCAAGTGTTTATCCCCATATCTATATAAGGTGATAAACACTTCTAACTTAGTACTGAAAATGACTAACGCGGTATTGAAGTTGGTTTTTAACGTTTTGTGAACGATCTGAAATTATTATAATAATTATATAAGAGATCATACAAAAAATAAAAAAATCTGGCTAATTCAACAATAAATATTGTAAATAATTTTTTAAACTAGGGTATAATAAGCCTTGTTTTGGGAAAGCGTTAATCTTAACTAATATTATAATGCGAAGGTTTATACTACTATTTTTTTTTTATTATTCAAGTGTGTAGCTATGTTGTAGTTAAATAAATATATATAAAAAACTCGAAATGTCTCGTGAATTTCCCGCGTTTAAAACTTGATTTTTTCTAAAAACTTTCTTTCGTAAAAACCCATCAAAAAACGTTTTCAAGTTATGGCGTGAACAAGGAAAACATCAAATGCAAGGTTTGCCCAAGGTAGTCGTATTCGTGAACAACTCCGAGAGGAACTCAATTTAGGGCAATCGGTACCGGAATAACATGTTCATTGAACATGATCTTGGTCTTAGTCCAAGTTCATCCGAAGACCTATGCGTGTAGAAGAATTAGCAAGGGTGGTCAGCATGTAATGCAACTTATAGCAAGTCCTGCACGGTTTCAGCCACGATAACAATATCTTTCGCAAATCTCGAGTGTGTCCTTCCAATTCAGAGTTTTGAACATATCCTCTAGAGCGTTTGTGAACAATTTTGGGGAAATAACGTCCCCTTGTCTCACTCTTCGATGTAAGCGGATAGGCGCAGCGAGCGGCGGCCCGCAGTGAACATCGCGATCTCACCGCGTGACCTCACTCCCGAGGAAGAGCGACTGACTCGCTCGAAACCTAGGTCGAGAAAATTCGACTAAAGGTACGTGAATTACAGCCGGTATATAACAATAATAAGCGGATATGTTCAATCTGCTGACTTTGTAGTTGGAAGGTCATAATCGCAGCGTCACAAGGATCTCTGAACACTTGGGCGTATCGCCAATCAACTTGGCACCGTTGCAGTGACTCCAGAACAGACCAGGTTTCAATGGAGTCAAAGGCTTTCTCATAGTCCACAAACGCTAGACACAGTGGCTGGTTATACTCTTCGGTCTTCTATATAACCTGCCACCTGTGTGAATGTGGTCTATGGTGCCGTATCCTCATCGAAACCCAGCCTGCTTGGGGGGCTGAAATTCGTCAAACCTACGCGCGAGACGATTTGTGATGACTCTCGAAAACAACTTATAGACATGGTTTAAGAGCGAAATAGGTCAACAGTTCTTCAAAAGGGTTTTGTCTCCCTTTTTGAAGAACATAACAGCGACACTCTTACTCCACTTCTTCGGAGTTCTCTCCGAAAAAAGAACGGAATTAAAAATACGCTGAAGCTGTAGTAGCGTAGGAGTTCCGTCAGCTTATAAGAACTCCGTTGTAATTTCACCCTCGCCGGGGGCTTTCCCGTTTTGAAGCTGTCTGTGAGCCATCACAATTTCATCAAAGCTGATTTCTGGCAAATTATCGGTAAATTGGTGGGTTAGAGTGGCTCTAGGATCCTCCGAATCGGGTTGGGGAAGGGACGCTTGTGAGATGTTTAATGGGCTGTAAAAGTCTTTTACTTCCCTATGAATCTTCGACTTAGAAGCGACAACAGTCCCGCTATAAGTGGTGAACTTCGTCAGGTGGCTTCGGCCCAACTATTGGACAAAGACTTTTGACCCCCGGTTTTGCTCGATCGTTTCTTTAATTGAGCGTGTGTTGGACCTCCGGAGATCCCGTCGTACCAGTCTAAAAATCTTTTTGTTTAGGAACCGTTGATCTGACGAAGTGACTGCAGGGTTTTCACGTTCGCTTCTGCATTAGCTGTAGATAATCCTCTGAAAGCTTAGACTTCTTGCCAGCACCTCGCGTCTCACAGAATTTTATCCCCTCCTCCTTGAGGATGCCTATCACATGGTCGAGATTCTGGTCAGCGTCAAAGTCTATTGTGGTTTCCAGTGCAGCAAATCGGTTCTCCAGTTTCTGGAACGTTTCGGACCCAACCACGGATTGTAACATATTTGGTCGAAGCATGGACTTCATTAAACAAACACGTTCAAACTTGCAGTCGATATCTTGAGAGCTTCGGACTAGTCGGTGATCACTGCCAGTTTTAAACCTAGTAATCACTGAGACATCTCTAAATATGCGCTTTTTGTCCGTCATAATGAAGTCGATCTCGTTTTTAGTCATAGCGTCGGGGCTTTGCCACGTCCGCTGGCGCTGAGGGTCTTTCTAAAAGATGAAAATCATCAGGAAAGCCCCTCTTTTTCTAGGAAGTTGACGAGCATTTGCCCCCTACGATTTCTGCTTCCCAACTACCGATTCGCCGCTTGCTTGTACTCCCACTTTAGCGTTGATATCTCCCATGACAACGTTGAAGTGGAGCTTTTGGGTGGTGTGCAAGGAAATGTCCTCGTATATTTCTTCCACTTCATCGTCCGAGTGTGCCGAAGCCGGTGGGTATACTTGGATAACCTTGAGGATTTGCCTCTCGGTGAACTTGGTAACAAGGTACGCTACCCTTGTCGACACACTGGAGATTTCTAGAACGTTGTCGGAGAGGATCTTGTGGACCACCAAAAACCCGACGCCGCCTTTGGATGGTTGTACTCCCTCTCTGAAATACATAAAATGGCCCCCGCTCTTCGGACTTCACATAACCCCAGAATATGCCATTTTATGTGTTTCAGCTCTTCTCATAGTAGTGTCTAGTGTGCATCAAGCCGTAGCGTGCGTCCATTAAACGTAGCCAGTGTCAGTCAGTATTGGCGGCCAACCGTAGCCCGGGGATCCTTAGCTCCCCCTGCTCCACCCTTACCGTAACCGCCTTGGTTAAGAATAGCAGGGTGACTGGGAACTGGGGGTCGTTGTATAGTTGTGCGTGCCATATAGGTTTTGCCCAAATAATCACCACGCGCTGGGCAGTTGGGTTGGGTGATTGCAGGACTTAGCTTCTCGCAACGGTGACGCTGCTGCTGTCCGTCACCGGCCTGTGGTATTTAGCTACGCCATTATATGAAATGGTTATACCGCCATTTGTCGGTCGCCAGAGTCTCGTTCTTTGGTCAGCAGGAAGCACCATGGGCAGGTGAGGTTGGCTGGAAGCACTTAGACGCTATGTGTGCGCCCTAACATCCCAATGATGATCCCATCCCATGATTCATATAGGGTTTGGACAATATGAATCAGGCACAGATGAATCAGGATTTAGCCAAAAATCATGCATAACTCATCATACATACAGACTTCAGCGATTACATTTTTCTACACGAATCTATAACCCAAAAGCATCATACGAAACTCAAATTAAAGTTACACAACAATAAAAATAATTTTATAAAGTAGGCATTGTAATCAGTATGTCGCCTGAACCAAGCACAGATTAATCAGACATTTACCTTTGTAACACCGGGTTCTAAACCAACCAGGGGTACATTCGTCTTCTAGCTCGTTCGTTGCATGACTGGCTTCCCCCCGCATGTGAAGCCAGAGTCTCATTATTAATACCTGACCAAGTATGGTCAAGCGCAGCTTACGGTAACAATTAAAATGAATCATAGGCCGGACACTTCTTATTTATTTATTTATAAACACACTGACGTAGTTATAACTAAAACACATTTTTTTTCTAGGAGGACAATTCATTACCTTTCGATTACATTTTAATTAATATTGAAGTATCAAAGGCTAAATGCGACATCGACCATTTTGTTCCGGAAAATGGCAAACGGACGCGCTATAGGAATCAGAAGAACGAACTTTAAATATATTTATTTTGTACCTAAACAGCAAATATTTCAAAAATATAATTTGCCCTAGTTTGGGATAAAGCCAAACTGTTTTTAAATAAATGTACACACCGTTTTGTTAGTTGGTTTCAAAGATATAACTTCAGACATCGAAAATTTTGTTTCAAAGAATCACCCTAAAGCAGTTAGTTGCTCTCAATAAAAAAAAAAATGTATTATTATTCGCCAATAGATGTCGGGAAGAGTCATATTTTTCTTCGGTCTTCCAGATATTTAATAATATTAATTACTGATGTGTTAACGTTTACTTATTTGGTGTTAAAAGTTCGTTAGATATTTGTTAGATGGCGTTCGGAACCCTCCGTGTGCGGAACAAAAGTATGACTCGCACTTGGCCAGTTTTATTTATATTCGACATTTGATATTCTGTACTTTGATATTTAGAACTTTCAATGTTACTTTTGTCGATAATTGGATTTAATATTTATAGGACGTAGATCTTATAACCATTCGATAATATAAACTTTCGATATTTGAATTTTTGCAGTCGATATTTTAATTTTCGATATTTTGAACATCGATATTTTATCAGTAGATATTTTAACTTTCGACATTCAAATATATAACCTTACAAATCTGCCAAAATATTCAAGCTCAATATCTTAACAGAATTTTTTTATTGGAGTTTAGCTAAACACCTAAACGTGCAACTTATGATTAATAATAACGTTGCATTCGGTCCCGTTTCTTTCTTTGTCAGTTTGTTTTTTGATGTTTTATCTTATCTGTCATTGCTACGTTGTGTATTCCTTGTCCACATCAATACCATGGCCCATTAGGGGTCTCAACAAGTTTGAGAACCATTTTTATGGCCTATTAATTCGGCCTTCTGCTTATTCGGGGTTAATAGCTCAGGGCATTTCACTGGACCGCGTTTTAATTTATCGAGTTACCTTGTTTTTGTGAAAATTAAGTAGGTACTTGTAACTCGAGCAGAAAGTTCAGATTAGGTTTAAATATGAATGATTTGTTTCAACAAAGTTAGGGAAAATAAATTACGGGCTGTTACAGTTTGTAACCGACTTCCAAAATAGGAGGATGTTACATTTCGTCCGTATGTTTTTTATGTGTGCTTGTGCCTTGATTTTACGGTCAGATGTAAATCGATTTGATTTTATTTTTCATGATCGGGTATATCTTCGCATTGGCCCAATTATACAATTAATTGAGATCTGATGAGTATCTCCAGTGATATGGATATAGACACCTCAAACTTGTTACTGAGAAGGATACGACATAACCTTACGGTGTTCCGGGATCACATCAGCCCTTGAGAGTCAGAGCATTCTAGGCCTAGCGTGTTCACCATCTTCGATCACAGCATCGTTTAACCCCAGGCAAGATAGAAGTCAAAAACTAGTCTATCAGATATACAAAAATAGGACATTGAAAAACTAAGCGCAGTGCAGCATTGCATCTATTGTCCGTGCCGTATAGATTGGCACAAAGTGCATCGACCTCTCGTCAGCCGCTAAGAAAAAATGAGTGTAACTTAAAATTTTCCAAAATAAAAACCAAATATATCTATTTATCATTGATGTTTATTACAATTCTACATATTACTTGAACACATTTGATATATATAATGTCGTATTTTCATGATCTCGATATTTATTATCCGTTTTTATTGTTAAAAAGGATTTTAACGCTAAGACTGTTCTATGTTATACCTTATTTTAATGATTATTAACGAACATCTCTTTTTGTAATTTTTCAACTTAAAATTTTAAAAAATAACCTTTGCAACAGCTTTTATAATACTTACGAAACTACTTCCTGAAATTATACAAAACGCGAGTTATGTAACTTTACCTGGCCCATTTTTTTACGTCAGGCAACAGAGATGCGTCACCTTCGGCAATAATAAATTATTTTATTTTATACATTGATTTCGGCAATAATTAAGTGATGGCAATGATATATAAATGAACCAACCATATAAAATAAATTATATTATATATATTTTAGTTATTTATTTTCCAACACACATTAATCTTACATTAAACCCAATGTATGAATGCAGACTCCAACTCAAATAAATATGTATACATGTTTCAGAAAACACACTTTGAATATTTTAGTGGCACATAAAAATTAGAACACACCGCTAAATAAAAATAAAACCTAGGTATAATCACAGTCATAAAAGTCTGTCACCGCTGCTAGACCACTGAAAGGTCAACGCACTTTAGTGCCAATCTATATGGCACATATTATACCTTGATATAGCTACAAGCAAGCTTGTCTCGGTAGAATAGTTCAGGCTAAAGTTATGGAGTCTTATGAAATTCCTAAGTGTTCTGAATGTTAATATCTTGGCTTTGCTGTTTGTAGATAGAGCTTTTAAGTATATTGAAAATTATTAGAAATCACGTTAGGTAATTTTAATATTTAAAATCTCAGTGTTATTATAGGATAATTTTAATTATGGTTATTACATATTATTAGAATGTTATTATTTATCATTAATAGGATGAATGAATTAATGAAATCTATTTTGGTGCAAAAGTGTAAATACAATTATTTATTTTTCTAATATTAAGATTATTTATTATTACACTTAAATTACTAATATTATGCAAAAAACTCACTGAATTAATCAAAGGTTAAGTTAGTCTTACATGATGCGCAATGATATCAAGGTTGTCATTATCTTTTGTTAATTAAATCGGTGTGCAACCCGGACAAGAAAGACTGTACCGCTTTTTCGCTATTTTATTTTACGAATCTTATAATAGGACCTAGAGATTGTCATAGAGTAACAAGCGCTATGCAGTTAGGCCGGCCTCATACAGCCGGAATGTCTCTCTGAATTCATATTCTGAATGTATAATCTTAATTCCGGCACCTTGCCTCACACATACGCTACGCTCAAAATTCTGCAATGTGAAGAACATAGCTTGTCACTATATCTGTTATAATGATACCTACGACAGAGGAATGTTACAATTTTCACTCAGCTTCCAAACGATTTGATTTTTCATTGAGCATAAAAATGTTACAAACACTTATTAATCATACAACTAAGCTAAGCTACACTATAATTAACTTGTGTTTATAACATTTTTGATTTAAATGTAACTGATAAAGACTGGGAAAGACAGGGAATTCCTCTCTCAGATTCGTTCCCAAAAAAATTGGTGCGTAGGTACGTCGCTTTATTCATTTTGTAACTTTATTATACAACTAACGGATTTCAAGTTAACTAAAACTTTTCCGATAAAATAGTAAATTAAAATCCATTTCAAATACGAAACTCAAACGTACAAATTAAGGGCCGTTTCAGAAGGGGCGACATTGACGCGACACGGTGACCCGCCGTAATCGAATAAGCGTATTTTAAGTCTCGTCGATAAAACGTTTTAAATGTCTCAATTAGAGTTAAACGAACTATTAAGTAGAGGGTTGGATTTGATAATCCGATCAGATTATAGCGACAAGTACGATTGCGCGATTTAAAAGACTGTGAGGCTTTCAAAGTAGGATTATGAAGGCTTTGCAAACCAGTTTATTAAATTCTTTAGTTTAAAATATTGAAGAAGCAAAGCCTTTAAAATAGTCAACGGCAGGCTCTTCTAATTGCTGAGCTTTTCTAAGTAATTACTGGGTAATCTTTATAATTACCGACGTTTGCTGTTATTGCAACAAAAGCCTTGCAGCCCTAACAAAAAGGTTGAAATGGCCAGATTCTGAAGTACATTTATTGAGTGTTTATCTACTCAATGATAGCGTTGTTGCGCGTAGATATACTCTGAATAAGTGTACTCAGAATCCGGCAATTTGTTGCAGATAAATAGTTACTGTTGTATCTTGTTCGATTGCTTTTGGTTAAATTAAGTATGACTTTATTTTTTTTTATATATATATTTTATAGGCTAGCGTTTGACCACTATCTCACCTGTTGGTAAGTGATGATGCAGTCGAAGATGGTTAGCACGCTAGGCCTAGAATGGGAACTGGCTCTCAAGGATAGCTGCCGGAACACATTAGATATTTGGTGACAGATTTTCTAACTTGAGGGTGGTAGCTGGCCAGGCGGATACTAGATAGTGTCCTACCACCATGCGGGGGTTGTTTGTTTCTTAACGATGTTTTCCTTCACCTCCACTGTGAGAAGCACACATACATTTTTCGATAGAAAAATCCATTTGTGCATGGCGGTTTGAACTCGGTACCACGGCATCAAAGCTGACCGTTCTCCCGATTACGCCACCGGGCCCCCAAAAACTCAACGCGAATATAGTATTAAGCCGTTGTCAAAGTACTATATATGCATTTTCAAGTTTTAATATGTAGAAAAACAGTACTTCAGTAACCTAAAAACACGAATTGATTACTCTTCTTTTTGCGAAATCGGTCTGAGGGACTGTATGTGTATACAGTCCCAGGTATACACTTATAGAGGTCAGACAGATCAGCTGGCTGATTGTAGAAACCTGCCATGACACTATATTGTTTTATGTCACCTATATATAAAATAATACTGGCCAAGTGCGAGTCAGCATCGCGTCTCTTATCGCACACTTAGGGAGGGTTCCGTACAATACGAAACATAACAGTGTTTCAACCTCATATATTATATTAATTGATATTACCAAGAATATTTGGTTTGGTCACGATCTAGAAAGACGAGGCTCGTTTACTATCGCCATCTATGTCATTTTGCCGAAACAAATTAGATAGATGGCGTTTAAAAACACGTTTTTTGTATGGGGACCCCCTTTAATTTTTAACTTTATTTTGTTTTTAGTATTTGTTGTTCTAGCGGCAACAGAAATACACCATCTGTGAAAATTTTAACTGTCTAACTATCGCGGTTAATGAGCTATAGCCTGGTGACAGACGGACAGACGGACAGACAGACGGACAGACAGACAGACAGACAGACGGACAGCGGAGTCTTAGTTATAGGGTCCCGTTTTACCCTTTGGGTACGGAACCCTAAAAATTGATTTAGCATTTTAGGTAATTAATTAAGACCTTGTTAGCTTTGTAATCAACTATGCCCTTAATTATAAAACCATGCCTAGTTTTTTGATAAATGAGTTGCGTGAGTTGTAAACATTATTTCACCTTGAAATTTTCTAAGTTTCACCTAACAAGTAACTCGATGATTATGTTTTTGGTAAGTAATAGACTAAAATAAACTGGCCAAGTGCGAGTCAGACTCGCACTTTTTTTAGATTTTTCGCTCTCTTACTTTAAAAGTTAGAGGACACACATTTTACCACTTTAGACGCGCCTATCTTTCAAATGATTGACTTTGAGAAAAAATGATTTTAGAAACCGCAATGTCATTTTTGAAGACCTATCCATAGACACGCCACACGTATAGGTTTGAAGAAAAAAATT
This sequence comes from Cabera pusaria, assembly GCA_954871355.1. Classification (NCBI taxonomy): domain Eukaryota; kingdom Metazoa; phylum Arthropoda; class Insecta; order Lepidoptera; family Geometridae; genus Cabera; species Cabera pusaria. The sequence continues at coordinate 23,770,970 of OX940894.1, forward strand.
TTTTTTGTTTCATTTCCATTTTTGGGATGCCCCCCCTTAAACTTTATTTTTTTTATTTTTGTATAAAAATTGGAAAGCGGTTCACAGAATACATCTACTTACCAAGTTTCAATTCTGTAGTCCTAACAGTTTCGGAATAAAATGGCTGTGACATACGGACGGACAGACAGACAGACAGACAGACAGACAGACATGACGAACCTATAAGGGTTCCGTTTTTTGCCATTCGGCTACGGAACCTTAAAAAACGGTTTGTCAATTCGACCGTATATATGTTTTTTATGGGTGTTCGCAGATAACTTCGTCGTTTATGAACCGATTTGTACGATTTTTTTAGCTGGAAAGAAGATATCCAAGGGTACGTAGTACCATAGTAATTTCATCGAGATCTAATGAGTATCTCCAGAGATATAACCTGAGAGAGGAGATAAACACCTCAAACTTGGTACTGAAAATGAATAGCGCAGCATTTGAAATCGTTTCTATTAGTTTCTAAACGATCTTATTTTCAGTTTTTATTGAGTACTGGAGCTCAAACAAAAATAATACTACCTCCGACCAATCTATGTATAATCTATTTATTGAGACCTTTCTAATCACTAATTTTTTTTAGGTCACTACTATATTTTTGAGGGCCCGGTGGCGTAATCGGGAGAACGGTCGGCTTTGATGCTAGAGGTACCGATTAGAAACCCCGCCGTGCACCAATGGATTTTTCTATCGAAAAATTTATGTGCGCTTTTCACAGTGGCCCTCCGGTGAAGGAAAAACATCGTTAAGAAACCAACAACCCCCGCATGGTGGTAGGACACTATCTAGTGTCCGCCTGGTCAGCTACCACCCTCAAGTTAGAAAATCTTTTGCCAAACACCTATTGTGTTCTACTGAAAGTTAAGGTACGGACACACCGAAGCGTCCTGCGTGCGCGTTCTAGGCGGCGATCAGATAGCGCAGTAGTATTAGTATCGACACCAAACGCGATCAGAAAACAATTGAAATTTACTGAGATCGCGCCCGCAGATCGCAGGACGCCGCGGTGTGGCCGTACCTTAAAAATTTAATATCAATCTATCTCTAGCGAACGATAAAGTTTTCAATTCCACTGTAATTAGGAGTTCCGAGGAAATAGAAAACATATCGAAACGACCGATCGATCGATCGATCTTGCGGATAATCTAAAATTAATTGAAAACCAGCTTTTATGCTCGTTTAGTCGTAAAACAGTCGTATACAGTGCGTTTGGTCATCGGTGTCGGAGACTAACCGTCCGACGAGACCGTCTTTCTAGGACGTCTACATCGATAGCAATGATTAAAACAGTACAGGTGCTCGAGCTTCAAAGTAAGAAAACAAAATGAATCCATTTTATTATGGAGGGGGCAAGAGAAAATTGGGATAGTGATTTGTCGATAAAAAATACCATATATCACTCCCCTGAAGTCTCCGACGCTGATGACCAGACAAACTGTATACAATAGAACATTATTTATTGTATGTACACCTACTAAAAATAACGTACAAAACAGTAGATTTTAAACTTTTGTCATAGTGGACTAATCGCTAAAAATCGTAGCGCGTGGCTTACGTTTTTTGCAAGTATCTGAGTATCACGCGCCTACATGCGGAGAAACACGCACCCACGCGCGTGTTTTCAAGAAATTAATACAAATAACTGGCCAAGTGCAAGTCGGACTCGCACTCGTAGGGTTCCGTAACACAGTTAAGTATTCCATAACTATGATTTTTTGCAACTACAAAATAAACTTTGTTTTTCATAGTGTTTGTATGAAAAACAATGTTATATTTGCGGTCGCCATATCTCTAAAACTGCTGACTGTATCTCGTTCAAACCAATTTTCGTTCTTAGTTTTTATTGAGATCTACAGCATATATTTTTTTTAGATTTTTCACTCCCATACTTTAAAAGTTAGAGGGGGGGTTTTGTTTCAGTTCCATGTATGGGATGCCCCCCCTTAAACTTTTATATTTTTTAGTTTTGTATAATAATCGGAAAGCGGTTTACAGAATATATCTAACTACCAAGTTTCAATTCTGTAGTCTTAACAGTTTCGGAATAAAATGCCTGTGACATACGGACGGACAGACAGACAGACAGACAGACAGACATGACGAATCTATAAGGGTTCCGTTTTTTGCCATTCGGCTACGGAAACCTAAAAATCTGCATGCAGACGCCGATCTGCACTCATGCACGGAAACGCAGGTCCGTAGCGTGGTGCGTGGCATAGTGTGTATCGCCTTACAGTCGATCTTTAAATAAGGGAAGAAAGTAAACGAGTTAAGCAAGGTTCGTGCTGTGATATTTGAGTGTAAACATTACAAACAGGTCAGTCTCTGCTTTTACGGTAAGTTCACATTGTTTTAAATCAAGATTACCTAAAATTCATTAATTGATTGAAATTATAAGAACAATAAACGATTTTCTTTTGAAAGCTTACTAAATGTATTGCACATAATTAGTAGTCTTGTTAACGCCTCCAACTAAGTTCAATATGCTTTTGCCTGGAGTATGTCACGTCAACAGTGTAATGTGTGGAAATCGAACTCACGACCTCTCGATCGCCAGGCCGACGCTATTTTATTGCCGCTTTATTGAATCGATATTAATTTAATATATATTCCTTTACAACACAGGTGAATCTGCCGGACGCCATTAGCACCTCTAAAAAGCCGTGCGAACACACTTGTACTGATCAGTAACTGAAATGTGACTCGAAAAAAAGTAACAAGTATTATACCGCTAGCTGCGGTGCCTTTGGCATGTTTCCTTTCCCGTGTAATACCGGATTAATTAAAAATTTCCGCTTTGTCGAGTCTGTGTGCAGTCCTTCTGGCTCAGCCACTCTCCCGACTATGTTATTGCTGTACCTATTCTGGTAAATAGTATATGAATTTTGAAGAAATGTTACTCAGCTCATGAAGGTGGAAGAAGCGAAAGAGTTATTTCATGTCAGCTAATATGGTCGTAGCATGTGGAAAGAAGTAGTATTACTACTACCTATCCAAAAGGAAAAAAGGCGTTATTTTATGTATGTTTGTGTGTAAGTTTATCGGCTAAGAATTACTGTTAAGTAAGTAACGTTAAATTTTGATATTCATAGACATAAGACAACTTCTTTTTAACCGAATTCACAAAAAAGAAGGAGGTTCTCAATTCATCATTTTTAGGGTTACATAGCCGAATGGCAAAAAACGGAACCCTTATAAATTCATCATGTCTGTCTGTCTGTCCGTCCGTATGTCACAGCCATTTTATTCCGAAACTGTTAGGACTACAGAATTGAAACTTGGTAGGTAGATGTATTCTGTGAACCGCTTTTCGATTTTTATACAAGAATAAAAAATATAAAAGTTTAAGAGGGGGCAACCCATACATGGAACTGAAACAAAAAAAAAATGTTTCATCAAACCTATACGTGTTATAAGTATTATATGTATTATACGGGGTATATATAATAAGTATTATACGGGGTGTCTATGGATAGGTCTTCAAAAATGACATTGAGGTTTCTAAAATCATTTTTTCTCAAAGTCAATCATTTGAAAGATAGGCGCGTCTAAAGTGGTAAAATGTGTGTGTCCCCCCCCCCCCCCCCTCTAACTTTTAAATTATGGGAGTGAAAAATCTAAAAAAAGTATATGCTGTAGATCTCAATAAAAACTAAGAACGAAAATTGGTTTGAACGAAATACAGTCAGCAGTTTTAGAGATATGGCGACCGCAAAGATAACTTTGTTTTTCATATAAACACTATAAAAAACAAAGTTAATTTTGTAGTTGCGAAAATTCATAGTTATGGAATACTTAACTGTGTTACGGAACCCTACGAGTGCGAGTCGGACTTGCGCTTGGCTAGTTTTTTTAATGTAAGTTCACTGATTACTCAAAGATGCCTGAACCGATTTGGAATTTTTTGTTTTGTTTCAAATGGTAACCCTCCCTTATGGTCTCATTTAAATTGTAACAAAAACGGTCGAGTGGTTTTTAATATATCAACATTCGTATTATGATGATTTTAGTTACATCGATGACATGATACTACTGGCTACTTTGAGTAGCGCGACGTTTGAAGTCGGTTCTTTTAGAACGACCTTAAATTATTACTTCAATTTTACATCACGGGTCGTACACGCCCGGTCTTTTGGAGGGCATTGATGGAGCCGAAGCCAACATAAAGAGGCCCTTTACAATTTTTACTTAGGTATTATTAATGGATGAGGAGGAGATATGGGAAACTATATTATAAAAAGATGGTACAATATTTTATGAGACTATTGGGTGAGCTGATTAATGTCAGATTGCTGGTCTATGGGATGAGGTACGGCACCTGCCAATTATGCCTCATTATAAAATATTTAGATGGGTGGTGACTTGCCACCCACTGAATGGCCTCCCATTAAGGTGGACCGTTATATTGGCGCCGAGGGGCAGCATTGGCGTGGATACCTAAGGGTGTTGAGAGGTGTGCTGCACTTTCACGAAACGCTACTAGCGGCTTTATGACTTTTGACACTTCCACCCTGGAGCTTAGGTCTTAGCTCTTGCGATTCCCACCACCGGCCGGCCGGTCAAGGCAAGCCGGGGGTCAGAGGGTCTCATTTAGCCCTCACGGGATAGGGGTACGCGGTGTCGCCACTCACCGTCGGCTCGCCACAAAGCCGCCCGTGCGGGTTTATTACTTTTATTATTAGAATTATTTACGGTGTATTAACCTTGCTTATCGTTTTTTGCGAGTTGTCGATATTTTTCTGCATGCGCCATGTTAACATTCAAATCGGCCAAACAAAACGCATAGTTGCATGCCGGGTAAAAATTCATGCACATCAAGACATTCAGTGATTATGACTCACATAAATCAGCCATTGCGGAACATCTATTGGATTCCGGCACCAACCATTGGATTGAGTTATACAACCCCCAGATACTTTCGACTCAACGCGACTTCGACATTACCAAGATTGATTAGGAACGCTATTGAAATAACTAAAAAAAAAAACAAAGGGTTGCACTCCGGGAGTGCCGGCAGAAAGGAACACTTGAACACGTCATTTTTGAATATTTTGGAATGACACCTTGCTCAAGCACCCTGCGCTCCGTTGGAATGACACATCGCGCAAGCGCCCTGCGCTCCGTTGGAATGACACCTCACGCAAGCGCCCTGCGCTTCGTTGGAATGACACCTTGCTCAAGCACCCTGCGCCCCGTTGGAATGACACCTCGCGCAAGCGCCTTGCGCTCCGTTGGAATGACACCTCGCGCAAGCGCCCTGCGCTTCGTTGGAATGACACCTTGCTCAAGCGCTCTGCGCCCCGTTGGAATGACACCTCGCGCAAGCGCCCTGCGCTTGGTTGGAATGACACCTCGCGCAAGCGCCCTGCGCTTCGTTGGAATGACACCTTGCTCAAGCGCCCTGCGCTTCTTTGGAATGACACCTCGCGCAAGCGCCCTGCGCTCCAACTTACGAATTTTCGTCTTACGATCAGAACACGTAACCCTGACGAGAGTTTAACATTTTGTACCCATCTCAAGAAAAGTACACAACGCCGCTAAAGAAGTTTCACTTCAACAAAAATAAATTAATTATTATATTCAAAAAGTTAAATTAGCTTACAGCTACGAGTTTCTTGTCTTACCGTTTTTTACATAGTTTTTAGTGACAAAATTCATTTCTAAGTAAATAATCTAGAAGTTAGATCCATGATTGCTATATTTATGTTTAAATCCTATTTCCCATCCTAGAAAGGGCCAACTTTGACCTTTAAAAGTCGCTAGGATTAACTTTACTCAAAGGTCAACTCTCAACTTCAGGTTGTGATTATTTATCTATTCGATTCAGGTTTCTTGAACATTCAGTAATGTTATGTTTCTTTGAAGTGTTACACACTTTATATTTTTGTAAATTGTAATTTAACAATTCAGAATAAATATACTATTTTAGTCCGAACCTTTGGTTTGCTAAAAGTCAAGTAGTACCGTGATATTTTTTTTAAATGTTAATAGGGTACGTGATAATGTAGTGTCTTGTAAATTTACAGGGCGTGTGCGCCTAAAACTTGAAATATCTTAGAGACAGGCAAAGTACAAACGCAAAGTATTTGGAGTTCTGTGGGATAAAGTATTTGTAAATTGATTTACCAAAAGGTGCTGCTTGTCCATTGATGCGGAGTGAGGCAGCGGGGCGGAGCGAGCTGCCTCCAAACAGCTTCAGAACAGCCTGCAAAACCTTTCAGCTTGTATAGAAAAATAGCTTTTTTTGCAGCAAACTGAGGCTATGTATTTAATTGCTACGCCTTGCCGTAGATGCATGCTACGTGGGCTCCAGTTAATTGCTTCGACATAGGCTACGCGTATATTTATGGCGGCATACAGCTACGTTTTAAGGCGCTGCATAACCGCGAACTGCGGCGAATTCTCTACATCTAATGTTCTAATAAGAGCGCATCTTTGTTGCAGGGATAAAAAAATAAATGCTACTTGTAGAGAGTGTTTCATTATTATATATTAAAATATTCATAACAATTCCGTCATCACTCAAATTTATAATAACAGACCCTATTTCGTTTGAAAGTTTTCGCGAGAATTATTCATACTCAATGTGGTCGTAACGGCTAGCTCACGTTGTATTTATTTCGGATGTACTCCGACCAGGTTCCTGCCTAATACGTAGGCCATCGTCTGGGAGCGGCTAGGATGGCGGCAATCCACGTCGTGTCGCCTACTCCTAGACAATAACCTACGTTAGTCCGAAACCAACACCCTGAATCTATCATTCGAAACCCTATTCGAATTCGGAAGCTTCATTTTTAATATTGAATATTGATAAATCCGTGAGCTATTTTGTCGCGGAAACCTCTCTAAATAGAATCACTGATTTTGTAGAATTGACATGTCAAAAGTAACCGATCAGAGTATTATAAATTGCAAAAATCCGAGTCGAAGGAGAAGCAGTTCTCGAATCTGAATTTGTTTTCAAATAGTTGAGAAATACCCTGCTGATCAGAGCACATCCGAAATAAATGCAACGCGAGAAAAAGCTGGTTCACAATAACAACGTTCATAATAAACCCCATTTAATTTTTAATTCATTTGGGAACGATTTTCGAGTGCATCTTTTTTTGTATTTATTTTTATATCTTATAGGCGTTATTAAGGTTTGACCACTATCTCACCTGTTGGTAAGTGATGATGCGGTCGAAGATGGTAAGCACGCTAGTCCTAGAATGGGAACTAGCTCTCAAGGATTGCTGCCGGAACACATTACTACTACTAATAAATAAACTATAAATAAGTTTACTCTTAAATCCAAATATATCATCCATATGTCTTTGAAATGAGTTCTTTTCTATCAAAACACATCAGCCTCCTAAAGTTACAGACGTTACAGACATCTTGATAATGATAGCATATTTATGATCAAAGTGTTTAATATATGTTTATGTTATATACGCATAAAACAAACTAATGAAACAAACAAGGAACAGGAACAAAAGGGACCGCTCTGTATATATAATACAACTACGCGACATCCAAACAACGCCAAGATACAATTGAACCGGGCATAATGCATATAATACAGTGGTCGCTTACCCGTCGAATCTGCTATCGACAGTCCATTAATTTGAATCGATTATGTATCGATACTATTCGATACGCATCGATATGAGTATGTTTCGTATATCGAGGACGGTGGAGCGAGACTGCTCATGGCAGTTGGTATTTTATTACAGCCGTTTGCGGAACTTGACCGGTAACTTATGTACCCCGGGCGGAGAGGGTATTGTATAATATAGGGTTAATAACGAGCATGCGATAACTTAGGGTTAAGGTTAGATTATTAAAATGTTTGCTAGTTGATTAGGGTTTGTAGGTTTTTTATGAAGTAGGTCAAAGTTTGAACCTCTTTTCATATGACCATTATTTTATACGTGTACTAGTTGTGCCCTGCGGTTTTACCCCCGTAGACATCGTTCCCGTTGGAATATCTGGATAAAAAGTACCCTGTGTATTATTTCAGGTTCTAGGCTATCTACATACCAAATTTCAGCTCAATCGGTTTAGTAGTTTTTGCGTGAAAGAGTAACAAACATACATCCATACATTTAGTAACAAACATACATCCATACATTTAGTAACAAACATACATCCATACATTTCTGCAAACTTTCGCGTTTAAAATATTAGTAGGGTGTTCATTATGAAAAGAAGAGCCGAAGATCGGGCTCAGTGGCGTATCTTGGAAGAGACCTACGTCCAGCAGTCATCTGACACCAGTTGATTATGATGATGATGATGATGCTGATGATGATGCTGATGATGATGCTGATGTTTGTTATACAAGTGTTTAATAATGATCTTAGCTGATATCTACTTTACGTAAGATTTAGCAAATTCTTCACGTATTTACGGACCAAAAAATGTTACGAATCGAGCAGTTTTGTTTTAAGTCTTCACATAGATAATAAAAGCCAATCATAGCAAAAACGAAACAAACTGGCCAAGTGCAAGTCGGACTCGCACTAGTAGGGTTCCGTACACGACGACACTACGATCGAGCAAAAAATACCACTATCATTGTTCGCCAGCAAAAAATAATAATTAATAAACATTTTATTTCTTATAACGCCATCTAACATCTAACAAAGGAGTTAGGGATCGACATTTCAATATAACGCCATCTATGGGACGTTTACCTAACTAAGCGTTCATAGATGGCGTGAAATGCCGAAAAAAATACGTTTCTTGTATGGGGACTCTCTATTATTTTTAACTTTATTCTGTTTTTAGTATTTGTTGTTATAGCGGCAACAGAAATACATCATCTGTGAAAATTTCAACTGTCTACCTATCACGGTTCATGAGATACAGCCTGGTGACAGATGGACAGGCAGACAGACAGACCGACAGACGGACAGCGGGGTCTTAGTAATAGGGTCCCGTTTTACCCTTTGGGTACGGAACCCTAAAAAGACTGACATTAAATGCCGCTTAAAGAAGAAAAAAAATGGCATTTAAAGTCAGTCTTTTTAGGGTTCATTTTCAGTAGCAAGTTTGAAATCTTTCTATCCATCCATTCCATATGTTTAGAAATACTCATAAGATATACCTGAAGGAAACTTGTGATTTCAATATTTTGAACAAGTTCTGTAATGATCCTTCGAAAGCTTTTCATTTTCCCGGCGACTAAAAATAATAACGTTACTAAAATGGAAGTAGGCAACATGCGTAACTCGCCGTATGAAAGCCGGCTCCAAGCGGACAAAGTTCAAAAGTTTCTAGACATGAGGCTTAGTCAGTAACTTTGCACTTGGCCCTCTTTCATCCTTCTCAGACTTTTCAACCGAGTTCTAAAAAGGAGGAGGTTCTCAATTGGTCTGTATGTTTTTTTAAATATTATATTTTTTTGTATGTATGTTACGCGATTACTCCATCAATTGTGAACCGATTTGAATGATTCTTTCCTAATCGGTAGGGTAGGTATATTTCCGAGGTGGTCTCATTGTAATTTCATCGAGATCTGGAAAGCATCTCCGGAGATATGATGATAAACGTCTCAAACTTGCTACTGAAACTGACTCGCGAGGCATGGAAGTCGGTCGGTGACGATTTAGTCTAAGATTTGTAAAATAAGTATTCGCTATATTAAATACAGGGTGTATTTTTGAAATGGGACCTAATTTCGAAGTTCAGAGCATTTATTCAGTATTAAGGCAGTTTTAATATACGCCCATATAGATACACGTCTAGAATCATAAAATAAACCATAATCAGTTATCATGTCTTGTAAATATAGCAAAGCTTTAAATAAACATTTTATCGGATTCATTTCGGAGAGTGTGCATCGGAACTTCATAACTTGATTCCGCCATCCCCTTTTTATAATCGGACTAGCAGGGATACTAAGAGGCGCCACCGCTACATGGTGGATATACCATTTACGCGTACAAAGCGATTCGCTTCTTCTTTCATCATACGTACTGCCAAGGAATGGAATTCCCTGCCCGAGTCTGTGTTTCCGATTAGATACAACATAGGGGTCTTCAAGTCGCGAGTGAATAGGTATCTTTTGGGTAAGCGCGCTACATCATCGACCGCATCGTCACTTAACATCAGGTGAGATAGTGGTCAAGCGATACCCATTATCACATAAAAAAAAAAAAAAAAAAAAAAAAAAACTAATGAGCCATTCAGCTGTCATCCAATCGTCGACGTCAGACCGTACGGAACTACAGCTACCTTCCGTTCTAACTACAGGAAACCGTTTAAAGGAGACTATCCATTATTTTTGAGTGGTATTTATAGAATTCGAAACAAATGTTCAGTCAGCAAGAAATGTGGCAATGTCTACAAAAAAAATTTTGATGTTATTCGATCCTCTTAAATATTACAGGGATTAAAACACTACACACACATAGAACTAGAAAAGTCAAAAATTTCAAAAAAAATTCCATACCATATAATATTATAGTTATCTAAGGTACGAGTACCTACTACCGAAGTAAAAAATAATACAATAGTTACTTACAGAGCTTTTCCTGTACGCTCCATCACAATAGTTTCATAATCTTGTAATATCACAGCTGAGTGGAACTGAATCGCAAAAGTAAGATTGATTGAAAGCTCAACATGTTTGATTTTTTAACCGATCTCCAAAAAGAGGAGGTTATCAATTCATGGTTATGTTTTCTTTTTGTTTAGTTTTTTTTTAATATCTTATAGACTAGCGTTTGACCACTATCTCACCTGTTGGTAAGTGATGATGCGGTCGAAGATGGTAAGCACGCTATGCCTAGAATGGGAACTCAACGCTAGCCTATCATCATCATCATCATAATCAGCCGGTATCAGTGCACTGCTGGACATAGGCATCTCCCAAGTCACGCCACTGAGCCCCGATCTTCGGCTCTTTGTTTCCAGTCACTGCCCACCGCTTTGCGAATGTCGTCGCTCCACCTGGTCACAGGGCGTCCTACGCTACGTTTACCGATTCGCGGTCTCCACTCTAGAACCAGTCTATCCCAACCTATATGATATAAAAAAACTTCTCAAACTTGCTGCTGAAACTGATTCGCACGGTGAGGGCCCGGTGTCGTAATCGGGAGAACGGTCGGCTTTGATGCCGTGGTACCGAGTTCAAACCACCGTGAACCAATGGATTTTTCTATCGAAAAATGTATGTGCGCTTCTCACAGTGGCCCTCCGGTGAAGGGAAACATCGTTAAGAAACCAACAACCCCCGCATGGTGGTGGGACACTATCTAGTGTCCGGCTGGCCAGCTACCACCCTCAAGTTAGAAAATCTATCACCAAACATCTTATGTGTTCCGGCAGCTATCCTTGAGAGCCAGTTCCCATTCTAGGTCTAGCGTGCTTACCATCTTCGACCGCATCATCACTTACCAACAGGTGAGATAGTGGTCAAACGCTAGCCTATAATATATGAAAAAAAAGTTTCAAGTTATACATTTTTTAGCGGCGTTGTGCACTTTTCTTGGGATGATAAAAAATGTTAAACTCGCGTCAGGGTCACGTGTCCTGATCGTAAGTCGAAAATTCGTAAGACGGAGCGTAGGGCGCTTGCGCGAGGTGTCATTCCAAAATATTAAAAAATGACGTGTTCAAGTTTTGAAATTGCATCTATTAATTAAAAAAGTGACGAAGAAAATACTGATAAATAAAGCAACCCGTCCGAAATTATTCCATAACCATTCCAAAATATTCCAAAATGCACAACGTTAATGTTCAAGTTTTCACTTCTGCCGGCACTCCTGGAGTGCAACCCCTTATTTTTTTTAAATTTTGATCTTAAATTATATTATTATATCAAAGCTTTGCGGTACAGAGTGTCTTTTATAACCACCAGTTCACATCTGTCGTGTGTCGGATCCGAATTTCAATCGGGTTGTCAAAACAAACGACAAATCGGCAATCGGCCGACAAGAGTAAATAGGGAGTTTTGGCGGGAACGTGGAAAAGTGTGTGTGATCTCATTATATTTTTTCCTAAAACTTGTGTTCTTCCGCGAGTTAATGTGTAATAAATGTGGATTATTAACCATTAAGTGCCGGTGAATGAGTGCGAGTGTAGGGAAATAGCACAATGTTAAAAAACATGCTATTTGCGTTCTCACCAAAATTCCACTGAAAATCTTCAGTAAACACCACATCTTTATTGAAGGTATGACTTAGACTAGACTTTTATACTTGAACACTGACCTGAAATGTGACTTAGACACATCTCTATGACTTAAATTCATAAAAACAAGAAGAACTTCAATACTTGACACTGGCTAAATACACTATCGTGTGGAGCCATAATAAAACTTAAATAAACTGGCCAAGTGCAAGTCGGACTCGCACTCGTAGGGTTCCGTAACACAGTTATGTATTCTATAACTATGATTTTTCGCAACTGCAAAATTAACTTTGTTTTTCATAGTCTTTGTATGAAAAACAAAGTTATATTTGCGGTCGCCATATCTCTAAAACTGCTGACTGTATCTCGTTCAAACCAATTTTCGTTGTTAGTTTTTATTGAGATCGACAGCATATATTTTTTTTAGATTTTTCACTCCCATACTTTAAAAGTTAGAGGGGGGGGGACACACATTTTACCACTTTAGACGCGCCTATCTTTCAAATGATTGACTTTGAGAAAAAATGATTTTAGAAACCTCAATGTCATTTTTAAAGACCTATCCATAGACACGCATAGGTTTGAAGAAAATTTTTTTTTTGTTTCATTTCTATGTATGGGATGCACCCCTTAAACATTTAAATTTTTTATTTTTGTATAAAAATCGGAAAGCGGTTCACAGAATACATCTACTTACCAAGTTTCAATTCTGTAGTCCTAACAGTTTTGGAATAAAATGACTGTGACATTCGGACGGACAGACAGACAGACAGACAGACGTGACGAATCTATAAGGGTTCCGTTTTTTGCCATTCGGCTACGGAACCCTAAAAAAAGTGTAAATAGCTTGATATAAAATGTTCTGCCTCTGGAAAATTTCGATAAAAAATTGGATCCGATACACGTCAGATGTGATCAGGCGGTTAGAATACCACAAGTTAAACTACAATTAAACGTTCTTAGAACATAAGACTCTTTTTAACCGACTTTACAAAATAGGAGGAGATTCTCAATTCGTCGGAATATTTTTTATTTTTTATGTATGTTCGAGTAATCACTCGAAGATGCCTGAACCGATTTGGAAAATTCTTTTTTTGTTTCAAATGGTACCTATCCCAGGTGGTACTATTTAAATATTAACGAAATCGGCCGAGCCGTTTTTAATATATCAACATTTGTATTACGATGCATTAGCACCTTGACGACATGCTACTAACTACTGGCACAGATTATATAATAGTTACTACTTCTACTGACTACTTTGACTAGCGCGACGTTTGAAGTCTGTTCTTTTATAGTGGCCATATACACTACAAGAAATCGTTACGATCAGACTGTACAGTTCGAACGGTACCGATAAATCGCTACATGTATGTTATGAAACTGTGCAGTTTCGCACGATTTTTTGAGACTGTACAGTCGAACGGAACAATACGAAAATTTCAATTGATTTATCGGAATCGGACGAACTGTGCCGACTGATCGTAAAGGTGGCCATATACACTACGAGAAATCGTTACGATCAGACTGTCGAACTGTACAGTCTGATCGTAACGATTTCTCGTAGTGTATATGGCCACTATTAGTTTTTTAAACGATCTTAAATTATGATTATGTTGATTTTTCTTTGCACGTGCATGTTATATCTAACCACTAACGCAATATGTAAAGCCCATTAACACACCCTTCAATCGATCATGAATCAGCTATGTCATAGTGACGATACTACTATGTATTCCATGGCCCACTATCGTCCACCGAGGGTGATACGTGTTCTATCCGAGATAGGAGATCAGATAGCTTTGATGCCGTACTTTACCCTTAATAAGCACAATGAAAGACTATGAATTTACTATTTGTATGGTAAAATTATGTAGGCTGATATGTGTTGATTTGAAGTGTTTGTTGTAAGGTTTTATCGCAATAATGCTACTAAATGAAGTCAACACCAATATGATAAATGCGGAAGTCAGTTTGTACATTTTGTATGACTGTGCAGCCGTTTGAATTAACTAATTCACACGGGCACAGAGTAAATATAGTACAAGTGCAGAAGAAGCACCCTCTGATAGCAAAAAATACCACGGCTACGTACACTCCGTCCTTAAATACGGTCTACTGGTGTGGGGCAATTCAACAGCATCGATAGAATATTTATGGTCCAGAAAAAGTGTGTACGCGCAATATGTGGTGTTCCTCCTTTTGAGTCTTGTAAACCATTATTTAAATAACTGGCCAAGTGCGTGTCAGGCCACGCGCAGTGTAGAGATCCGTAGTAGCCTGTTATTCAATGCAAGTGTTTACCCGTTATAAACAAGCAACTAGGTACTCCGTCTTTGTCACTTTAAAGGATTTATTCTAAGGATTTTGTATTTGGTACAAAATTATGTAACACCCAAGTTCAACGACTATAGTTTTCCTTTAAAGTTCATGAAATTATCACGATTTTTTCCAGATTTTTCACGCCAGCAGTTTAGCTCTTAGAGGGGGGGGGGGGGCGACGCCCTACTGGAACAAATATTTGCTCTTTAAAGTTTATTTATAATTTATTAGTAACCCTGAAGTCATTTTAAAACACCTATTCAACGATAACCCATCCGATGGGGTAGACGATGAAAAAAAATTCATCCCCACTTTTTATATAGGGGAGCTATCCTAAAAAAAATATTTTTACAATTTTATTTCAGCACTTTGTCGGCGTAATTTACCCTACAAAGTTACAGCTTTCTGGTACTAACGGTCTCTTAGCAAAACCTCGGACAGACAGACAGACAGACAGACAGACGGACATGACGAAACTATAAGGGTTCCTTGTCAGGACTACGGAACCCTAAAAACTAAATATTGTTACCCTTCCGTGCATGTTCATCTTCGAAATTGCAGTTTTCGTTAAAACAAATCTTCAGTACTTTCGCAAAGCTTCCGATATGTATCTGAGGAACACGCGGAATCCGGACAGACTGGTCTATAATCTAGATACCCGCCCAAAAACAAAACTATATCAAAAACAGTGTCATGCAAATTTTCAATGCTATACCAGAACAAATAAAAATAGTTAATGTAAAGCGATTCAAAATAGAATTATTAAATTGGTTAAAAACAAAGATTTTTTATACTGTAAACGATTTATTTAAATAATTTTTAACGATGTAATATATCATTAACGGAGACATTTTTGATATAATTTAATTTGTATAAATTACCACTAAATTTGTTTGAATAAAGTGTGTAATAATAAATTTAATAATGAATATCAATTATACATTTCATATGTCATATATCATACTCGACTATATTCCCATACAAAGCGGCGTTTTAACGACCTTTTCTTTTACACAGACACTACACAAACGTCGTTTTTCTACACGCGCAATTGTGTGCGTGAAGTCTATGGTTGTCATGTCACGTAATAACCCGTAATAACCCACCGTATAACAGATTATATAATAGTTACTACGTACGTCAGTACGTAGTAACTATTATTATCTTTTCTATGACTCTATCTCGCACTCGGTGCAGTCGATGCGTCGTCGCGTCGTCCGCAGGTCCAGTCTTGAATAGAACAAACTGAACCATAGTAACTATTTTTTATTATGTGCCTTGCTCGCACGTTGAGCGACAACAAGTAAAGAGAATATAAATACTACGTACATCAAGTTCCTAATTGCTGTGTTATAAAAATGTTGAAAAATGGGGACATTTTTTTTAATGTTTTACAAACTAAGTGTTACCTACTAGCTGGCCCGGCGAACTTCGTACCACCTAACAGACAACGAATGTCCTGTTACCTTTTAGATTAACTTAATTTAGGCTTTTATGAACGTAATAAAATGAATACAAAAGAGATATTAAGTTCAGTAATGTATAATGGCACTTTGATTATCAAGTAAATAATAAAGTTGTGGCAATACAGAAATAGAATAAAAATACAACAATCAAGTACTTCAACCGCGTGTCAGCAAGACATGATGCAATGAAACAATGTTATTATTGTTATAGATAAGTTATTAACTTGAAATTAGTTCGATTGTGTTTAATTTTGATTGTAAAAATATAATCACCAGTATTTAATTTTAATTCTGAATAAGTATAGGTACTTACTTAATGAATAACTGTCTAATATTTTTTGCCTTATGGATAAGACTGTATACATACGACATTCATAACTTGGCTATCACATTCTTGCATATCTCTGTATTTACCTACATTCTGACAAAATATAAAATTGATTAGGCATTGATTATTATTGTCTCGATTGCTTGTAAGCATACATTTTTTTTAAAGTTTAATTATGTCTCCACACGATTAGTGTATTTAGCCAGTGCCAAATATTAAATTTTTTCAAGATTTTATCAATTTTGGTCGTAGGGATGGGTCAGAGTCACATTTCAGCTCAGTTTTCAAGTAAAAGTCTAGTCTAAGTCATACCTTCAGTAAAGATGAGGTGATTACTGAAGATTTTCAGTGGAATTTTGGTGAGAATGCAAATAGCATGTTTTTCAACATTGTGCTGTTTCCATACACACGCACACATTCACAAAAAAAAAAGAAATAAAAAATATAAAATCACCAAAATAAATAGTATCCTATGTCCGTCTCCTGGCTTTAAGCTACCTCCTCACCAATTTTCAGCAATATCGGTAAAGCCGTTCTTGAGTTATAAATAGTGTAACTAACACGACTTTCTTTTATATATATAGATAAGATTTACGCACGAGTATATATCGTTGTTACATTTATGAAAATGAGTTCTAAAATACGAATATGTAGGTAGGTACAGGTTGGCAAAATAGAGTAGAAGAACATGGATTAAATATTAAGCGGATGTGGCATTTAAATAATAATAATAATATGAGAAGGATAAAACTATACAATCACTAGTATGAGAGCGCGAGATGAACAATAGTTTTTTATCCTTTACCTGCGTATGCGATTAAACTGTATCCAGAAATGTTTGGATACAAGTTCTAGTGCACCCATTGGCTCTCACCCGCTGTCATGTATAACCCGACCAAATTACGTTGTTCATTTTATCTTTTAGCTGGCATATGTATCACGTGTTCATCGTTTTAGTCGGGTTATATCTCTATAGCTATTTCATTCGCATACGGTAATGTTCTCTCTACATATTATATACTTTCTCTATGAGTAGAAATAAATATTACTATTGCAGGCGCCACTATTGCTATATACTATTAGTAACCCCGATAGCAGAGAGAGTGGCGGTAAACTTTAAAAATTACTTCTGTAGTGAAACCATAGAAAAAATAATAATACTACGGTGGAACTACGGATAGTCTTATTCATGTTAAAACATCTTTAAGTCCTGTAGGTTATGGAAAATATTAAAATACTACTATTAAGTTGCACAAAAAAACTTTGTTCATAAATTTTCAGTCACTGACCATAGTTAATAAATTTTATCATAGATTAGATTATTGCCAGGCCAGAAAAAAAATAGTTCCGTTTCAAGACGTTTTTGCCAACCTGTATATAAGTGTTTATAATATACCTACGTAGTAAAAACCTACGTAAATTTGAACTTTCGATGTCTACTGGTCTTAAAATAAATGTATAAAGTTGATGTTCTCCCCGTGAGTAGTACCTATTGTTCTGTAGCCATACGCGTGTAGCGTCCTTGCTCAGACTGGCGCCTCGACAGATCAGAATCGGTGGCGAGGTGAGGTAGCCCGGATTGGTGGGGGGAACAGAGTGTCCGTTCTATACGTAGTATTATTATCTTTTCTATGATATCATGACAAGATAGGCGTACTTATAACATCACCAACATTTGTGTACCTACTCTATTTTTTATGAAATAAATGTATTTGTATTTTGTATTTGTATTTGAATAAATTATTTTCAAAAAAAATATAAAACCGACTTCATAACCACAAACAGGCACTCAAAAGCGAAAAAAAAATTACTTAATATAATTATTATAAGCGCTACCCACTTATCTATTTGAAGTCGGTGCCTAACTAACTAAAACTAACTTTGCTTTATAAAAATATTAACTAACAAGACTTTGCCCGGTAGAACATTCCTGTGAAGACAAATTAATTCTCCCCACCTTTGTTTCTATCTCGCTCACAGTAACCGTAAGAATATCTGTCAAAAACCAAAATCAACGTGAAGAAAGATGTAAAAACATTATTCAAGGTCATATTTTTAGTGTTCCGTACCTCAAAAGGTAAAAAAAGGAACCCTTATAAGATCACTTTCTTGTCCGTCTGTCTGTCTGTCTGTCCGTCTGTCTGTCCGTCTGTCTGTCCGTCTGTCCGTGTGTCACCACGAATTTTCTCAGAAACGAGTGGACTTAGCAAGTTGAAATTTATACTAGATACAGAAGTCTATAGTAATTATAAGGTGTATAAAAATCAAGGTCCTGAGTAAACATAATAAAAAGATATGGGCAAATTTCGATTTTTGCGAAAACTTGTAAGTACCAAATTTTGCTTAATTTTCAACTTTTTTTATTTTTTGGAATTTTATTACTTTTATTATTACTTGTGCTGTAAGACCTTGCTTTTGACCAAAATTGACAATTCTAGGTCAACTGGAAGTACCCCATAGGTTTTGGGTCGAAAACCTATAAGGTACTTCCCGTTGACCTAGAATCATGAAATTTGGCAAGAAGCAAAGTCTTATAGCACAAATAAAGGAAAAATTCCAAAAAATAAAAAATTTTGACAATGAAAGGGTATCCCCATACATACATAATTAACGCCAATCAAGGTAGGCCTCTGAGTTATATGGGCGCTCATACAATTTAGAGGTCTAGCCTAATTGGTACCAACCAACGTTGGTACGGAAGCCTCGGTGGGCGAGTCCAACTCGATTTTGCCGGTCTTTATTTAGTCTTCTAAAGTATATGCAATAGCAACCTCCATTGTGTATAATCTTCTTGGGACTTTTCTTCTAAAATCAGTACATTCTCCTATGTTTGAGGTATTTATCTCCATATCTCTGGAGATACTAATCAGATCTCGATAAAATTAATAAGTTATTTTTCAAAAAAAATAAAACCGACTTCATAACCACAAACAGGCACTCAAAAGCGAAAAATAAATTACTTATAATTATTATAAGCGCTACCCACTTATCTATTTGAAGTCGGTGCCAGCCAAGTCTATTGGATAGTAGATAGATACTCTACATAGGTACCCTATATAGGATACCTATATAGGTACCCTTTGGGTTCGGAACCCTAAAAAAATTGACTTTAAATGCCGCGCTATAGTGAAAATATTCACTAGTAATAATGATGTCATCAAGTATCAAAGGACAATGTCCAAAATGGCCCTGTGCAATTAAAGCACCTGACACACACGATAATTAATTGTCTATTTTATTACAATAATTCCAAATACTTTTATAACACGGACTGGTATTCCAAAATGAATATTAAAAAGTATTATTTGCGATTATTAACATTAATTGCCGCCATATGGCCAACAGAGTACTGAATCACTCTACTACGTTATAAGAGGAACTTCCCTATATTGTTGAAACCCGAATTATGAAAGCACTGTGTAGCCAACCTAACAACGGAAAGTATTATTTACGAAGTAACTATTATATAATCTGTGGTATTATACTTATAATTTTTTTTGCAGTGTTGATTGGTACAAAGTACGTTCATAATTCTGAGTTATTTAATAATGTATGCAGTGTCGCGGGACTGAAATGGCCGCCATCTTCGCCAAACGTCATGTCATGTCAAAAAATCTTAGGTATGTTTAAAAAAGTTTGCACCCTAACAAGACTTTGCCCGGTAGAACATTCCTGTGAAGACAAATTATTTATATTTATATATAATTATTTATTATAATTATTAATATATAATTATTTATTGAGGGCCCGGTGGCGTAATTGGGAGAACAGTCGGCTTTGATGCCGTGGTACCGAGTTCAAACCGCCGTGCACCAATGAATTTTTCTATAGAAAAATATATGTGCGCTTCTCACAGTAGCCCTCCGGTGAAAGAAAACATCGTTAAGAAACCAACAACCCCCGCATGGTGGTAGGACATATCTAGTGTCCGCCTGGCCAGCTACCACCCTCAAGTTAGAAAATCTGTCGCCAAACATCTAATGTGTTCAGGCAGCTATCCTTGAGAGCCAGTTCCCATTCTAGTCCACTTCTCTATCTTCGACCGCATCATCACTTAGCAACAGGTGAGATAGTCGTCAAACGCTAGCCTATAAGATATAAAAAAAATAAAAAATATTAATCATCCCCACCTTTATTTCTATCTCGCTCACAGTTACCGTAAGAATATCTGTCAAAACCAAAATCAACGAGAAGAAAGATGTAATTATTCAAGGTCATATTTTTTAGTCTTCAAAAGTATATGCAATAGCAACCTCCATTGTGTATAATCTTCTTGGGACTCTTCTACTAAAACCAGTACATTCTCCTATGTTTGAGGTGTTTATCTCCATATCTCTGGAGATACTTATCAGATCTCGCTAAAATTAAAATGGGATCACCTCGGAAACGTATCCTACCTATTAAAAAAAGAATCATTTGAATCCGTTCATAATTGACGGAGAAATCGCGTAACATAGACACAAAAA
The DNA here is from genome assembly GCA_954871355.1 of Cabera pusaria. NCBI lineage: Eukaryota > Metazoa > Arthropoda > Insecta > Lepidoptera > Geometridae > Cabera > Cabera pusaria. The sequence goes on from OX940894.1 coordinate 23,791,705, forward strand.
AATAAAATAGCATACAGACGAATTGAGCACCTCCTCATTTTTTGTGAAGTCGGTTAAAAATTGGACCACCTCGGAAACGTACCCCACCTATTAAAAAAATAATCATTTGAATCCGTTCACAATTGACGGAGTAATCGCGTAAAATATATATATATATATATAAAAAAAACATACAGACGAATTGAGAACCTCCTCCTTTTTGTGAAGTCGGTTAAAAATGCGTGATCAAACCTACTTACAACGTCGGTAACATTCAGAATACGTTAAACGCCTGGGATGAGACCTTGAATTTGCGTCACAGAATAAACTAATAGTAACGAGGAATCGCGTGTTGCGCACCGTAAAATGCACCGTTAGTCCGCGTGGCGAGAGTTTGTATCACTCGGTCAGCTCGCGGGCTGTCAGGTGTCTTACTGTATGTAAGGTTGGGTGTTGTTAGAAAACAAATTTGATAGTAAGCGAAGGCGCACGTCCGATAGAGAGCGCGTGTCACACTACTGACTGAACTTATCACTCGCGAGGTGTCGACTGTCGCGGAGATACTAGCAATTTTATAGCTATAGCGCGGAGTGCTTATTGTAAAATCATTTATTTAATAACTGATCTGACTAACTGATGATCTTCAAATGTTTGAAAAATTAAAAGCAAAATCATAGACGTTATCTAATACTATAAGAATCTTTGTCCTGACATACTGACTGACTGACTGACTGACAGAATGACTGACTGACAACGCACAGCATAAACCGCTGGTTGTAGAGACTTGAAATTTGGAGGGTATATTTTTCTTAGTGCTTAAAGGTGTACTAAGAAAGGATTTTCCAAAATTCACCCTTTTAGGGAATGAAACGGGTGTTTAAAGTTTGTATGGAGAAATAAGATTAGATAGTATTTTCTATTCCAAACTTCACACAAGTGCTCCAATAAAAAAATAAGTAAACACGTGTTTCAGGCTTTTTTGAAATTCGATCCCTAAGAGGGTGAAATGGGGTACCAAAGTCTCAAAATATTGATTGCGCTGAAATTTGACATGCAGATAGTCATTACGACGTTAATTCCCTCCGAGAAATGATTTTCTAAAATTCACACCACCAAGAGGATGACATGGGGGTTCAAAGTTTGAATGGAGAAACAAGATTAGAAAGTTTTTTCTATTCAAAACTTCACACAAGTGCTTTTAAAACTAAATAAGTAAATACGTGTTTCAGACTTTTTCGAAATGCCACCCCTTAAAGGGTAAAGTGGGGTAACACAGTCTGAAAACAAAATTGTTTCGGATTGCGCTGAAATTCGGCATGCAGATAGTTATTTTGACGTAGGTATCCTAAGGTAGGCTAAGAAAGGATTTTTCAAAATTCACTCCTTAAGGGGATGAAACGGCGGTTCAAAGTTTGAACCGATTTGGCTTTTACTTTCTTTGATGTATTTTATGATAGAAAGGTTTTTACATAATATAAGTTTAAGTATATATAAGAAGTCTTTAACGCGGGCGAAGCCGCGGAGCACTTCTAGTTTATATATATATCTGTTAGGCTTTGACCAATATCTCCCCTGGAGGTACCTAATCGGTGATGTAGTGAATTACGCTAGGCCTAGAATGGTTCGACTATCAAGGGCTGTTAAGCTGTTATGCTGCCTAAATATAGCAAGGTTATGGCGGTAGATTTTCTCTTTGCATTATCTAATTTTATGTTAAACTGCTAAAGGCAAACAAAACATAAATAACGCTGAACTGTGAAATTATTGTTTATCTTGTTACTTGTTGTAGCATTACTACACAAAAATACGGAGTTTTTTGTTTAGCAGAACTTTTACTAAGCATTTTCAGACGATGCAAACAAGCGCAATACAGCGTTAATATAAAGAAAGAGAGCAAAATCATTTATTTTGCAACAAGACAACAACAGTACTTAACATTTCACTTATTTAAATATGATTAATTAAAATTTAACATCCATCATAATTAAATATACACATCCACTTAAAAATAATTACATTAAAGGCACATTCTATAGAACCCAGATAAACCACTTGTTTAAAAAATAACCTCTCCAGTCTCAATATTCCGCATTTTTGTTTAGTAAGCGCAAATTTTCACTTGTATCGGCAGTCCTCAAAGACTGTCCCGCATGTTTTTTACAAGCTTTTATTTAACTTGCAATGTATGTATGTATGTATGTATGAATGTATGTATGTATGTATGTATGTATGTATGTATATATGTATGTATGTACGTATGTCACTATGTATGTTCGGGTGAAATCTTGGCAGCTAAATTAGACCCACTTTCCGATGTCCGATTGGACTCAAATTTGGTGTACTTATGTATCTTCGGTGACAATACAATGATATGGTACCATGAAGCTGGTCTGATGATGGAGACGGAAGGCAGCCACAGAATATCTGTGTTTCAAGCTTTTAAGAATATGTGTGAGTTTGGGCTCGATTGATTCGTCTTGTAGAGAACTTTACACCTAGATGTTATTTAGCGACTGCTGATAAAGCAGGAAGGTGGCCACGGCATCTCTGTGATTAAACAACGTAACCCCAGTGAATTTGGGCTCAAATGATTCCTCTTGAGGAGCACTTTACACTTAAATAGCCAGGATCTGATGATGAAGCTGTGAGGTGGTCATGGCATTTCTGTTATAAAGCAACATAGCCCCACCGAGTGATTTTCCTTGTAGAGTACTTTACCCATAATCACATCAAATATCCGTGGAATATTTTAAAACATCATGCCTTCTCTTAAATACTTAGGTAGTAGGTAGCTAGTCGGTATCTATACCTACCTACTAAAAAGTTAAAAATAAATTATAAGTAAATAATATTTTTAAAAACAAGCTTTTACCCAGGATAATGAAGTAAAATGTTAAAAATAAATTCAAGTAAGTATTTGGCGTGTAAGTACTTACCTATATTTTTAGAAGCTCGAGGCACTGAAGTATAATAATTACCTAGCCTGAAAAACGGGTAGTGCTTCAAGCTGCAAAAGCTTGTTTTTAAAATATTTTTTACTTATAATTTATTTTCAACGCAAGATTATTAGATATAAGATTTTAATTCTACTATTCTGTATTTTATACCATTCTTAGAGGGTTGGACCCGTTGTCATTATAGTCTGTTTCTCATAATTTCAACGTTGTAATGTAATTTAATGTAATGTTGTACGGTCCTATACAGTACTAAAACATTAAATTAACTGGTGATTAGCCTACTTGAAACTTATTTGTACATAGTTAAAGTGGCCTTAAAAGGATGAGTCATGGCAAAGCCCGTTTACGAGCATCCCGAACTACTACCCATGGAATTTGCATTTTTATTGTATTTACTTCCTTTAGATTTACGGAAGGGACATTTTGTAAATTAAATTTTAATTCATTGCCCGGGTGAGGGGCTATGAACCCTTGGTACGCTGGCTGGACCCTTTTATGTAATGATTTATGTTCAAGGCTTAGTAGAATGGTAGGTTTTTCTTTATTTACCTTTTGTGAAAAACTCTTATTGTTCATTTAAAATGAGTAATTTAGATGTTGGCATTACAATGTTTGTTTTTGATTTTTTTACTTCAGTAAATCTGGTTATTTGAAGTAAGGTAATAGAGTATTTGAATACGAACAAAGATTCACAAAATAAGCAAAATTCATGATTTACCTTTAATAAAAAAAAATAGCATTCCATTCCTGAAAGTCTACATAACTCAAGCGGGCATTTTCATCAAATTCTCCCAATATTTGAGTTATTTTGATGATGGGAGCTCGTTACTCAAGAATTTTATTTTTCATCAACCATTTTCTTGCCTTGAGTTATCTCTTTCACTTACCTTGAAGGTTAGAACTTCATATTGCTTCCCAACTGAGTGATTGTTTAAATTATGAGCCAATCAAACTGAGCGATCACAGGTGAAGGCACTTTGTCACTATAAAATACAATCATGGCGGTATAGATGACATTATAGGGATTTTTGATCAACTTTTTAGGATTCCGTACTAAAAGCCGTAGTACCCGTACTAGTTACCCGTGAAAAAAAAATACTGAGATTTCACTGACGTCCGTCCATCCGTCCGTCTGTCCGCCTTTCACAGGGCTGTATTTTCCTAACCGTAATAGGCACTTGAAATTATCACAAAGTGTACTACTATGGCCGCTATATCAACAAACACTAAAAATAAAATAAAAGGGGTTCCCCATACAAGAAACGTGTTTTTTTCATGCGTTTTATGCTCGATATTACAAATCGTATAAAATAAAGACATACAATTTGCTCATAGTGTAGTGTGTATTACAATAGTTGCTATTAAATAATAATACCTAAATGAAATTACAAATTAAAGGGGTTCCCATAAAAAAAAACTATTTTCCGGCATATTTTGTTCAATCGGAACCCTACGTGTGCGAATCTGTCTCGCACTTGGCCAGTTTATTTTTATGTCTTATAGGCTAGCGCTATAGTCTTTGAACGCTGTCTCGCCTGGCAGAAAGCAATGATGTGGTTAAAAATTGTAAATACGTCAGGCCTAGAATGGTCTAACTCTCAATTGCTGTGTGTTGGCTTGGCAGACACCGTAAAGTTATGATGGCAGATTTTCCCTTGATGGCAACCTACTTTGATTGTTTCTTTATGACGGGTCACGTTGCCATGGGAACGGAAAAAATCAAGGAAGAGTCTGGGAGAAAAAAAAGGACCAAAGAGAATATAAATACTACGTAAAAAAGGACAGCAAAACATATTATGTTACTCTTTGGCAAAACATAAAAATAATGAATGATAAGTAAATTGTTGAAAAATAATAAAAGGAGAAGCCAGCGCCGCACATGATGCCGCTGGCAAAATGGAGAATGTGGACGCAGGTACAAGATAAAGAAGTGGACGACATTTACAGTGTCTGCTGTTTGCCAATAGCATAGAGAATGTACAAGATAAAAGTGAAGATGTTCACAGTGGCAGCTTTAACGGCTTGTCAATAGCCGCCTGCCGCTATAATAATCAAGATATGATTATTCGATTTTTCACGGAAAAATCTCGCCAGACGTTCAAGGCTTTTATGGGGTACTTGTCTCGAAGATGTAAGGTTATGAGCAGTGAAAGGAAGATAACCGGTAAACATTTTATAGTGTTATTTTAAGTAAAAATATAAATGTAATAACCTGTGTTCATATTTCCCCTTTTAGGTTCCATCCACATCAGGCGCTCCGTTACGTTACATTTGGTAATGTGGCATATCTTTTGAACGACCTCATACATTTTCATATATCATATATATACTCTTTTGTATTAAAACGATGTGTTTCTTTATGACGGGTCACGTTGCCATGGGAATGGAAAAAAACAAGGAAGAGTCTGGGAGAAAAAAAAGGACAGCAAAACATAAAAATTATGAATGATAAGTAAATTGTTGAAAAATAATAAAAGGAGAAGCCAGCGCCGCACATGATGCCGCTGGCAAAATGGAGAATGTGGACGCAGGTACAAGATAAAGAAGATAAAGAAGTGGACGACATTTACAGTGTCTGCTGTTTGCCAATAGCATAGAGAATGTACAAGATAAAAGTGAAGATGTTCACAGTGGCAGCTTTAACGGCTTGGCAATAGCCGCCTGCCGCTATAATAATCAAGATGTGATTATTCGATTTTTCACGGAAAAATCTCGCCAGACGTTCAAGGCTTTGATGGGGTACTTGTCTCGAAGATGTAAGGTTATGAGCAGTAAAAGGAAGATAATCGGTGAACATTTTATAGTGTTATTTTAAGTAAAAATATAAATGTAATAACCTGTGTTCATATTTCCCCTTTTAGGTTCCATCCACATCAGGCGCTCCGTTACGTTACAACCAGTAAAATGTAAAAAAATCTCTCAAAAATGTAATCTACTTTAATAAAATCAGCCTACTTGTTAACAACAATATTTTTTAGCTTATTTTACATCAATATCAATATTCTAAGTCCCTCGTATATCAGAATTATAACTAATTGGCCATTACAGAAGGCAGTGGGAAGGAAATCTCCATTCTTCGTTTTCAACAAAGCGTTTGACTGCGGCTAGGTACAGCTTTTTCAAGAGTAACGTATTACGATAATATTCGTACTAAATAAAAATATGTTATATATACATACTATACATACTATATTTACATGGCAATCAATATTTTTAGCGGTTTTAAGAAGAATGCGGATTAAAGATGATTACACGGATTACACCCGAAATCGTGATTTTGTAATTTGCTGAAGAATTTAGACGTATATAAGACTAGCTGTGTCCCAACTACACCGCGCCGTACCACGCCACGCTCATCCCCCCTTCCCTCCTCCCCTTACATACCCTCCCCTCCCTCTACCCCTCATGTCCACCTCCTCTCCCCTCCCCTTCCCCTCACTTTCACATCCCCTCCCCTCCAGCTTTCCTCCTCTCCCCTACCCCCCTCAACTCCCTCTACCTACCCTCCCTCCTTCCACTCCCCCCTCACAAACTGCAATGTCATATTTATTTATATCGAAACCACAGCCAAAAAAATAAGTTTCAAGCGTCTAGCTTTAAAAATGACGATACTTCCATACAACTTTTCATCCCCCCATTCAACCCCTTACAACCCACTTTTCGCATTAAAATGTAGCTTATGTCCTTTCTCAGGCTCTAGACTATCTGTGTAAATTTAATTTAAATCGGTTCAGTAGTTTTGGTGTGAAAGCCAAACAAACAGACAGACAGGGTTACTCTCGCATTTATAATATTAGTAAGGATAAATAAAACCCAGAGATGGCGCTAGCGTAGATTTTAGTAGCTCTCCTTTAAATATTGCCTAAATGTATGAGATCTTGCATCGCGCAAACGATATTTTCCGTGACATTGAAACCGATGCACTTGCTTCGTGATTAGACATCTCAAAAGTTGAATTCATTTAAAAACGTTTTCACTTTATAATATTGGTCTGGGTAAGATCGTTTAAAAAACAAGAACCGACTTCAAATGCCGCGCTATTAATTTTCAGTACCAAGTTTGAGGTGTTCATCTCCTTATCTCTGGAGATACTTATAAGATTTCAATAAATATACAATGGTACCCTTGGAAAATCTCCTTTCCAACAAAAAAAGAATCATCAAATTCGGTTCACAAACGACGAAGTTATCCACGAACAAGCATTAAAAAAATATATACGGTCGAATTGAGATATTTTTTTTAATTCTGTTAAAAATAGTAGATCTTAAACCACATTGTCACTTATCATCAGGTAATATTTTTGCCTGGTTATCACTTTGTAAAGTGAAAACTAAATTAGTTATACATTTTCACCATTTCCGCTGCTGCCATCTGTACGATAGGAATCTAAAAGCATTGAATAATATTTACAAAATATCTTGCCGGGATCGATTGATCAAGATTTTTACAAAATAGCCGATGAGTTCGTTTTATGTAAAACTCTTTATCGGTTCTGTCTTTTCTTTTCGCTCGATTTGAGCTTGTATTTGCTTGAAGAATGAGCCATCTTTATGAGCCAGTTGGCGTTTAACTCACTGTTAACTTTTTGTGAAGTTTCTTTAGAGCTGGGAATCATGGGACTGATAGAAAATGTCTTCTATTGAATTGGAAATAATGACTCTTTTTTAACGAATGATTTTTTGAGGGATAGTAAAATACTCCTTTTTATATATTTTACAATACAATGTTATTCTTTTTATGAACCTGTTAATGTACATTAATGAAAGTATTAAAATGTAGATTTGACTACATTTTCAACAGACTTCTCCAAAAATGTGTTTTTAGGGTTCCGTACCCAAAGGGTAAAACGGGACCCTATTACTAAGACTCCGCTGTCTGTCTGTCTGTCTGTCTGTCTGTCTGTCCGTCCGTCCGTCTGTCCGTCCGTCCGTCCGTCCGTCCGTCCGTCCGTCTGTCACCAGGCTGTATCTCATGAACCGTGATAGTTAGACAGTTGAAATTTTCACAGATGATGTATTTCTGTTGCTGCTATAACAACAAATACTAAAAACAGAATGAAGTTAAAAATAATAGAGGGTCCCCATACAAGAAACGTGTTTTTTTTGGCATTTCACGCCATCTATGAACGCTTAGTTAGGTAAACGTCCCATAGATGGTGTTATATTGAAATGTCAATCCCTAATACCTTTGTTAGACGATAGATAGCGTTATAAGAAATAAAATGTTTATTAATTATTATTTTTTGCTGGCGAAAAATGATAGTGATACCACTATCATTTTTGGCTCGATCTTATAAAATACTGTAGTGTGGTACGGAACCCTACGAGTGCGAGTCCGACTTGCACTTGGCCAGTTTATTTATGTTTGTTACGCGATTACCCTGCTAATTGGTCTGATCCCATTATACAGTTTTTTGGGATCTGATGAGTATCTCTAGAGTCTAGAGATATAACTTGCTACTGAAGCAGACTCGCGCAGCATGTGATATCGGTTTTTAGTTTATGATCCATCCTAATTATTCTCCTCTACTAATACTAATAGACTCTCCTCTACACCCAAAGCTTGCCTTGAAGAGATTTTATCTGGAAGAGAGATTGATTTTAGCGTAAGGCCTCCCATTAAAACACAAATGAATGCATTAGTGTGTGTTATTTTAAGTTATGAGTTGTGACAATAAATAATTGTCTTTATATCTAAATTTGAAAAACAACATTTACTATCTGAGAGATATAGGTAGTTATATAATATAACATTATTATGGCAAGCACTTAAAATAATATCTATGCATCAGCATACATACATATAAATTTAAATTACCTGGATAAAATTTCAATAAAACATTTGCGTAGAATCTTATCGTATTCTTTAATTAGAAATTCCTAAAGTCGTTTAATACTTTCATCGCATTTTAAAATGGCGTCAACGTGGGGGATTCTCCTTAAATAGAATAGTTTTAGGAGTTTGAAATGTTGATATTTTAAGTTCAATATAATAAAAACAAACAATCGGTTTTACAAGTTTGCATTACTCTTGTGAAATATTATTGCATAATATAAGTAATCGAATAATATTTAGTAATAGGTTTGGGATGTATATGTTTTTATATTCGTATTGGTTAGTGTTTAACCACTATCAAGCCTGGTGGTAAGCGATGTTGTGGTCAAAGATGGTGAACACGCTAGGCCTAGAAAAATCTGATGTCATTCTGTCTCTGATCTGAATATTTTAATAGTTTTTGATTTCCGCCCAGAAAAAGCATAATTGAAATAGTCACTAATAGGTGGGTATGGCTAGCAGCTATCTAATTATTTAATTTTTCTACCGTTACGTCTATGTCCATCCAAAAGCTGCCTCAAAGAGATCGCGCTTAGCGCCAATATAATATAACATACAACAACATAAGGCCATCTTATATTTAGTATCAATTAAGTATTTAATAACGTGTTTACTTATCGTAAAGTGTTTTGTACACCATTCCATGCATCCCACATTTCTTTCCAAAAATATTTCTCTACATCTTCATAAATAAGCTGGCAACATGAGGGGCGATAAGGTGGCATAAAATATAAATAATTCGATATAAGTGCTGAATAACGAGGGACCCTTGTCAGGAAGGTGAGCATTCAGGGCTGATATAAAAATGCGTATTTTGTATCTTTTATTGTAGGAGCAGCTTAGGGAGGTGACTGGCCTAATTGAAAAGGGGAAATTTTTCAATAGAGTTCGCGCGGTGATATTTTTATAAAAGAAGCCGAACTCGGGTTTATTTGGACTTCCGTCGTGACGCGGGGAATTTTGAAGATGTTTCTTGAGTACTAACTTCAATCAAAATAATAACTTCACCATGTATAATGTCAAGTGTCATCTACACATTAATCTTATTAATACTTAAATTAAAAATTGTAAACACCCCCCGCCTGATCTATGTATAATCACAGTATAATCAGGTCATTGAGGTCATTCCAATGAGCCTAAACGCGACATCTCTGCTGTCTGTAAAGAGCCAAGGTCACCAGGTCAAGGTTACCATGTCCTTGCAATATCATGGAAGTAACAGATGCCGGATTTCAAATTGATCAGATATATGAAAGTTGCTCTCATAGCCTCATCAACTAGAAAAGCGCTCGTAACCTTTAAACGGCTGAATGGATTTTCTTAAAAAACACTCTCAATTAAGTCATCTATCAAAAAATTGCATTAAATCGGTTCATCTGTTTGGCAACTACCATGCCTCAGTCAGACACACATACAAGGTGTGGTTTTGCATTCTCGCCATATTTGCAGGGGTAGGTATACTCCATGTATAGAACAAGATTCAGTAAAAAAAAAATATTAAAAAAAAATCATTTTAATGATAGAGCCAGCTGATAGAGCGGCGGCGGTACACGTCACTGACCGCCACAGCCACAGCTGACCGCTCTATCAGTGTCATAACATCATCTACGTATGTGTGTACGCTTCTGCGCAGTTTTCATGGCGTTTTTCTGTTATTACTCGGGGATGATTCTGAAAATCACAAAATTGTTTTATCAAATATCCGGGTATTCATTCACGGGCGAACTTTAATAATATTATTAAGTGATTAAGGGTACCCGTTACAATCGACTGTGCAAATATGGCGAGAATGCAAAACCACACCTTGTATACACACGTAAAACTAATAACACCCCATTTTTGTGTCGGGGGATAAAAATTAAGTACACGAACAAAATAAGTATAGTAAAAAAAGAAATTGTCATACTCGTCGAGATCTCCTCACCTCTCACTATATTAATATAATGACCCAAAATTGTGCAACGTCACGTCCCATTTAAGCAACTGGTGTGTATATGGACTCCTGATGGTAGGGTGACCATCCAGTCAGATTTGCTCGAGACATGGCCGGACTTTTGGCCTTCCATTCGAAAGTAAATTATCTAGTATTTAAGATTTACCCGGATTGACTCGGAAGAAAACGGTTCACAGTGCCTACTTAACTAGAAGGCAGCTGAATGCTGAGTAAATTGGATAGATGGGTAATACAAAAGTCTTCCGTATGTTTCGCCTCTACACGTGGTGTCCACCTTCCAGATACGACTTGTTCCCGAATCTTGTTTAAACATTTTCCCCGAATATACGTTTTTTGTAAAACATGCATAGTATAATAATAATTGGAAAATTTAAGTTTGGACGAACCATTTCATTTTTAGGGTTCCGTAGCAGAATGGCAAAAAACGGAACCATTTTATTAGATTAGTCATGTCTGTCTATCAGTCTGTCTTTTGTAAACTTTAAAAATCTTTTTTTACGCGATGTCGATATAGTGATCGTCATTTATGTTATAGCTTCATCCGGAAATCTTTATCGGGATCTCGTATGCGGGGCACACGCCGATGCATGCAGCTTCGCACCGTTTTCAAATAAAATAAATATTTTTAGGACTTTCTAAATGTGGTTACCCTATTCGTGGACATCGCTCCTCAGCTTTATAATCTTTATATACGTAATGGGGTCTGTAGGTAACGCTTACAAGGCTCGGCCCTTGGCCCTTTGCGTGACCCTAATGTAAAGTCACCCTAATACGAGCGTATTAAATTAAATTAGTAGTATACTAAAGGCTCAATTTATGAATAAAGATTAAATTGTTAGCAAAATATATAACACAAAGCATAATTATAGCTGTACGTCACGATTCAACCTTAAATCAATAATTTATTTCTAACATTTCTTATTTAATTTACTTTATCTTTCAGTCCCTTTCCTATGATAAAAGCTGCGTTTGACAACTATCTCACCTGTTGGTTAGTTACGATGCAGTAGAGGATAAAAGCACGCTAGAGTGGGAACTGGCTCGCAAGGATAACTGGTATCATGGTTTTATTTTTTATTATAGGTATTATAGATTTAGGTAAGAAATAAAATTAACCGAAGAGGAGACGCTAAAGATTATAATATAAGCATTTGAAGCGCTTTTCTGTTGACAAATAAAGCCCATATTTACTTCAAACAAACAAAGCATTTCCCAGCTATTGATCCAAAATCTCCGAAAAGCGATGATTGTACAAAAACGAATTCTTGTACGTCCCTACCATTGACACGAAATCAATTCTTCTCTCTGTCAATCAAATGTAAGCAAGAAGGAACGCATAACATGTTTCCCCCTTTCTTAAGTTACCGGTATAGATTGATTCCGCTTTTTATTCCCTGATAACATAATGTTAGTCTGTTTATTTTGATATTCACAAAAAACTTTACCGACAGCTTATTTAGATTTTTTCTGTGTAGTTTTTGTATAAAAAGACCCATATATACTTATATATAAAAAACGGTTGATTTATGTATTTGTAGATAAGTCTGAGTGTCGATAATTTGCGGATGAGCGTGTTGTCTTTGGCAAGAAGTACGATGGTAAAATCGATCAGGACGCTGGGATTTAATTGAATTGTTTTTCAGAACAATCACCGTTATAGATTTGGTAGAAGATAAAGAGAGACACAATATCTCTACGTATGCTGAGAAGTTCAATGTTGGAGGCAAGGTCGGGGTCGTCAACAATTCTGACAGCTCTACGCTGAATTGCATCAAGTGGCTGAACTTGATACTTGAGTGCTCTGTTCTATAGGTGAGAGCAATAAATACTCCACGTGTGGTCCGACCTGTGTTTTATGAAGCAAAAGTCTTGGACATGACGCAAAGAATCGTCCCGCCTTATTTAGCAATTAAATAATTCGTAACATTCTCTGTATAATACATGATTTGCAATACCGGAATCCGAAATACCGGAATAAAAGGGTAACACCGTCAATTTCCGAAACTCTGAGAAAGCTGTTTGACAGACAGACTATTTATTCCTTTATTTTCTCTTCCTGATTCTCGGGGGAGTCGTGACAATTCGGGAGAATCGAGAATCGGGAAGGTTTTTATAGACGTTCAGTGAGGAGTGCCGATGGATGGTCGATAGCTTAGGGTAAGATATCTTATAAGAAACGTTGTTGGATACAAAATAAATGTCGAACATAAAAGCTTTTTCTTTAGTAGAGTAGGTTTTTCTAGTGGTGGAATTTCTACTAGGGTGGTACCACGTTGTCGAAAAATGTTATCAAATGTCACGTCAGTGAAAACAGGCTTTAAGGTAATAGCCACAATGTAGTGACTTTAAAAATTCAAAATGTTGTGTGCCATGGTCACTGTTATTTGTATATAGACTTAATCGTCAGGTGTATTTTTTGCTTATCTAGCGAAGTAAAATCATAAAATAGTGGTAATATGCTCAACTTAGTAGCCAAGGAGTAATTTAGTAGTACTTAGATCAAAAAAATTTTAATGAAAATCTCAATGTTTACTTAAAACCTAAACCTTTCCTTCTTTTTTGAAGTCGGTTGAAAAAAAATCTATATCTGCTAATCCCTTACCGATAAAACTTACATAATACGACAGCAATAAAATAAAATAAGCTGTCGATAAATTTAAAAATATGCTACCTGCACATCTTTTAATAGAATTGTGAGGTGAGCATACAATAGCTATTGTAGTAAGAAATAGTTTCTATTGTAGTGACGTGATGACGCCAAGGCTAGGAGTGGGATAGTGCCACAGTGTAAAAATGGATCATGCAGTTGAACGCTTCCCTACGGATAGAATTTCGGGAATCGAAATTCTTCGAGCATAGATGGGTTGAATAAATTCCAAGTAATACATATCAAAGTATTTCAACCGACTTCCCATAAAGAAGGAGGTTCTTAATTCGTCTGTTTTTTTTTTGTATGTATGTTACGCAATTACTCCGTCAATTGTGAACCGATTTAAATGATTACTTTTTTAATCGGTAGGGTACATTTTTAAGGTAGTCCCATTGTAATTACATTGAGGTCTGATTAGCATCTCCAGAGATATGACGATAAACGTCTCAAACTTGCTACTGAAATTGAGTCGCGGGGCATCGAAGTCGGTTGTTTTAGTTTTTAAACTATCTGAATTGTCTAGTCCTAGTAAAGCATACTATAGTCTCAGTAATACATATTATAGTATTTAGGACTTAATTTAATTCTCAATTCAAACTCCATAATTGATGGGGATAGTATGTACTAACTTTGTTTATAATGTTTCTTAGATATACATCCGAAAGCTTATTTTTTTAGTCTTAATTGGCAAATAACTTAACAGATTTTAATATAATATTGTAAACATAGCCTTACAATGACTGATAAATACATTGTTGCAAAGTGCAGCTAAAATAAACGTACATATTGACCACCGCATTATTAGTCAGCTGTGAAATAGATTATTTTTAGGGTTCCGTACCCAAAGGGTCAAACGGGACCCTGTTACTAAGACTCCGCTGTCCGTCTGTCTGTCTGTCTGTCTGTCTGTCCGTTTGTCACCAGGCTATAGCTCATTAACCGTGATAGTTAGACAGTTGAAATTTTCACAGATGGTGTATTTCTGTTGCCGCTAGAACAAAAAATACTAAAAACAAAATAAAGTTAAAAATTAAAGGGGGTCCCTATCCAAAAATCGTGTTTTAAACGCCATCTATCTTATTAGTTTCGGCAAAATGACATAGATGGCGCTAATAAACGAGCTCCGTCTTTCTAGATCGCGACCAAACCAAATATTCTTGGTAATATCAATTAATCAAATATATGAGGTTGAAACTCTGTTGTGTTTCGAATTGTACGCAACCCTCCCTAAGTGTGCGATAAGAGACGCGATGCTGACTCGCACTTTGCCAGTTTTATTTTGGTTTAAAGGTCAAAGTGTCCGTAAAATTTCTGGGCATAATGCGACTCAAGATCTAATTTTCACAACGAAACGTGTTCAGCGCAGTGATGCGCAATATGTCAATTTCCCACAGGTGGAAGGAGCATTATATCGATATTCCACCCAACTTGCTACCAAAAACTAGCTTACCACTATCAAGGAGAAAATCTTTCGCCATAACCTTATGGTGTTGTTCCGGCAGCACACATCCATTGTGAGTCAAAGTTATTCTAGGCCTAGCGTGTTGACCATCTTTGTCCACACCCACTAGGCGAGAGGGTGGTAAAAAAATAGTATTAATATATATATATATATATATATAATAGTACTAAAAAGAAAAGTATTTTGCGTTGGCTACTTCCTCTAAGCCATTGATTTCCATCGGGAGCACTTTTTTGCTTGTCATCTTTCGTCATGTCAAAGTAAAATTATTATTTATTATACATTTATTAAGAAATAAAATCAAATTATTTATCATGCCATTCAAAAAATATTTTTCCTTCCTCTTTCAAACTTGTGATTACTAAATAATTACCAAAATGGGTCAACAGATTCCCGATTTCATAAAAAACATACTAGTACAATTCCGCCTTTTGTGAAGTAGGTCAAAAAGACACATAGCAACATTAGTGCCTACTGCAATCTGCACACTGTAACAAAGTTAACACACAACTAAATTAAATGTATTCTATGATGACATTAATATTCATAATAGATATGAACAAAAAACCTTCAATAATTCTGCATTAGTTACTAAGCAAACGAAAACATTACCGCGCTTCGCTTACTTATAAACGGTACTTAAGCTAAGTAATAGGTACATAAAACTGTTCTGTCAACTACATACTAATGCGTAAACTGAACTGATTGAGCTGAATTCTGTTATGTAGATAGCCTAAACCCTGGATTAACACATGGAATACTTTTATCCCGATATTCTTACGGGACCGATGTCTACGCGGGTAAAATCATGGGTCTCAGCAGCCAGTATAACATATTTACAAAATATGTAATGATATATTATTATGACTTATGAGTAGGAATAACACTTTAAAAAAAACTGGGACAACAATACAGAATAAATAATAGTACGACATAATAATAATAAGTAACTAAATCAACGGGAAGTATACTATCTCAAACAAAAAAAAAACAATTTTCCAATGCGGTTAATATTGATGGAGTGCTTAGGTAACAAACATTAAAAATATAGAGATCCTAATACATATTAATTAACTGCTAAGAAACGTTTATAAATAAAGCCTAAGTTACTAACTTATTAGCGCTGTCTTCCTCGTAATTAAGTGATTGTTTACACAAACAGATAAACTTTAACTTGATGGATAGTTGTTGTGAGCAGTTTTGACAGACCGTTTTATATAAATGGTACGGTTGGCAGAGAAATAACGATTAATTTTAGTTTGTAGTTTGTTAGACTGTAATTCAATTTTGTTTTCACGTAAATTGATATTTTCACGTTAATTGATAATTTTTTGTAAATTTATATTTTCACGCAAATTGATATTGTTTGAAGAATTATGTTTTTTACAGTTCACAGGTTAAAGAAGTAGCTTAATATATATAGTGTAGAGATCTTTAGAGAAAAAGAAAATATCCTTATCCGTGCTTCATTTTGATTTTTTGCCATAATTTTGAATCACAAAACTTATTATATTTTATGCTTAATATAATAAATGATAATAGTATTCTAAGTACACAATTGGTTTAATTAATTTTATCTGGACTGGACACATCGGCACTAATTAATTTTAATAAAAAACAGAAAAGTACTAAATTCACTTAATCACGTTCACACCCGATTAAAAGCAACGATGCGGTCGAAGATGAAAACACCTTTATATACCTTAAATAATATCCTATTCACTTACTACAAGTACGCTAAACCTGATGAGCTAAAACTATACTAACTACTTTTTCGTCTACGTCACAACTGTCTCAACTCAACTAATAATATTTCAAGCTTGCGAAATTTGTAAAACAAATATCTAACCCCATTTTCTCATAAACCTACTTCTAGATAGTTTGACAAAATACAATCACATACATAATATAAGTCCTATTTTAGTTACGACAAACCAATTTGTTCCTACGATTGAATGTAATGATTAGGTATGTAACTGTATATATTTATATTATTGTTTAGAATTTGTATAGTAAATAAAAAAATATGTATTTATAACTTCCTTAAAATATTTTTTACCATTTATTTACTTACTCAAACGTTTCAACTAATTTCATTGTTGTTATTATATTAATAAAATCTTTATAAATACCGAAAGGAACTTTGTTGCATCTGAGTATCCCCGAGTGAACCAACACAATACCATAGAAAAGATAATAATACTACGTACCTACGTACGTGACAATACAACCAAAAATAAAAACTTTTTTCTCACTATCCCGATCTCGTCGCCTGCTGACCGTACAAAGCGAACGACGGTCCTTAGACAATTCCCGTCAGTTGTCCACAGGGGCCCAGCGTGCGTGACCGCTCCTGTTCTATTGCCGTACCAGTGTGCAGTGACCTTACGTGCTGAAACCAGTGGTTTGTGACGACGACTGTACCACTACTGTCAAATCGGATGTAACTTTTATAAGGTAGCGTAGATTTACGTTACTTACTTTTGAACGACGGAGGCTGGACTCGACTTGTATTGTATTCGTGTAAATGATGCTATAAAACATAGATAGGCTCAGGTATATAACTTTTTAACATAATTTTAATTGATTATTTTATAAAATATTCTTATTAATATTAATTCTGCAGCATAGGAATTTTAATATACCTCTTATTGAATTATTATTTTTTACCGACTTCCCAAAAAAGGAGGAGGTTCTCAATTCGTCTGTTTTTTTGTGTGTGTATGTTACGCGATTACTCCGTCAATTGTGAACGGATTTGAATGATTCTTTTTTAATGGGTAGGGTATGTTTTCGAGGTGGTTCCATTGTAATTTTTACGAAATCGGCCGACCTGTTTTTAATATATCAACATTTCTATTTCATTGCATTTACTTATCTCGACGATTTACTACTTACGAGTACCACTGGCACAGAATATATAATAGTTACTACATCTACTGGCTACTTTGACTAGCGCGACGTTTGAAGTCGATTCTTTTAGTGTTAAAACGATCTTAAATTATTAGTAAATGCATAAATAATACTACCTAATAATAAACTACATTCGCGATATGTTCGCACTAGATTAACTAAGTATTTAATGTCATACTACGGAGTACTATTATTTATTCTGTGGTCATACCTCCTTATTACCTGTCCCTGAACGAAATGTAATTTAGATTTGTTGAACTACTTGGTAGTGTAGATAGAACAAACATATGGCAAGATTATTTTTTTTTATATCTGAGGCTAGCTTTTGACCACTATCTCGCCTGGTGGTAAGCGATGATGCATCGAAGATGTTAAACAGACTACCTGGCCTGGAATACCATGTTTCTCAGTCAAATTCAAAATCCGTTCACTTTTGTAGTAAATTACGCAATGGGAGCAACTTGCATAAGGTCTGATCAATTCTAAATTGGGTGTTCTCATACTTCAATGATTTTGTATGAACATTGACCGTGATGCAGGGGTATCTGCTGGAATCTGCAGAATACTCAACTCTTCACCAACTTAAAGCAAGGATGTCGAGTTTGGTCTCATTGGAGTGACCTCAATACACATCTTACACGGTCAGTGAGGGGTGTTTTAAAATTTTTAATTTGAGTATTATTTCATAAAAGTCGAACACAATTTACGTTGAGCTTGTTATAATAACAAAGATTTTTCCTCAATGAAAAAAGCTCAAATTTTATGCGACAAAATAAAAAAAATTACTTAATTAGCCGTTTATTAGCGTAATTTTAATCCCTTCTATCCATAGGTTATCTGAAAGAGATCGCTCTGTTAGCGATAAGACTGCCCTTTGTAGGGTTAATATTATGTTAAGATTTTTATGTTTATTATATCTTTTAAGTTGTGGTGTACAATAAAAAGTTATCTAGCTATGTAAAATTATTCCTTTTATGTCTAGTTATTATAAGTCAAATGCGACATTATGCAAATTACTAAAATAAAAGAAAGTCTAAGCTTAAATAACTTTTATACTTGAATTTAGAATTTTAATATTGTCTAAACAGGCATTAAAAATCAGACAACTTCGTTAAATTCTCTCTCAAACTTAATGAATAAGAAAATAAGCTATTTACGCCTGTGTGTACAATCGCGTTGATAAATGTTGACATTGGCGTAATTTAATTATGAGTAAACAAGGCGCTTTCTCTCTGAAATACGTGTAAATAATTTTAGGTTTAATAAGTAATATTTGTGTCTTCATTATCATAGGAGAATATCGGTAGTACATATCGGTTTTAGTATATTATTCCCTAATGAAGGAAAAGTTGTGGTTGCGCTATTAAAATAGAAGTTTTCTAAGCTCGAAACTTTAATTTATTAAAAACTAGCGACCTACTCCGGCTTCGCACGGGTAGAGCATATATGCCTGCATTTTTGCATCAGTTTGTTGTGTCGAGTATGAATCAACGTCTTCAACAATCATCGTTATAATATGTTATCCAATTTACGCGGTGGGGGACTTCGTTTTATAATTGTGATTAAATTATAGACCTACAGCGACAAATTGATTAACTTATATTACGTAAGGCCAACATTTTATGAAATAAATAAATAATATACTTATACGAAAATTTGTACCAAAATTATGTAATAAGTAACAGTTTAAATTGGTATAATAAAATTACCTACTTAAATGTATTATTTAAGAGAAGGCAAATGTCGGTATATACAATATTTCTTACATTTTAGGACCCTAATGATCTTAACTGTTGACAAAGAGCTCCGCTAGTGCGATGCCAATGCAATTCAAATGCAATCGTCTTTAGGTATTTTGGAAACTAGAGATCATAGTGTCTAGTGCAAGTTACTTTAGATTTCTTAACTTAAAGCATAACAAGCGCCATCCAGTGAACATAATACATCATAAACAACATACATCCATAAAATGAGTGAGACAGGGGGACGCTTTGATCAAGAATCTATAGATATAAGGTCGATGCAAAAATAATGTCCCGACGAATAAGAGCTCACACCGGGCGGTGAGCTCTTATTTTGTTCGTCGAACACAAATACTTTTGTGACGAATAGCCGTAAGTATAAGATGATGTTTTACATAATTGTGACTTTATTTTAAGGTATTATGGTCGTAAAGATGTTGATCATAAAACGGTTTTATAACTTTTGTCTCTGTTTATTAGTCAGTATACACTTTGGACAGAATTTGGCTTTGATTTTGTAGGTAACCCGTTATCTATAGATTCTTGATCGAAGGGGGGACGTCATAATCCCCGAAACTGTTCCGCTAACGCCTTGAAGGAGATATGACGCTGGACTAGAAATCATGTAGCATCAACATAAACAGCAGGTACATCTAACACTTACGATTCCCAGGTGACGTAGTAACTATGGCAGAGACGCTGCAGTACCTACAAATAATGCTGAATGGCCTAGTTTATTCTTCGTTACTGCACTGCATCTGTTACTTTGAGGCATAAAGATGATAAAGTCTCACATGTCCTGTAATTTCACTGGGCATTTTGCCATTCACACCAAAAACATTCCTATTTCACGGCTGAATAACTAACAAAGTGATGCTACCGCCCCAGGTGGACTAGCAGAATTCCTGCCATTACAGCCAAGATCCCAGTGCTGGAGGTCTCAACATTGATATCGACGTGTACTGTCATCGCAAACATCTAAGTAATAGAAGAAGATGCAGCTAGACAGTTGTATATCTATCTCTTTTCATAACGATGATCACCGCTCAAAATCTATCGCTATTCATTTAGAAACCACAGGCCAAAGAATCTTCTGATCCTGATTTTAGCGTACCTTTACCATACCGTCTCCGTTCATTGTAACTATAATAAATGTTGATATGACATTTGTTTCGTATGTATCTGTCACAAATTATGTTAGCACGTTTCATCAATCTGCATTCCACGCTGCGAGTACGTACGAGCACAGAAAAGTTACTATGGTACAAGTAAGTACCAGGTAATTCAACACCGAGTACAATTACTCACGAGGCAAATGACGTGAAGTGATTACGTCACCGTTACGTCATCGCTCCAGTGCGTATTAGAATTAATTTTGACAGCGCGCAAATTAAACTGTCATCTTGGATACGCGAGATTGGAACGCTTTTGTGCGGGGTTGTACACGAGAATTGCGAGTATGGCTTCGTATAATTGAATATTATTCGCTGCGTTTTGCGGTTTCGGCTGCGTTGTATATATTGAACAGTATTTAACACTTTCACCAACACTGTATGAGAGTAATAAACTACTCTCACATATTTATAAATAATAATTTAAGATCGTTTAAAAAAGAAAAAATCCGACTTCAAATACCTTGCAAGTCATTTTCAGTATTAAGCTTGAGGTGTTTTATCTCCACATCTCTAGAGATGTGGAGATAAAAACACGTCTATCTGTCTCACCTGAGTATCTCTAGAGATACTCATTAGATATCTATGAGTTGAAATCTATAAATTACTCAATACCACACCGCAGCATCCTGCGACCTGCGGGCGCGATCTCAGTACTTTTCAATTGTTTTCTGATCGCGTTTGATGTGAACCAGTCGGTACAAATACTACTGCGCTATCTGATCGTCGCCTAGATCGCGCACGCAGGACGCTGCGGTGAGTACATACCTTAAAATGTCTCAATGCTGCGGGAAAAATAAATAAAAACCGGCCAATTTGAGTTGGACTCGCCCACCGAGGCTTCCGTACCAACATCTCAGACTAGGTTAAGGGACAAACTTAGCTTTGTAGTTCGGTCAACTATGTATAAAATAAATCACACAATAGCACAATTTTATTTATTTACCTTATTTAAGGTTAATGCCAATTAAGCTAGACCCCTAAATTGTATGAGCGCTCATGTAACTTAGAGGCCTATCTTAATTGGGTCAACGATGTATGTATGTATATAACTATGTATGTACCCTTTAATTTTCAACGTTTTTATTATTATTTTAATTTTCCCTTTATTTGTGCTGTAAGACCTTGTTTCTTGCCAAGTTTACGCAAAAAAAAAATATTTGCCCGTATCTTTTTACCCGACTGCGCGACGCAAAGGAGAGGTAATGTGTTTATCAGTCTATATATGTATGTATGTATGTATGTATGTATGTATGTATGTTTGTTCCTTTGTGGCACACTAGAGACCAAACGCGTGGGCCGATTTTGATAATTGGCACGTCAATAGATTCGCCATGCTTGCGCGAGTGTCACCAAAAACATAAAAAATTGAAAAATTTAAAATGGCGGATTTCAGACGCCAAAATTTAGGGTTCAAAAAAATTTTTTTTTTTTTTCAAAACCTATCGTGTGGGGTATCGAATTAAAGGTTTTAAAATGGAGATTCAAAATATATTTATAACAAATAATGTATGATCGTACAAATCGAAAAAAAAACGTTTTACATGCCGCATTAGTCACTTTCAGTAACAAGTTTGCGGTGCTTATCTCTGAAGTTACTAAGACCAAACGAAAATCATACTAACTCAAACAAAAAAATAATTTTCCAAATCGGTTAAGAATTGATGGAGTTCTGAGGTAACAAACAACCTCTTCCTTTTGGTACAGTCGTTTAATAGTACAACTGTAAAGTAAGTAATCTTAAAAAGCAATACCCTATCTATTTCACGCATTTCGGTTTTTTGTTCTTTTTTCCATTAAGTTCACGCATTTTTGCGAAAGGTCAAGCCTATGTAGCATTGAGCCGGGTTAGATCTTTAGATGGACTAGTAATAAGTAGTTTAGATCCCCGGAAACTACTCAATAATCCACATGACATCAACTCTCTAAATGAAATGAGAAGATTGCGGAATTTTCCGTCCTTTACTTAACTAAAAGGTGTAAAATAAAACATTAAATTAAAAATAAAAAAACCCGACTGCGCAAAAAGTGAAGTGTTAAAAAACGAACTGAAAAGAAAAAAACAAGTAAGTCTAGTAGTTTAGACTTCTGTTTAGGGATATCAAAAAACTATACCATTTTGATTCTTTCTCGGTTGATACACTCATAAAATAAATTATACTTTGTTATATGGAATGTAGAGACTTTAACAGTCGGGACACATTAACGAATGGGGATTAATGTGTCCCGACTGTTAGTCTCTATATTCCATATAACAATGTATAATTTATTTTATGAGTGTATCGACCGAGAAAGAATCAAAATGGTATAGTTTTTTGATATCCCTAAACAGAAGTCTAAACTACTAGACTTACTTGTTTTTTTCTTTTCAGTTCGTTTTTTAACACTTCACTTTTTGCGCAGTCGGGTTTTTAGATTTTTTAATTTAATGTTTTATTATCGTGTTGACTCAGGACCTTGATTTTATACACCTAATAGGGACTATAGACCTCAGCATCTGGTATAAATGTCAACTTGCTAGGTCCGGTCCACCCGTTCCTGAGAAAATCGGTGGTGACACACGGACAGACAGACAGACAGACAGACAGACAGACGGACAGATGGACAAGAAAATGATCTTACAAGGGTTCCTTTTTACCTTTTGAGGTATGGAACCCTAAAAAGTACCTTTTTCATCATCGTCATCATCTAGCCTATACTAGTCCACTGCTGGACATAGGCCTCTCAAACTGCACGCGAGTGAGCACGATCCTCGACCACTCTCATTACAAAGTACTTAATATTGCAGAAAATCCCAGCAGCAATGCGAACATTATACAAAGAAAGTAACATTATTATTGGAATTCTCTTATCAGCCATGATAGTGGGATGACCACTGCTCTGCTTCCATTCACGAGACTAAAAGTCACAACTCCACTTTATAACTAGACGAATACAACCCTAATTTACAGTTATGCAAAGCTCATATTTGAATGAGGACAACTGGGAGATATTGTAGTGAAAATGACTGCAAAGGTCAAAGAACATTGGCTGATTAGGTGTGCCGTTTGCGAGTGCCTACTTAGAATGAATGATGTTTTGATAATATTGTAGTTGGTATTTATGTAGTTTGAAACTCAATAGAAGGGAATCAGATCTTCCTAAACATGTTGGTATTAAGAGGACATGCGGGGTGCAGTTTTCCATACAAATGTATTCCCCCGTTTCCTCCCAGGAAAATGCTTCTAGAGCGAAATTTGTTTCAACAAAAAATCAAGGTTTGCTTTTTTATTAGTAGCTATGTTTGCTGTTTTTGACCAACCATTTGCAAATAGATATATGGACCTTTAAAAATCATAAAGGAAACATTAAAAGGCTTATATATTTCCTTTTTGCAATTGGTTGGTCAAATAAGTTATTTTTCAAAAAAAATATAACCGACTTCATAACCACAAAAAGGCACTCAAAAGCGAAAAATAATTTACTTAAAATTATTATAAGCGTTACCCAATTCTCTATTTGAAGTCGGTGCCAGCCAAGTCACTAGATATGTTCTACCACCGCATGGTGGTAGAACATATCTAGTGTCCGCCTGGCCAGCTACCACCCTCAAGTCAGAAAATCTGTCGCCAAACATCTAATGTGTTCCGGCAGCTATCCTTGAGAGCCAGTTCCCATTCTAGTCTACTTCTCTATCTTCGACCGCATCATCACATAGCAACAGGTGAGATAGTGGTCAAACGCTTGCCTATAAGATATAAAAAATAAAAACTGGCCAAGTGCAACTCGGACTCGCACTCGTAGGGTTCCGTAACACAGTTAAGTATTCCATAACTATGATTTTTCGCAACTACAAAATTAACTTTGTTTTTCATAGTGCTTGTATGAAAAACAAAGTTATCTTTGCGATCGCCATATCTCTAAAACTGCTAAGTGTATCTCGTTCAAACCAATTTTTGTTGAACGAAACGTTGTTAGTTTTTATTGAGATCTACAGCATATATTTTTTTTAGATTTTTCACTCCAATACTTTAAAAGTCAGAGGGGGGGGGGGGGGACACACATTTTATCACTTTAGACGCGCCTATTTTTCTATCTTTCAAATGATTGACTTTGAGGAAAAATGATTTTAGAAACCTCAATGTCATTTTTGAAGACCTATCCATAGACACCCCACACGTATAGGTTTGAAGAAAATTTTTTTTTTTGTTTCAGTTCCATGTATGGGATGCCCCCCCTTAAACTTTTATATTTTTTATTTTTGTATAAATATCGGAAAGCGGTTCACAGAATACATCTACCTACCAAGTTTCAATTCGTTAGTCCTAACAGTTTCGGAATAAAATGGCTGTGACATACGGACGGACAGACAGACAGACAGACAGACAGACAGACAGAGAGACATACAGACAGACAGACAGACAGACAGACATGACGAATCTATAAGGGTTCCGTTTTTTGCCATTTGGCTACGGAACCCTAAAAATTATCGCCACTTTTATTTCTATCTCGCTCACAGTTACCGTAAGAATATCTTATATGCAATAGCAACCTCCATTGTGTGTAATCTTCTTGGAACTCTTCTACTAAAACTAGTACATTCTCCTATGTTTGAGGTATTTATCTCCATATCTCTGGTGATACGAATCAGATCTCGATAAAATTAAAATGGGACCACCTCGGAAACGTATCCTACCTATTAAAAAAAGAATCATTTGAATCCGTTCACAATTGATGGAGAAATCGCGTAACATACACAAAAAAAAAAAAACATACAGACGAATTGAGAACCTCCTCCTTTTTTGTGAAGTCGGTTAAAAAAGCAAATAATAGGGGCATGGCTACAGCAGACCTTGATTTTTTGTAGAAACAAATTTTGCCCTAGAAGCATTTTCCAGGGAGGGAACGGGGGAATACGTTTGTATGGAAAACTGCACCCTGCGTACGCTCTTAAGGTTGAGGTATGTATCTCTACATGTCATATAAATCGTATTTTTAGGGTTCCGTACCCAAAGGGTAAAACGGGACCCTATTACTAAGACTCCGCTATCCTTCTGTCTGTCTGTCTGTCTGTCTGTCTGTCTGTCTGTCTGTCCATCTGTCACCAGGCTGTATCTCATGAACCGTGATAGTTAGAAAGTTGAAATTTTCATAGATGATGTATTTCTGTTGCCGCTAAAACAACAAATACTAAAAAAACGGAATAAAGTTAAAAATAATAGAGGGTCCCCATACAAGAAACGTATGTTTTTCGGCATTTCACACCATCTATGAACGCTTAGTTAGGTAAACGTCACATAGATGGCGTTATATTGAAATGTCGATCCCTAACACCTTTGTTAGACGTAAGATGGCGTTATAAGAGATAAAATGTTTATTAATTATTATTTTTTGCTAGCGAAAAATGATAGTGGTATTTTTTGCTCGATCTTATAAAATACTGTAATGTGGTACGGAACCCTACGAGTGCGAGTCTGACTTGCACTTGGCCAGTTTATTTACATAATTATAAATAATACAGTTACATAATTATAAATAATATGTATTTTTCATAATTTAATTTATATTCTCATTATAATAATTAAATACCTGTATAGTAAGTACTAACAAAAATAATAATAATAAATACAAAATTACATTAACTACCTAACAAAATTGTTTACCTGTACGTTGTAAATCTGAATCTATTTTAATATGTAACTACTCAATCCTATTTTATTAACTATAGTATAGCACATATAGATCCGCAGCGACCTACCCGAACTTATTTAGTAACGCGAAACCGAGGCAATAAGGAGTTATGGACGCCCAAGATACAGGCCTAGCCTAGTTTGGGGTCCATGGAACCAATTATATACACGCTATGAGTTCAGTCACTATTATCTGTACTATAATTTTATTGATGATACCTACTCTGCAACATTTTATTTGATGTGTTTAATAATTAGTCCTTGTCCTATGTAAAACCTTGTTTAAAATAGTATTAAGTATGCACCTAGTTACTATTCTAATCCAAAACTGGAAGAGACTGAATCTCACGACACAGGGATTCCCTAGTATGAGACTCAGAGCTCAATATGATGCTGTTTTACCATAAGCTATTTATAAACTCTGTTTCTGATGAGCTAAGTTTTGCAAATAAATTATCTTATCTTATCTTATCTTATTTATATCTGACTAACAGCCCGCCCCGGCTTCGCACGGGTAGAACATATATGCCTACAAAATTTGCATCAGTTTGTTGCATCGAATATAAAATATGAACATATTTAACAACCATCGTCATATTTCATCCAATTTACACAAAACCTTAACGAATTATGCACCTAAACCTTCCTCATAAACACTCTGGCTATTGGTGAAAACCGCATGATAATCCGTTCAGTAGCTATTGAGATTATTGCGAACAGACAGACAGACGCAGTGATGAACTTTGTTTTATAATACTTACGTAGTGATATTGGACGGCCCTTTGGCGTAAAGGATAGTTACCCTGATTCTGACCCGACGGTCGTTGGTTCTAATCCTAGCTATATACCTACCAATGAAAGTTTTATGTGCATTCATGAATCATGAGTTTTCGTACAGTGGTAGTGGAATCATTAAATCTACCAAAAAGTAGCTTACCAACAAGGAGTACATCTGCCGCCGTAACCTTACGGCGTTCCCCGACGCAAAATGTAGGGGTAATCTACGTTTAACGTGTGTATCTGTGTGTCTGTCTGTAGCATCTTAGCACCTAACCGGATGAACCGATTTTGTTTTTCTTATTGATAGTTTTTTTTTATTTGATAGATGTCTTCATCGAGAGTTTTCTTAGCTTTGATTCATGAAAATTCGTTCAATCGTTATAAAATTATGAGCCTTTTTCTAGTTAATTGCGCTATGAAATCAACTTTCATAGGTCTGATCAATTCGAAAATCTTCTTCTTCAACGATATTGTAAGAATATGGAAGCCTCCTGGACTCTACAGAACACTCAAATCCTCACCAACTTACAGCTCAGATTTTAAATGTCGTGTTTAGAGTCATTGGAAAAAGCTATTATACATAGATCAGTCGGGGTGGTTTAAAATATTATATTATATTATTATATATATAGATGAATATTATTTTATACAATAGATCATATTCTTATACTATATTGACTTCAAATTGATTGTGATCGGTGGGGATCTACAGCATAGCTAAGCTTATAATAATATTTTCGTTGTAACTATGACCAAATCTGTGGTTTCACTGCAAATATTTTATTAATTTTGCGATGCGTGTTTGTGAAATTCGTGATATCTTTTAGAGTTTTCATTTGAATTATATACTGTAAAGGACAATTCTAATTTATAATATGTGGCCAAGCTAATTAACGTAATTATTTGGATATGGATTAATACTATATACTTGAAAATAGCCTTGGAAGTTATGTAATATTTTTTAACAAAAATTTTAAGATTAAAATGGTTACTGTGAGTCAACCTTAAGAGATAGACATATGCTGTCGCGGACTTTTTTGTAGGTCTTATTAAGTTGTACAATTCTTGCATAGAAAATATTCTTCTATCTATTTTCAATTAAGCAGCGTTCGTAAGAAACGTGTTTTTTCGACCGTTTATTTGCCGACTTAGGTTGCAAATTAGGTCTCCACGAATGTACCTTTGATTTAAACGAGATAATATATAGCCTATTTTCATGACGAAAGTCCATTCTATGTATTAGTGAAAGAATTTTTTAAATCGGTTCAGTAGTTTTTGAGCTTACTCATTACAAACATACAAAAATACAAAAATACAAATGTTCTCTCTTTATAATATTAGTATAGATATACTATTGTTTGACCGCTTTCGTTGCGTGGTGGTAAGTAAAATGATAGTGAATACGCTAGGCCTAGACTGGTCTGACTCGAAGTTTTTTTCTCATGGTTATGGCAGTAGATTTTTCCTTGATGATGGTAAGCTACTTTTATTTAGCACTTTACTTTTATGTTACTTGACGCCTTCTGGTTTATTAAGTATTCTGAGTCCAAAATGTTACTTAAAATACTGTTATTATCAAACACGTGTTTGTAGATCATAGTGTTCATAATATTTTCGTGAGAGGTCACATTGTGCTGCTTGCCCCTGACCCGGACCTTATCAGCAGAGTTCGTTTACAGCAACTTTTGTCCTGTTTTGTATCTAAATACGCAGAAAAGTTGACGTCAACATATTGACTACGACTTTAGATAGATAGATAAAGTCTTTATATGCACACCATAAAAAATTACAGGAAATTACAGGGCATGCGAGACTTAACATCTTTTTAACCGACTTCAAAAAAAGGAGCAGGTTTCTCAATTCGACCGTATATTTTTATTTTTTTATGTTTGTTCGCAGATAACTTCGTCGTTTATGGACCGATTTTGATTATTCTTTTTTTGTTCGAAAGGAGATATCCGAAGTGTTGTACCGTGGTAATTTTATCGATGTCTGATAAGTATCTCCAGAGATATTGAGATAAACATCTCAAAATTGGTACTGAAAATAAATAGCGCGGCATTGAAGTCGGTTCTTTTTTAGTTTTTAAACGATATTATTTATTGTCTCAAGGTAACAAACAGGCACAGTGCTGTGACATGAAAAAATATTGCCATCCAGAATTTTGTATGCCGCTATATCTCTGATAGGTAGACATCATCGTTTACTTTTACCATCAGGCGGGCGTCGTGCTTGTCCTGTTACCGTATATCATTTTAAAAAACAAAACAAAAGAACAGAAACAATTCGAAATGATATACACTACACTTATTACTATAGTACTGAAAAACGCGGTCTTATCGCTCAGAGCGATTTCTTCCAGACAACCAAACAGTGAAGAATAAAACTGGCCAAGTGCGAGTCAGCATCGCGTCTCTTATCGCACACTTAGGAAGGGTTCCGTACAATACGAAACATAACAGAGTTTCAACCTCATATATTTGATTTATTGATATTACCAAGAATATTTGGTTTGGTCGCGATCTAGAAAGACGGGGCTCGTTTACTAGCGCCATCTATGTCATTTTGCCGAAACTAATTAGATAGATGGCATTTAAAAACACGTTTTAAGGATGGGGACCCCCTTTAATTTTTAATTTTATTTTGTTTTTAGTATTTGTTGTTCTAGCGGCAACAGAAATACACCATCTGTGAAAATTTCAACTGTCTAACTATCCTGGTGACAGACGGACAGACAGACAGACAGACAGACAGACGGACAGCGGAGTCTTAGTAATAGGGTCCCATTTTACCCTTTGGGTACGGAACCCTAAAAATGGCAGAAGGCAAGTAGAAAAGAAGGGCTAGATGGAATTTAAATAAGGTCTGTGGAGATGGAGATTGTCGGATTTCTTAATATTAAATCATAATATTGCAACATTTTCGACAGACCTCGCAAAAGCTGGAGTTATCAACCACCATAAGGTCAATCCCAACGGTTGGGCTGCCATCCCGTTGGAGTAAACGTGTTCTAGAGGGAAGACCACGGCTCGGTAAACGTAGTGTAGGACGCCTACAGCTAGGTGCAGCGATCATATACGCAAGCTGGCTGCCAGCGGTTGGCAACAAGGAGCTGAAGATCGAGCTCAGTGGCGTACCATAGGAGAGGTCTATGTCCAGCAGTGGACGAATACTGGCTTGTAATGATGATTATTATGTTAAGGTTAATGTTGCCATCCTGCGTCCGTGGGCTTAGACCTTTACCTACCCTACACCGCGTGATTCTTGGGTGGTGCTCAATGAGACTACTGATGATACGGTAGGTTTCGGCTTTCGGCCGTGGCACCATCCACCGCACAAAGACATGTTGCCAATCGGTTTGCCGAGAAGACGGATTGGTATAGTTGCGCTATGTGAATGGAATAAAATCATTCGTACAATCACACCTCGTATGACTGCCGTCAATAATTTCCAGACAAGCACGATTCCTCCATCTTTAACCGCATCCTCACTTAACATCAAGAGAAAAAGCGGTCAAGTTGGTGTCTGTCAGACATTAAAAAAAATCTTCCCACTATTTATTGAACCGGTATTGCTTTATTTTGACGGCAAACTTGCAATAGCAAGACAATCCGCAGTCCTAATTTATCAAATGCCAAGTATTTCATTTAGTATCCGTCCCGGGCAGAATGGCCCAACTATTCCGGGTAAGTTTCCCCGGACTTGCCCAAACTTGCCCGGGTTACGTATTTACTGGCACTAATCATCACATCAAAGGCCGTATTGTTAGGAGAATTGCCAGTTTGCAACTCAATTACAAATTTTGGGCAAGTTTTACCCATTGTGTAGGGATAATCGTTGTCGCACATTAGTGTTGTGATAGTTTACGTAAGAGGTTGAAATACCTGGTTACATTGCAAGATGTTCAGTTTGACTTGTCCTGTGGCCAAGATAAATACATGACTTGTACAGAAGGTTTCAAATTTCCCTACCACAGGGCAATGAGAAATCTAAATCCCAAGCGCATTTTACATTGGCCCTCCGGTGACGTAAAGCATAGTTAAGAAACCCTGGCTTAGTAAGCTGGTGACATTTAGCTGGTGGGATCAATCTAGTAACTGGCCCCTGCATGGTGGTAGGACACTGCCTATAGTGTCCGTCTGGTCAGCTTCTACCTCCAGCTGGAACATCTGTCGCCAAACATCTAGTGTGTTTCGGCAGCTTTCAATGAGAGCCAGTTACCATTCTAGGCCTAACAGGGTACCATCCTCGACCACATCGTCTCTTACGAACAGGTGAGATAGTAGTTAAACGCTAGCCCATATGACTTTGAAGAAATTTTGTTAAAATAGTAACTAATCTAAGGTATACATATAAAAATTAAGCTTCTAAGTCAACGCAATTTAAAACTATGGCGATTTTATTTAGACACTCGCTTGACAATATTAATATTGGTTAGGGCTGGATAAGATTCAAGCTTAATGTAAACGGACCCATGTAAGTAAGTGGGTATAATATTTAGTTTGTCCTTAAAACCCTCGGTACGAATAAGACACGCGCTTGTCGGGTTTATATCTACATACATACAATCACGCCTTTTTCCCGATGGGGTAGGCAGAGACTACTTCTTTGCACATGCTACGATCCTGACATACCTCTTTCGCTTCTTCCACTTTTATGAGCGCCTTCATGCTCAACACATGCTCAACACATGCTCGCAGGTTATAGCACATGAGTAAATTTTCTTTACTCATGTGGTTATAGGTTGGCTTGACTTGGCCTTTCTTTAAAACGTCTCCGATCTGTACCCTTAGTACGAGTTTTCATACCAAACTCGATATCGTATATCGAATAAATTTTGTATGAAAAACAGTACAGCGCCTCTAGTGGTTACTGCACTTCACTAAATTTAGACCAATCAGTGAGCCAGAATAAGTCGAAAACTATGTGAAAGCTGTCAAAAGCGTTTACGATAAAAACTCGTACTAAGGGTACTGGTTATGATACGTTATTTCTATTTTATTTTCAACCGACTTACAAAAACAAAGGAGGTTCTCAATTCGACTGTATGGTTTTTTTTTGTGTGTATGTTACGAGATTACTCCGTCAATTCTGATCCGATTCGAATGATTATTTTTGTTATCGGTAGGGTACGTTTTTGAGGTGGTCCTATTGTAATTTAATTGAGATCTGATAAGTATATCCAGAGATATGACGATAAACGTCTCTAACTTGCTATTGAAATTGACTCGCGGGGCATTGAAGTCAGTTGTTTTAGTTTTTAAACTATCTTAATTATTTATTTCTATTTTGCTGTGAAGTACATATTAAGTATATAGGTAAATACTAACACCCACGCTTGTGTAAAAAGAAAACCGGCATCGTAAAGTTCCAAAAGTGCGGTAAACAGCCGAAAATTGCATTTGCCTCCCCTTCTGCCCACTGATTTCGCCTATTCAGCGTCTAGCTACCGTCTGTGAGATGTATTTTATCGTCTATCTGTATAATGTAGATTTGGGAAAGCTTAGGAGGAGATTTAGGAAAAATTGCCTTAATTTTTGGGTTATAACAAGTAATAGATACTATATTTTAGCTACATAGTCCTATATTTTAGTATTTACTAGTGTTTGACCACAATCACGCCTGATAGTAAGTGAAAATGTGGTCGAAGATAGTCAACACGCTAGGCCTAAGAATACACTGACTTTTAAGGGCTGTGTCCTGCTAGAACACCATAAGGTTATATAATGGCAGCAGATTTTCTCCTTAATGGCGGTGGTCACGATACCGTGACCAACATGACCACAAGATCCTCAGTTATTAAGTTATTTTAATGTTTCGAACTCCGATGAAGAATTAAAGTTCTTATTTACAAGTATGGTAAAGTCCCTAAGTGTTAAGATTTATATATTCGAGAGAAGCTCATTTATTAATATAATAAAATATGTGTTTTTTAAGCGCAATATGTTTTCTCAATTGAATACGGCCAGCACCACACTGGTACCTATTAGCACGAAACTGATAAAATTCCGGAAAACTACTCTTATTACATACATTCGTGTAGAGCACAAAATCTTCTTATTTTATAGTCGACAATAAAAAACTTAGTTCACGTTCCGACTCCATTATGTAGAATTCTTGCCAACTTCGACGAAAAGATAGAGCAAATTATGCGAATTAGTAGAGTTTTTGTCTCGGACGATTAAGCGCGTCTTTAGCGTGAAAGTTTCCTCAAGTAGCTTCAGTAAAAGGTATCAATTTGTAGAATAAATGATGAGATTTTGAGGACTTCTTAAAATGGCGAAGGGAAGAAAATCAGCGGCAACATGAGTGGTTTTTTAATCAAATAGAAAGAAGCATTTAATATTTTTCAACCGACTTCTAAAAAGGAGGAGGTACTCAATTCTTCTGTATGTTTTTTTTACTGTTTGTTACGCGTTCACTCCGCTAATTTTAAACCAATTTGAATGATATTTTTTTTAATGGGTAGGGTACATATCCACGGTGCCATTATACAAATTGTAACGTACGAAACGTGGCACTAGCAACCGACAAATGGCGGTATAACCATTTAATAACTATGGTGTAGCTAAATACTACAAACCGGTGACGGGCAGCAGCGTCATCGGTTCGAGGAGCTACGTCCTGCGATCGCCAACCCGTCTGCCCAGCGTGGCGATTAGGGCATATCCCTCCCAATGAGCCGAAGATCAAACTCAGTGGCGTATCTTGGGAGAGGCCTACGTCCAGCAGTGGACTGACACAGGCTGATTATGACGAACGTACGAAACGTACGAATCTGAGACGTCAATTAATATAATTTGATTCAATGGCAATGCGACAAATCTTTTAATGTCAACTAATGTCAAGATCTAAGAATGAGTCAGTCTGGCGGTTAGCCCAGTCACCCCTCTATTTCTCAAATACTTATTCTCATAAATCCGTCTCGAAAGGTCTGCCTGTGAAAGAGATGTTGCTAAACAAATCTCAGATATAAGTGAAATGTTCCCACGTATTCAAAATATTTTACGTACAATTTAGCAGTCATGTTGACACTGATAAATTTATGTCTAATTGCTTTTTGCCAAACGTTTTGAGCTTAATCGCATCCATTTATTTTGAGATTTATATCATGCGAAAATTGTTGTATCAAATGTGAAATAGTTTTGGCACTTATTGCGTGTATTAGCAGATATTTTACGGCGTAAAAAATAATAGATAGAATGAGTATAACTAATCTACTGTTTTATTGAAAAAAATGTATATCTGATAGGCGTTGACCACCATAAGCGTTTGACCACCATCTAACCTATATACCTGGTGGTAAGCGATGATGTACTCGACGGTGGTGAATACAGAACATCGGACATTTTAATAGTTTGTCTCACACAAGCCATTTAGCGGTAATTTTCCTTAAAAGCTGCTCACGATACTTTGTTATGTTCTAAGAAGCTAAAACTCTGAATTTAGTACTAAATACAAAACGCCAATTATTTAGTGACGCATAAATCAGTTATTGTAACTGAATATATATGTTTTAAATGGATGTTTTCTTTGTTTCAGATAAATATTAAAAAATGAAATAGTATGCCATAGTGTTTCGTGCTGTGTTCTCAATAATACAACAAGATGACGCCGTGGTGTAGACGTGCGTCGCCAACGGCGGTCGGGACTATATTGACAATAATAGTGTGTGCATACATCGAAGTAACCTCGGCTGATGCGAGAGAGGGAGAGTCACACAAGTTTACGATAGAAGAGATAATGTCGATGTATGTGGAGCCCAAGGTATCCAGCGATGTGGGAATGGATCCATGTAAAGCTGGTAAGTTATTTAAATATGTTACAACATTAATAATATTATATACATACGTATTATTCAGAGAACGTTATGTGATATATTGTAAGGAATTAAATGAGAGATGCTTCGCAAGATAATTACAAGTCTCATACCTTACCATACCGACTCGTGTGCATGCGTGATACAAAATGTATAGCAACAACCGTACGGTATGTTAGTTGCACACCTATGCGTTGTTTTGACTCGATGTTTACCGACCCTTTAGCGAGCGGTCTAAGTTAATAGTTTCACAGTTATGGTTATTAAACATAAATCACAATGTATCAAATAATTATCATCACCATCATCATCATCATAAGCCTATCTCTGCCCACTGCTGAACATAGGCTTCATCTATATGTGTATAAAACGAACGTTATTGACTCCATAAAATTCGCTTATACAGAGCTATTTTGTTCTTCTTTTCATTTTGCTGAACGTTTCAATATAAAACACCGTTAAAATCGACCTGCCACACCTAAGAGTCAATTTATTAATGTCCTCTGATTTCCATAAAAAGCTCAAAGCTCGAAAGCTTCAAAGCTGTTATCAGTACGCTTTGGCGTTACGGTTTTTAGGGTAGGTTTGCAATACAAACAAAATGTA
This sequence comes from Cabera pusaria, assembly GCA_954871355.1. Taxonomy (NCBI): domain Eukaryota; kingdom Metazoa; phylum Arthropoda; class Insecta; order Lepidoptera; family Geometridae; genus Cabera; species Cabera pusaria. Next base: position 23,827,243 of record OX940894.1, read on the forward strand.
GGGACGAACAGGATAAACGTAATGTACCGGATTTTCTCGGCCTCGTTTTGCTGGACATTACCTTCGTAACGAATTTTATATGGTTTTAAGGATTTGTAAGCTATGCTTGGAAACTTACATTAATAAATCTTTCTTTTTTTTTTCTTAAAATCTTATAGGCTAGCGTTTGACCACTATCTTACCTGTTGATAAATGATGATGCGGTCGATTATGGTAAGTACGCTAGGCCTAGAAAATTAATTAATTAAGATAGTTTGAAAAACTAAAAATAACTACTTCACATACCGCGCTAGTCATTTTAAGTTGCAAGGTTTTATCTCCATAGCTCTGGAGATGTGATGCGAAATAAGTATGTCAAGAGATAATAATCAGATCTTGATTAAATATTATGTTTCTTGAAGTGTTACACACTTTATATATTTTTAAATTGTTAAACACAATCCAAAATGTCATCGTACCGACGGGACTCGAAATTGATCTTGAAGATCCTTGATTAATTAGACGATGGAACCAAACAGGAAGTACAACATAAAGGACTTTGCCAAATCGGTTTTCAACCGGCTTCAAAAAAGGGGAGGTTCTCAAATATTTTTTCTGATATGTTTGTTACCTCAAAACTCCGTCATTTATTTTTTGTTTGAGAGTATACTACTTCCCATCTTCCCATTGTAATGTTATCGACATGTAATGACTATATCCAGAGATATGGAGATAAACCCCTCAAACTTGGTGTTTTCGTTTTGTATACGATATTTAATTGAAACGAACTGAGGACCTCCCTCATCCTTTCTTGGAGTTGGTTAAAAGCTACAGGATTTTTTACAGGATTTTTACGAGTTAATTGCAATCATTCACGTCTTTCTAACAGTTATGTCTAATCTGACGACACTGTACCTGTTCTAAAAGCCGTTTGGGCTATAAATGTTGATAGCCTTGCAGTTTATTATTCCTATATAAATCTTTACATTGTTACACACAATCCAAAATTTCATCGTACCGACGATGAAATTTTGGATTGTGTGATTGACATTCGAACCCGAAACCCCCTTGGGAAGCATGCCCAGGTGATCAGACCAATTAGGCCACGGTGCGATACCACATGATACTATCGATACGGCGAAATCGAGCTGTCAAATATTTATTCATACTTTAATAGACAAGGTATAGTTTAATTACTCGCAAAGTTTTTTTAACCGACTTCACAAAAAAGGAAGAGGTTCTCAATTCGTCGGAATATTTTTTTTAAATGTTTGTACACCGATTACTCGAAGATGCCTGAACTGATTTGGAAATTTTTTTTTTCGTTTAAAAAGGTACTCTTTCCAGACTCTCGACGACTTACTACTTACTACTAACTACTGAGACAGATTATGTAATAGTTACTACGTCTACTGGCTATTTTGACTAGCGCGACGTTTGAAGTCAGTGTGTTAGTACAGTTACTTCTATCTAAGGTATTCCTATCTTATCTGGTCTATGTATCTATCTGTTTATCTCATGTCTCAATTAAATGTATCCTGTATATCTGGAATAACTTTTAAGAGTTTTATATTATCGAATTTCAACATTCGTCCTTAACTTACTTTAGCATTGCATATTATTCGAATTATTTTACAGTCTGACCCTTGCAACGAAAATTGTTTGAAGTTTGGCAAAAAATGAACCGTCACTAGAAGCAAAAAGTTTTGATATGAGCACTATCCGTAGCCGTAGCAGTCACAGACGCCGTAGCACGAGCAGACGCCGTAGCACGAGCAGACGCTGTAGCACGGCCAGTGGGGATAGTGGGAAAAACCCACTGAAGCAACCTTTGTGCAATAATAATAATTAATAATAGTTTGAGGGCAGTGGCTTAGTAGAAGAATAGTCGGCTATGACGCTAGAGGTAACGAGTTCAATCCCCACCGTGTACCAATGGATTTTCCTATCGAAAAAAATATGAGCGCTATTCTCAGTGAAGGAAAACATCGTTGAGAAACCCCCAACCCCGAATGGTCTGCCCCGCACTATCTAGTATCCGCTTGGCCAGCTACCACCCTCAAATTAGAGAATCTGTCGCCAAACATCTAATGTGTTCTGGTAGCTGTCCTTGAGAGCCAATTCTTATCCTAGGCCTAGCGTGCTATCATCTTCGACCGCATCGACAGTCACCCACATGTGAGATAGTGGTCAAACGGTAGCCTTTATGATATAAAAATAAAATAAGAATTAATATAGCACTCTATATGGAATATAGTTTGATAAATCCGAAATTGCATTGAAAACGCACAAAATAAATTCGGCCATGCAACACCAATAAAATAAAATAAACAATTAACACTTCACAAAACGGCTGAAATAGTGAAATCTGATAGTAGCTCGCACAGATGAAATAATATGTAGAACGGACAAAAACTACTGACTGAGTGAAAGAGATTGTTGTGAAAGAAGTTCGCTGTGAAAACAAAGAAGTATGAAAGTGCTTTAGATTTTAAGTACTTAAACTAACTAGATAGTCATTGAACTGGTTGTGTCAAGTGTTATTTTAATACAACTTCCCGCACTATGAATATTCCTGTTTCGTGGGGTACTTAATAAACATTATTTATTTATTTATTTATTTGACTACTCAGTAATAGTAACATTATTACAATTACTTAGCTATACTTACAAAATATAGGTGACTAAATGCACTATTTTTGAAGGGAAGCACTGCATTTTACATTTATTACGGACACAATTACACCTAGACTTGGAAAAATTGGAAATAGATTTCAATTTAAATTTGTGGGGATTGAACCCACAAACTTAGGTTTCTTGGGCAGTGTTACTAACTAATATACCAACTGGTCAATCGATAGAAAGAAAGAAAAAGAAAGAAAATAGTTTATTTGGCAAAAACTCACATGATAACAAATTTCACTAAAGAATTATAATGATGTAAAACATAAAAAAACAAGAACATAAAACAGATAAAAGTGATAAAAATGAGGTGAGGTGCCAAAAAGGCTTAACTCAGCACATATGTTCTGGGGTTACACGCCTAGACGCTGGTTTTCAGCTAAGCCTGCGGGTGATGGACTAGCACGAAAATATATTATCGTTACCATGCCTCTATATTTTTGAAGCATGTAACTTTGTCAAGACACATCCAAAACTGTTTAACAAGAAAGGAGAAACTTGTAACTTTAATACGCGATTTCCAGAAAAATTACAATATCCTCAGTCTAGAACAGTTATCTGTAGCTGAAATTCATATTGTATGTGTGTAAATATTTTTAATAAGTTACCACCAGAAATACAAAAATTAAGTAGTGCGTCTCACTTTAAGCAAAAGTTACAATTGTGGCTTTTGGAAAAATGCTTCTATAGCGTACAAGAATATTACGACTATGACATAAAAATAAAATTAAAATAATTATTTAATATTGTGGTAATTTAATGAATTTATATGAATGTACTAATTGTTATTGTTACATTTATTTCTTATATTTATTTATTCATTATATTTTGACATTGTTATCTTTTAATTTAATAGACTAATTCAAAATTAATTTTAGTATTATATTGCATGACCGAAATGGTTGATATGTGTTTCCATAATTTTTAAAACCAGTGACATCTTGTATCCATATCATTGCAATAAATAATTGTATATATATATATATATATTTAGTTAAATTTAAATATGATATATAATGTAGTATAATAAATATACAATACATATTGGTAAATTAAAAATATATATATATGCATACAAAAGAAAGAAAAATAAAAAATAAATACATATGAATGCTGGATACAAATGCAATATATAATCTATGGTTTATGGCAAGAGAAGATAAATAGTTTAGTAATGGACAAAATGTCATATTTATACATATTAATCGCTATTTCTGCTATCGATAAAAACTAGCAAAAGAGTAACGATCACATTTTGATCATTGAGTTGCTTCTTCCAACTATAACAATATGTACCATTACAAAATATATATTCAACATCAATCAACATCAATATTACAAATAGAAAAGTTAGTTTGTATGTATTTTTTTTGTTTGGAACCTCTTCACTAACAAACAGCTTTACCGATTTGGCTGAAATTTTGCTCAGAGATAACCAGCATAGTAAATTAGGACATGAGATACTTTTTAATGCCGGCAAAGACGCAGCTGGTACTACCCGCACCCGCATTGGAAGGTCACTATTTCTCTTCTAGCAACTATTTACTCTTTTTCCCGGACAACGGTCACTAAATTGGAATCTGGCGCTCCATAAACCTTTAAAAGTCAATATATTGGACCTATTGGTCCCACATCACGACCCGAACCGGTGAAAACCGGTACGTTACCGGTTGTATGCCTTATCTATACGATTTATATTACCGGTACGGTTTTATGTGTTTTTCGATACGTAACTTACGTTTAAATGTAACATGGGCTTTTATTTTTTTATTTTTAAACGAGTTACTCATATCATGGTTTGGTAGTTTTAAATATGTTTTGGTTTTTAACCGACTTCAAAATGAAAGAGGTATTCAATTCGTTGGAATCTTTTATTTTTAAGTATGTTTCCCGATTAGTCAAAAGTCAAAGCATTTATTCAGTATATGTGCATATTAAAAATCAGCACTTACACACGTCAAATAACAATAAATAGGTAATATCAATAATAATAATTATAGATATAACAGAAACATAACTTATTGCTTTGAATTTACAAAAAAAAACCAAGGTATTGAGCCATTCAGCTTACATCCAGACGTCGAACGTCACACTTAAAACACATGTTTAATTCCCCTGATTAATTTAGGGTTGCCAACCGTACCATTACGTGCACCCGCAACCCAGTGCATGTTTTAGTACTTCAGACAATTTTATTCCAACAAATTGTGAAATAATGAAACACAATAAATAAATAAAAAAGACGCTTGAACCGATTTAGGAAACTCTTCTTTTGTTTGTTATGGTATATTTTCCTGGTAGTCCCATTTAAATTTCATCGAGATCTGATGAGTATCTCCAGAGAGATAAAAACTTCAAACTTGGTGAGAGACTGAAGATGACTAGCGCGGCATTTGAAGTCGGTTATTTTAGTTGTTTAAACGATCTTAAATTATACTTATGCAACCTTTGCGCGTTTTTAATTCACACCAACCAAGACATAAACGCTATAACTTATCTAACTGCTGTCGTGTGACGGGAACAAATAAACAAAAATTTTTACAAGCATTTATTTTAACTTGCATTGATCATATGTAAGTAACCTTTTTTTTTTAAATCTTGCAAATCATTTTTAGGGTTCCGTACCCAAAGGGTAAAACGGGACACTATTACTAAGACTCCGCTGTCTGTCTGTCTGTCTGTCACAGATGATGTATTTCTGTTGCCGCTATAACAACAAATACGAAAAACAGAATAAAGTTAAAAATAATAGAGCGTCCCCATACAAGAAACGTGATTTTTTCGGCATTTTACGCCATCTAAGAACGCTTAGTTAGGTAGATGTCCGTCCCATAGATGGCGTTATATTGAAATGTCGATCCCTAACACCTTTGTTAGACGTTAGATGGCGTTATAAGAAATATTTTTTTATTAATTATTATTTTTTGCTGGCGAAAAATGATAGTGGTATTTTTGCACGATCTTATAAAATACTGTAGTGTGGTACGGAACCCTACTAGTGCAAGTCCGACTTGCACTTGGCCAGTTTATTTAACCACTTCCTGATATTCCATTGAGATGAAATTTGGCATTCTTATGTTCGTTTGGTGTCAATGTAATATGATGGTACCTTTGAACTGATCTCATGATGGAGTCGGGCTGTAAGGTCTAGAATTCCATGAAGGCAAATGGCATGGCAGTCGAATTTGGGCTAGTATGTATTGTTATCACTATTACTTTTCATTACATACGATAAAGTCTTCTTAAATAGCTTATGTTTAAAAAGGTTTTTGAACTTCAAATAACACACATAAATAAATTCATTAATCACATTTCATAACATTTTCCCTTATTTGAACTTATGAAATAATCAATTCTCGTAGCTAGTCTACGAAAGCGTAGAGCGTAGACATTGACTATGAATAGGCTTTTGTAGAGGCATACCTTCCTATCTAAATTAAAATTTAATCACAATTTTAAAACAAACAAAACAATATTATTAGAAAGTTAATCGCTACCGAGCTTGATGATTTTCCAGTCTTATACAAAATAATACTGAGATTCAATTACTCTACAAAGTTAAAAAGGATTATGGAAATGAAAAACTTGAACAAAAGTTGCCTGCTAAAAGCGGTAAGCTATTAATTCCCGCGGCTATGCTTGTGAATGATTTTATATTTAAGCCTTAAGGGTAGGCAAGGCATAAAATTTGAAAAGCGGTTTTAATGATAACATTTCCATGACACCTTGTTATTGACATTTTGACATGACATTTTGTAATAGTAGGACTTCTGCTAGTCCGCCTGGGGCGGTACAACCACTTTGCCAATCGATTTTCAGCCGTGAAATAGGAATGTTTTTTGGTTGAAATAGCAAGGTTTCCAGTGAAATTACAGGGCACGTGAGACTCAACATCTTTATGTCTCAAGGTAACAGTCGCAGTGCAGTGACATGCAAAATTCTGGCAGTCCAGAATTTTGCATGCCGCTGTATCTGTCATAGGTAGACGTCATTGCTTACCATCAGGCGAGCATCGTGCTTGTCTTGTTACCTTAAATTATAAACAAACACCCTAAGGTACATATTTTTGTAGTTTATTATAAACAGACTATCAATACATTTTCATTTTCATTTCAACATAAATTCCTTGTAGTCAGTTTTTTTTTTAATTTCAAATTGGCGGTGTGGTTTAATTTAAAATATTATTAATCAAGTAATTTTTAAAACGTTATGACGTAACATTTCTTTATTGCGTTTTTATCAAATTACTTTCTTGTTTGTCTGTCTGACGTTCCGGGTCGAATCTTGCATTTCAAAACAATTTAATAGAATACCTACTATATAATGATAATTCATGAATTATAATTTCAGAATTATCATGACTGTGTGATATACTTTTTTATATCTTAACGGCTATCGTTTGAGTACTATCTCACCTAGTGGTAAGCGATGATATGGTCACAGATGGTGAACACGCTAGGGCTAGAATACTCTGACTCTCAAGGAATGTGTGAGGCCGGAACACCGTAAGGCTATGGCGCCAGATTCTCTTGTGATGGTGGTAAGTTCCTTATTTTTGGTCGCAAGTCAGGCGGAACATCGATATAATATACCCGTGGAAAATACGTTTGCTATACGAATATTAATCAATGTTAAAGGATTATTTCTTTGATATAATGTGTGTTTGATATTTATATGTAAACACCCCTTTACGACAACGACCGATTTAGCACCACGCCTTAATGGTTATAACCACGCCTTATATAAGATTAATGGTGTACCTTTGAATTTTTGGCACACACATTAATATTCGAAGTTAATTAGGGGTTTTTATTATAATGGCAATATTACTGGAAAAGGGGCGCAATTTAAACATTAATGGCGTGGCACAGAAATTTGTATTTTTGAATGTATGCTGAGGAACATAATGTTTTTTTTTATCTTGTATACTAAGAATTCTCATCAACAAGAATAGGCTATTGATTGAACGGCTAAATAAGCTAGTTGGCTGCGACATATACACTATAATATAAGCGGCTAAACCCAATTACTAAGGCGTCGGGCCTGGCCATCAAGAGGTCGTGAGTTTGATTCCCACCTATTGCACTATTGATATGAACCGACCTCAGACATAGGCGTATTTAGCTTAGTTGGAGGGGCTACCGTGCATTGCTTATAAACTAAAAAAAAACGATAGTTGCCGTTATAAAAACAACCTATGGATATATTAATATTTGATGATACTTTATTATCGACTAGCGGATAGCCAGCGTGTGCAACTACACTTAAAAAAAACATAATTAATTGTTTTAGTGATCTAAAACCATCTTCGCATTAGAAAGGCAACAATTAAAGAAAGGCAAAAAGCCTTTCTAATAAAAATTAATCGATTTGGGGCACATCGGTTGAATTGTTTCAAGGTCTATTACGGACATAGGTAGAAACAATTTTGTGTTTTATATACTAGATTTTATTATTAAGTAGATAGATAGATAGATAGATAAAACTTTTTATTTGCACACCAAACAAAAAAAAAAACAGAAACAATTTACAATTTACAACAAAATATAAGTAATGCAAAGGGCGGTCTTATCGCTTAAAGCGATTTCTTCCAGACAACCGAAATAGTAAAGAAGAAAATTACGAGACTGTGAAGGACGGTGGTGTACCGATATAAACTCTAAAATTAATAAATATACTTACTTACATAATATTAACATATTATCATACCATACACTACTTAAAAACATATACATATATAATAATAATAATATAAAATACACTGTAAGATAAATATTTAAATGAATTAGACTAGCAATAACTATAACACAACAAAGAATAATAATAATAAATAAATAGAAAAATAAAAATAATAATAATAAATAGTTCAGGCTAATAATATTTCAGTCGAGGCGGGATAGATAGAATTTCAATAGCCGTTCTTAGAAAACGTGTGGAGATGGAGATTGTCTGATTTCCACTGGTATATCATTCCACAGGCGCGCAGCCTGTACCGTAAACGATTTATCAAAAAAGGTGGTAGAATGAGAAGGTATTTGTAACGTTAGATTATCAGATGACCTCAACGTTAGTGCTGTGAATGTAGGAATTCAGAGCTTTCCTTAAGATAGCGCGGGGAAGCGGGATTAAAAAGTATATTATATAGGAGGGAAAGAATGTGAGTATTCCGGCGGAGTCGAATGGCAAGCCACTTGAGCTTGTGACGGAAATATGAGACATGGTCATATTTGCGCAATCCAAATATGAACCTTATGCAAAAATTCTGAAGCCGCTCAAGTTTGTTTAGTTGGTCCTCCGTTAAATCTAGATAGCTAGCGTCAGCGTAATCAAGAATCGGAAGCAGAAGAGATTGTGCTAACGCAACTTTGGTAGCAGTAGGGAGAAAATTTTGAAGCCGTTTCAAGGCACCTGCAGAAGCAAACATTTTACGCCTAACGGCATCCAATTGTGGACCCCATGACAATGTCTGGTCTATAATAATACCTAAATTCTTCACTTGTGTACTGTAAGGAATTTTAATACCGTCAAAAATAATTGTAGGAAGGTTATTACGATCAAGCTTAGACAACATGCGGGAGCTGCCTAGTAGTATTAGTAGTATTAGTTATATTAGTAAGTATTTATATTATTAAGTAAATAAATAATATTTAAATTTATCCTCCCACTTTCCTACTTCCTACTAATATTATAAAGACGAAAGTTTATGTGTTTATTTGTTACTTCTTCACGCTAAAACTACAAAACCAATTGAGCTGCAATTTGGTATGTAGATAGCCTAGACCCTGGAATAATACGTAGGCTACTTTTTATCCCGATATTCCTACGGGAACTATGTAATGCTGGTAAAACTGCGGGGCACAGCTAGTACAGACTAATTTATATAATACCTATGTATTATTAAACAGTCTTCGAAACCCAGACGGCGCGTCTTAAGAGAGTTTTAATATCAATACCCAAGAGGTGAACCTCACGCTACCGAGAGTGATAAAGTTTATAATTAACCCAATATCAAAATGTGACGTGTCGACTCAAATTTATCTTTGCAATGTCTTTTGTCAGGTCGTTTATATTAAAACAGTTTCGTAATTAACAAAATTCTTACTCTAGTATTTATAATTAAACAGTTAATTATTTTCGCTATGGTATACAGAAATGTGATGATACTACCAATTAATTTCGTCTCTCTTAATGCGTAATACTGAAATTTTAAATTTAAAACCACCTCGACAGATCTATGTATAATCAGCTCCGCGAGACCACTCCAATGAGCCTAAACGATGTGCGCCATCACTTTATGGTGGACATTCCATCTACCCGCACAAGCCTCCTCATCATTTATCATATACGTACTGCCAAGGAATGGTATTCCTTGCCGGTGTCTGTGTTCCCCTGTAATCACAACCCGGGGTCTTCAAATCGCGAGTCAACAGGTATCTTCTAGGTAAGCGTGCTACATAGTCGATCGCATCATCGCTTAACATCGAGTGACATAGTGGACAAACGCGTTGGTACATAGGTACCTAGTATAAAAAACATGGCATCTCTCCTGTTAGTTGGTAAGGAGTTGAGTATTCTGCAGATTTCAGGAGATTTCCAACATCAGGTCAAGGTTACCATGTTTTTTTCAATGAAATTGTTGTAATAGAATAGCATATTACGCATTGATCAGGCCTATGACAGTTACTATAATAGCCTGATCAGGTAGAAAAAATCTCATCGTCATAATCATCATCATCGTAATCAGCCTGTGTTAATCCACTGCTGGACGTAGGCCTCTCCCAAGATACGCCAATGAGCCTGATCTTCGGCTCATTGGGAGAGATATGCCCTAATCGCCACGCTGGGCAGGCGGGTTGGCTAAAGGCTTGGTTGGAAAAAGGCTCATGATCTCTAAACACGTACGAATGCTGAAACGACAGCTGAACGAATTTTTTTTAAACTAATTTTTTTGGACGTTACATAAATTTTTTCTGCATAGTAAATGCAACTTGAATATATCAGATTGGTTACAGTTATTTTACCTCTGTAATTGACTACTTATTCTTATTTATTCAATCTGAGTGTTACACTCAGAGTAAATTTAATTTAGAATGGATATTAATTTTAAAACTATGTTCATGAAATTTTACTCAGGAGCCCAGTATGAACAGTCTTCATCAAGCTCCGAGAATTTGTAAAGCGTCAGTGAGTTTCAGTTTGTTCACATTTTGTGTTAAATTATTTTGTTTTTGACACTGACATAAATTAATACCTTTCAAGTTATAATGTCAATCACGTTGAATTTAATAAATAATCAAATTTTTCTCGGTGAATAAGACCAGTAATAATACCATGTTTTTGAAGTGGTTTTCCCCAATAATTTCAACTTATTTTGAACGATTTATTCAATGAAGTTACTGAAAATCTTTATTGAATATAAAATGTTTTGAGCTTTGGCATTTGTCTCATCACTGATTAAAAATAAATTGCCATGTTGAATTACGTAAATATGAATTTTTTTTTTAAATATCTTTTAGGCTAGTGTTTGACCACTATCTGATCTGTTGATAAGTGATGATGCGGTCGAAGAAGACATGTTATCGTATTCAGAAATAGATGATAATTTTCACTTAACATATCAAGTGAGATAGTGGTCAATTACCTATAAAAAATTTAAAAAAAAAATCTACTAACTGACTTTTAAAAAAGGAGGTTTTTTATGTTTGTTCGCGGATAACTTCGTTATTTATGAACCGATTTGATGATTCTTTTAAGTAAATATTCTTAGAATAGTACCATAGTAATTTAATTGAGATCTGATTAGTATTTAGGGGGTCTATTACTGCTCGCGTCCGTAGGATTTAGCCCTCGATGTCCTACACGTGTCCCCTGTGTGGCGCCAAAAGAGCAGTACGTTTCAGGTGGTAGGCTTAGGCCGCGGCGTGTTACCACCCACCAGACAAAGCCATGCCGCCAAGCGGTCGCTTTACGGTATGAATGTTTGGTGAAGCCATTATGGGGAACGGGTCGGAAACAGTTGCGTTGATTACTATAGCTGGTCGTGATACATTGAAGGTCAATTTACCTGGCAGCCAATCTTGGAGAGCAGCGGGATCCGAGGCACGGTTCTCCGCTGGCCGACCGCAGATAGTTGGGGGCCCAAGTAGTGAGCCAGCCACTCATGAAAGGCTGCCCCGCCATCTCGCGAAAAATCCCGGAGGTGCGCCATCGTACCGGTTGGCGACCGGACGAGAGGACCTGATGGACACCTCTGGGGGGGCTCGGGCGTCCCCGCGGTCTCCAGGATTGGTTCCCAATAGGTGAAAAGACCTAATATGTATCACGGGTTGGTAATTAGCGCCTCGTTTCCACTTCCGTTTCCCTTACCTAACTTCACTCCCCACAAAATGAAAGGCAGAAACAGAATAGAGGTTAAACAACGGAAGCACGTCCTCTCCCTTCAAGTGCACCTCTCAAACATTCGAGGCTTGCACTCCAATATCCTCTCGGTCCACCACCATCTTGAGACTGAAAAACCGCATATTCTGTTCCTCACGGAGACGCAGATCAAATGTCCAGCCGACGCGGCGTACCTTGCCTACCCAGGCTATGTTCTAGAACATAAGTTTAGGCCGAGGGCGGGAGTTTGTATGTATGTCCGCGATGACATTTGTTATCGGCGTCTCCGCAACCTTGAAGACCCTCAACTATCCGTCATGTGGATTTTGGTGGACACTGGCATGGAGAAAATTCTTTATGCTAGTGTCTACCGTTCGCACAGCGGAGATGAAGAGACAAACAGGCTCACAAACCACCTCAGTGAGGCGGCTGATGTGGCCCAACAGAGGTATCCTTCTGCTCAATTAGTGCTTCTGGGGGATTTCAACGCCCATCATCAAGACTGGCTGTACCCATACCAGAACACAGACCACGCTGGTCGAGAGATGCGAAAGCTTGCTTTAACGCTAGACCTCACTCAGTTGGTCCAGGGAGCAACAAGGATACCGGACGTTGATGGCCATACAGCCAATTGCTTGGACCTTCTGCTGACAACAGAACCAGACCGCTACTCGGTGTCGGTTTCATCACCCTTAGGTAGCTCCGACCACTGTCTGGTGAAGTCTGTCTCCGTCTACTCCCCACCCGATCCCAGCCAAAAAGGCACCCGGCGGGTGTGGCGATACAGGTCAGCAGATTGGGATGAGATGCGTTGTTTTTTCGCTTCTTATCCCTGGCGGCAGGTATGTTTTTCTTCGAGCGATCCCTCAGCCTGCGCGGATGCTGTGACAGCAGTGTTACGTCAGGGTATGGAATATTTCATACCATTTTCTGACGTTCCGATGTCAAGCAAAGCTCGTCCATAGTTTAATGCCAAATGTAGAGATGCAGAAGCATCAAAACATGAAGCTTACTTAGCCTGGGCTGATGCTCGAACCCGCAAGACTAGAGATGTACGCGAAAAGAAGAAAGCCTTTAACTTAGCCGCCAAGTCTTGCAAAAAGGCTCTCAAGAAGGCTCGCTTCGATCACATACGCCGAACAGGGAACAAACTTGCTTCTTACCCCTCTGGTAGCAAAGCGTTTTCGTCCCTGGCGAAGTCGATCGAAGAGAACTTCTGCCGTCCCTCACTGCCTCCACTGCTGAAACCCGACGGGTCACTAGCGCACACTGCTGAAGAGAAAGCAAATCTATTTGCTACTCTGTTTGCGGAGTCTTCATGTTTAGATGCTGGCAATGCTGTACCTTCTAGTCTGCCGACTTGCGGGACGTTTATGTCGGAAATCCGCATTCGTCAGACTGAAGTACGCAAAGCGTTGCGCAATCTAGACGTGAACAAAGCTAGTGGTCCAGATGGTATACCAGCTGTAGTCTTGAGGACGTGTGCGCCTGAGTTGGCTCCTATTTTGACACGCCTCTTTCGCTTGTCTATGACGACTGGTAAAGTGCCTAAGTCCTGGAAGCAAGCTAACGTGCAACCTGTGCCCAAAAAGGGTAGTCGCGCAGACCCTGCCAATTACAGGCCTATCTCAGTCACTTCCATACTCTGTAAGACTATGGAACGTGTACTGAACCACAGGCTCCTGGCATACCTAGAAGTGAGCGATCTCCTCAGTGACCGACAATACGGGTTTCGCCGAAACCGGTCTACTGGGGATCTTCTAGCGTATGCTACTCACATCTGGAGCGAGGCCATCGAGAACCACGGCGAGGCGCTGGCCGTCTCTCTTGACATCTCGAAGGCTTTCGACAGGGTCTGGCACGATAGCCTTATTAGCAAGCTTCCTTCATACGGCCTTCCCACTGGTTTATGTTTGGATAGCAGATTTCTTGAGGGATCGGTCGATTCGAGTAGTCATCGATGGCTGTTCTTCCGACCAATTGGCCATAAATGCCGGAGTCCCTCAAGGATCAGTACTCTCTGCAACACTTTTTCTGCTGCATATTAATGACCTGCTTAAACCCGGTATCTTTGGGTACGCAGATGACAGCACTGTTGTAGAGAGCTATGCATCCAACGCACAAACTAGTGCATTACTAATCCAGTCTCATAGAGAAGCCATGGTCGAACGCTTGAACTATTCTTTGAAGGCAGTCTCCGATTGGGGCGATGCCAATCTGGTCAAGTTCAATGCTGCGAAAACCCAGGCGTGTCTTTCCTCCGCTAAACGGAGCCCATTTCTACTGGCTCCTACTTTCCGGGATGTGTCCGTTCCGATAAGTAACAATCTTGAGCTTCTTGGCATCTCTTTGACACCAACTCTCAATTTCGGCTCTTATATTGAGTCTAGAGCCCAGCTAGCCTCAAAAAAGCTTGGCATTTTGGCTAAGGTGAGACGGTACTTCACACCGGGACAGTTGCTTAATCTTTACCAAGCACAAGTCCGGTCGTGTATGGAGTACTGTTCTCATCTTTGGGATGGCTCTGCCAAATACCAGCTGGAGACACTGGAAGCTATTGAGAGGAGAGCAAAGAAACTCATAAGCGACGACCTACTAGTAAGCCAGAGACTCCAGAGTCTCGCGCATCGCCGCAAAGTCGCTTGCTTATCGGTTTTCTATCGAATACATTTCGGAGAGTGTGCAATGGAACTGCATGATTTGATTCCACCATCCCCATTTTATAATCGGACATCCAGAGACACTAAAAGGCGCCACCGATTTATGGTGGATATACCATCTACCCGAACGAAGCGATTTGCTTCTTCGTTCATCATACGAACCGCCAAAGAATGGAATACTCTGCCTGAGTCTGTGTTTCCGGTTAAGTACAATATGGGGGTCTTCAAATCGCGAGTGAATAGGTATCTTCTGGGTAAGCACGCTCCATCATCGATCGCATCATCACTTAACATCAGGTGAGATAGTGATCAAGTGCTACCCAGTTCTGTATAAAAAAATAAATAAAAAAAAATCTCTAGAGATATGGAGATAAACACTTAAAATTTGGTACTGAAAGTTAATAGCGCGGCATTTGAAGCCGGTTACTTTAGTTTTTTGAACGATCTTATTAATACAAGTAGTCATAATCAACTATTTTATTTACAATATCCACAGATTGAGATACATAAATGTTAATTTATTAAGTGCGTAATTTTCAATTTCAACTTAGATTACTTTCTAACAACGCCATAAAAAGTAACATTAACTAAATATGATAAGGGCTCAACATAAATTAATATTCAAAGGTGCGAGAGTATAATGCTTGCACGTACGATGTTACACGCATGCCCTATCTAGCATCTGTTGAGCCGTAAACTGTTAATATTAGGTATATTACATAATGTAAGCCAATAAAAGTTATGGCCAGGGATAGATCGCTCTAGATTGCTGAGCTTTCATACGTTTGTAATTACGTCATATAAACATATATGTTGTGTTTTACTTTTTGACAAAATAACCGGGCAAGTGCGAGTTAGGGTTGATTTCACCATTTATGCTACTAATCGAGATTTATAGAACTAAGTTCTACTAAAACGTATTCAAATGTCTTTGTTGATCTTGGTTTACGCGTACTTGATTTCACCACCTCCCATCAGGCTCCATTTGATTCCATTTACCAAAACCAGGATTTTATGCTATTACGCACAATGGAACGTAAATTTCGTCATAGAGCTGTCGTATTAGATTGTTTTGGCATTGTCAAACTGACAAATTCATATTAACAAATTCGTTTCCGTGTCCGTGCATGGTATATATTATTGTGTCCAGAATCGTGAATTTCGTATTTTAAAATGTAGCCCAAGGAATTAAAATATTTATGATTTTAATAACGTAATAACAAGACGTCTCGTCTTGTTACGCCATGCACGGACACGGAAACGAACGCGCAAAATACGAGTGACAGTGGCTGTAAACAGTGTAACCGGAATCAAGAACGCTAAACGCCCAAAATCAGTAGTTCAGAATTAGAACTCGTTTTACTGTAACCACGTTCAGTTTGTGGTGGTGAAATGCAAACTGCCGGTTTAGCCTCAGTTAAACACGTAAACTAAGTTCAAATCGACCTGATCGCGTTTATATTCACTGGAGAAATCGGCCCTGACTCGCGCACCGAAAGTTCCGTTCAAACTTGTTGCAAAGTTAAGCTTGTCTTTTGGCTAGAGCAATAATGTCCACACATTATTGCTCTAGCTAAAAGACAAGCTTAACTTTGCCGTTCCATCCCTAGACACGGTCATTGCACAAACATCAACAATAAGTTTGTAATATGAAATAACTTTTTTTCGTTATTAAATTGCATATTAAATAACATATTTACTTAACCCATAATTTGCTTTGCAAGTCTAAATCGTTACTCAGATATGTTAAATATGGCTTAGTTTATGTTTATATTATTATTAGGGAAGACACTGTCTTTTGCAACACAGTCATAATGACTAAAGTAGAAAGAACAAATTATATGTGACAGACAGGGTCTCGTCTGGGTTTCACATATAATTTGTTCTAAAATAAAGCAATTTTGTATTTGTACTGTTTACAGATTTTAACCATTATTATTGTGCTGTGATACGTTGCTTATTGCAAAATTTCATGATTCTAGGTCAACGGCAAGTATCTTATGAGTTTTGATTCTCTTGTGAAATCGCAAATTATGCGAAAAGATACGACACAAACAGTCATATCTTTTGATCGCGTTGACTTACAAGTTTGATTTTTACAGCTGAATAATACTTCAGTATTTATATAAATAAAACACAAACATTTAACTACCTATGTTCGTTATAAACTTTGAAACCATTCAACCGATATGGCCCAAACCGGTTTCATTAGAAAGGCAATAATACGAAGATAGTTTGAAACCACTAAAACAATGCATTAGGCACATTTGTTTTTTTTTTTAGCGTAGTAGCACTCGCCTTGTATATTCAATTTAATACCTCTACGAGTTTTTGAGAAAAGAATCTTTACAGACGGACAGACGTATAGACAGACAGACAGACGACAAAGTGATCCTATCAGTGTCCTTTTTCCTTTAATAAGGACGGAACCCTAAAAAAGACTGTAAGTACCAACCTCACAATATACTCGTATAACCTGAATTAACACAAAAGAATTTAATGCGGGCAAAGTTGTGTGACACAGGCAGTAGGTAATTTATAAAACCTTACCTAACAATTAGCTAGCCCTTGACTAGATATTATTACAGTCGTCACTTGCATAAATACTCATTTTATGACATTGGTGGCCATTTAAAATATACTCCATGAGTTCAGAAAAAATGACTGTAATAATAATAACATCAACCTTACCTTACCCTCAAAAGGGAATATTTAGCACCCATAAAGAGAATAGCCCAAAAAACTGATCGAGTCCCTTTTGTCGTGTTCATGTATTTGGCAAAAAGGTAGTCGCAAACAGTTTCAACGTATTTCATTGAACTTTTATATTAACACTAGATGATACCCGCGACTTCGTTCACGTACACCAAGAATTTAGTAGCCTATGTTCATCCTAATGCTATAAAGTATCACCTTGTTATATTCGGTAAGTTCGGATCGTCCGTTTAGGCGTGATTAGGTAACAAACAGATAGAATGACAGAGTTACAAACGTGTTTATAATAATAATAATAATAACATATGTATAGTATATATGTATAGTATATATAGACGTTTGAGGGACCGGTGGCGTAATCGGGAGAACGGTCGGCTATCATGCCGTGGTACCGAGTTCAAACCGCCGTGTACCAATGGATTTTTCTATCGAAACATGTATGTGCGCTTCTCACAGTGGCCCTCCGGTGAAGGAAAACATCGTTAAAAAACCAACAACCTCCGCATGGTGGTAGGACACTATCTAGTGTCCGCCTGGCCAGCTACCACCCTCAAGTTAGAAAATCTGTCACCGAACATCTAATGTGTTCCGGCCTTCTTGAGAGCCAGTTCCCATTCTAGGCCAAAGCGTGCTTACCATCTTCAACCGCATCATCATTTACCAAGGTGAGATAGTGGTCAAACGCTAGCCTATAAAGTATTTTAAAAAAAAGTATGGATGGATATGGATAGCGTTTGACAATTATCTCACCTGCTGGTAGGTTACAATGCGGTCGAGGATTGCAGCACACTAGAATGGGAACTGGCTCTCAAGATTTAAATTCAATACAAAATCACGTCACCTCGCGTATAGAAGTAAATACACTTAGTGGCAAACTGTTAACAACAAGCTTCAAGCTAACATGGACACTATATAAAAGGGACAGCTTTAAAAAGTGATGACATCCCTTATCACCGTTTCATTCCGTGTCGTCGACACACGTCGTTGGCCCAGGCCAGGATATGAGCTTCTTTCAAATGTCACTTGTGACACATTGCTGGAACAGTTAGTAAATAAACTCAACATGCTGTGTTTTATAATTTTAAAAATATGTAAGTCACAGCTATATAACCTCGGAGTGTAAGAACAAAAATATGTGTCTTCATGCTTGTAGTGGTAGGAATTATGCTAGTCCACCTGGGGCGATACACTTTGCCAATTAAGAGCAAACGCGGGGTGCAGTTTTCCATACAAATGTATTCCCTCGTTTCCTCCCTGGAAAATGCTTCTAGAGTATAATTTGTTTCTACAAAAAGTCTAGGTCTGCTGTAGCTAAGCCCCTATCATTTGTTTTTTTTGACCAACCAATTGCAAAAAGACATATGTCTTTTAATTTTTTCTTTGTAATTTTTGAAAGGTCATTTTTAGGGTTCCGAACCCAAAGGGTACCAACGGAACCCTTTTACTGAGACTCCGCTGTCCATCTGTCTGTCTGTCCGTCTGTCTGCCCCAGGCTGTATCTCATGAACCGTGATAGTTAGACGGTTGAAATGTTCACAGATGATGTATTTCTGTTGCCGCTATAACAAGAAATACTAAGAACAGAACAAAGTTAAAAATTAAAGGGTTTAAAATAAAAATCGTGTTTTTTACGATAACGCCATCTATGAACCTTCATAGATGGCGCTATCGTGTTTACCTTAATATCGGAATCTGAATCTCGGAAACGGCTCCAACGATTAAATAAAATTTAGTATACAGGGGATTTCGGGGGCGATAAATCGATCTAGCTAGGATTCATTTTTAGAAAATGTTGTTTTATTCGTGTTTTCAATAATCAACTTTATCGATAATCAACATAATATATGACTCTTCCCGACATCTATTGGCGAGTAGAAGTAGCTTTAGTGTTATTTTACTTGGTGGTATTAGGAGTTCGTTAGATATTCGTTAGATGACGTTCGGAACCCTCTGTGTGCGGGACAAAGTTCTGATTCGCACTTGGCCAGTTTTATTCTATTTGCAATTGGTTGATCAAAAAAGGTGTAGTAGCTACACCTTTTTTGAGTTTTATTCTATTTGCAATTGGTTGATCAAAAAAGGTGTAGCTACAGCAGACCTTAATTTTTTGTAGAAACAAATTTTGCTCCAGAAGCATTTTCCAGGGAGGCAACAGGGGAATATGTTTGTATGGAAAACTGCACCCCACGTACGCTCTTAATTCAGCCATGAAATAGGAATATCTTTAGATTTGAATTGAAATATGTCTAGTGAAAATACAGGGCATGTAAGTGGCATCTTAACATCTTTATATCTCGAGTAACAGGTGCAGTGCAGTGACAAAATGCAAAATTTGCATTACATTATTACATGTTTTAAAAATTGCAATTTTGCATATCTGTAATAGGTAGACGTACGTATTATATCATAAAAAATGCGTGTCTCCTAATCAAAACCATTATTTTTATTTGTTTGAGATTTCTATAATCCGTGTGTACCGTACACTCCACATTTCAGAGAGGGAAAAAATGCTAAACAGTGATCTCGACATGTAAAAGTAGGGTCGTATTTGGTCGCACTTTTTCAGCCGCCGTATGAAAGTAGGTATGTTTGTTTGTACGGAGAGAGCCGCGATTCATGTGTTAGATTACTTTTTGCGGGCTTTCTGTGTAGATGCTTTATCAAGATAATGTAGATGGGTTTTTAGATGATAAGACGATATTTATAAATGAGATTTGTAATTTGCGTTAGAATAGCAACTATATAATAGTAGAATACATTGTTATTTATACATTCCAAATTTCCACAGTACCAGTCAACCAGTCAAATAGTCATCTATAGCTAGTACATCCGGGACAACCCGCGGGCTACAAGTTCAATCAGTAGCGTCACGCGTACTCTCGATCGGACGCGCGCTTTACTGTGCTATTCAATCTGTTTTCTCACAACAAACAACCTTACAGTAAGAGACAGCTCTCGGCCCACGAGCGGACCAATTGATACAGATTCTCGCAGCGCGGACTTACGGTGCATTTAACGGTACGCAACACGCGGTTCCTAGTTACTATTATTTTATTCTGTGACACAAATTCAAGGTCGCAGCCGTGGCGTGTATCGTATTTTGAACGATACTAACGTTGTAACTAGGTTTAATCTCGCATTTTTGCTCACAGGGAGTGCATCTTCTGTACTTGTACTATTCATTATTCTGTGACAGTACCGATGGGATTTGAACCCGCGCCTCCATTTCGAACATTTCGGATATTTTCATTTAAAATACCCATGTCATTATTACTTAGGCCCTCGTTCGACTGAGACCTCTGCTTGCAGATTGATTGGCGTAGGTCATTTGTTAGCCGGAACGCTACGTTCTTGACCTCCAGTGATAAATTACTAAGGTTTGTTTACTGATTATTTGTTTCTGTTTTGCTATTTCATTCAATTCTATCGTCCAAACAAGTTTTTGTTGTCTTTTTTTTAGCTTTATAGCAATATGATTTTAATGTCTGTCTGCTCAAAGCACTATTAATTATGATTTTAAAATTCTCGTGAATTTGTAACATTATTATTGTTATATACCGGCTATAATTCAAGTACCTTTAGCTAACCTCGAGCTAACATCGCGATGACCTCACTCCCGAGGAAGAGCGACTGACTCGCTCGAAACCTAGGTCGAGAAAATTCGACTAAAGGTACGTGAATTATAGCCGGTATATGACAATAATAACTATTAATTATGTTCTTTTTAAAGCGTTTTTATATTGATATTAAAATATATACATTTCCTACTAGATAGAAATCCGTACGTCTCCTTAGGGCTGAGCTGAAAATCAGTGCTGCGGTTCTTCAGAGTCACAGCAATATGCTGAGCAATAAGGGTTGGGCCTTTTCCAATGGCTATTTTCACGTCAGCGATTTTAAACATCGTAGTATTTTAAAACATGATTACAATAATATGTATTTTATTTTTGATTTACTAGATTTTACAAAATCGTTTATTTTATTTGTAAATTTGGTCGTTGGAATAAACTATTAATCAATCAATCAATATGTGTTGCACATTAAAAGTAGTCTTGTTAACCCGTCCAACTAAACTAAATATGCTCGTATCTGGAGTGGGTTCACGTCAATAGTGCAATGGATCGAACTTCTCTCGATCGCCAGGCCGACGACTTAGCCATTGGGCTATTGCTGCTTATGAATTTCAAATAGTGGTTTATTCTTTGGCCACTAGGCCAACACGGCCAGATTTATTCTAGATTTATATTATAAGCATTCGTATTTTATATACAACTTCACCTCTTCAATAACGACCAAAAATTTTATCTTGATTAGGTACAAGATATAGGTCCGTGTTGTAACTAATATGAATGAAAAACATTAAACATATATATGAATTTTATTTACCAAATTTGAGTAAAAAATATATTTTTATTACGTGACATTAAATTAATGCATTATATCTAACTCAAACTTAAATATAAATTAGTAAGTCCTGCACATAAATATCCCGCTCGACCAACGCCGTTCTAAAAAATTTTCAGTCTACACTAAGAAATTTATTTTCTAGGTCGTATTTCACAATTAAGCTAGATTCTATTTAATTATGAATACAAACTAATATATCATAGTTAGCCAAAATTCAAATCAACTTAAAAATGTACGGCCACAAATTAGCACAAATTAAAATTTATCACGACAACGATCTGCATTTATTATTTGGCTACGAAAGAGCCTAAGATATTTTACACGTAGCTACTTTAAATATATTTTCGCTACCGTACCTACGGAACGTACCTACCGTACTTACCGTAACCTACGAACAAAATATGAATTTTTATTTGTACCCTAATAAAAATCAATATATTGTTCGTAGATTTGCTAGGATGAGCATGCGTTTTACCTGATAAACATTGACGTTGTGGTTTGCAAGTTGAGCTTTATGAGTTAGTCCAATTCATACACAACCCGAAGAGACAAAGAAGCATACGTCCAATAGTGGAATGACTTGTTGATTATGATGATAATGATAATACCTATCACCCGAATGAGACGTTTTCTTAAATATATATTTTTTTTAAATGTTAGTTCCTAGAGACCTACCAACAAATTAGCATCAACTTGAATAAAGTCAAAATAAAAATCGGTGTATGTAAAGGTTCTCAAAGATCAAAGCCACCGCCAGGCATTTGTCATTGTTTGTCCGAACCGTTTACGCGTACTTTAAAATTATGACCCGGATATTTCGTCGGCAACCCTTTTTGATATTACTTTTTCAGGAATAATTCGTACTTTGAACTTAAGGGTAAGGTTCGAAGTACGAATAATGCTGGTAAAAGTATTAGGGTTTTACTGATGTACCTTTCAGAATAAAGACAATCTTAAATGAGATTATATTCGTTTATACATACATTGAGTTTTAATGGTTACTTTAATGTTTTTGAAGTGAAAACTTATTTAGCGGCGTTGTGTACTTTTCTTGGGATGGGTAAAAAATGTTAAACTCGCGTCAGGGTCACCTGATCGTATGACAAAAATTCGTAAGACGCAGGGCGCTTGTGCGAGGTGTCATTCCAACGGAGCGCAGGGCGCTTGCACGAGGTGTCATTGCAACGGAACGCAAGGCACTAGTGAGAGGTGTCATTCCAAAATATTAAAAAATGAAGTGTACAAGTTTTCACTTCTGCCGACACTCCCGGAGAACAGGCCGTTGTTTTTTTTGTCTTTAATCTGTACGTATAATAATTATAATTATTAAATTATTCTGTGGTAGGTATTGCTTCGAAAAGAATAGACGACTTGATTTAACGCATAACGCACTGTATTCATAAAGAAATGCTTTAATAGTAAGATGGAGTGGCTCGAATCAGCGCGGTAAACCACTTGCAAAAAGGGCCGATAGGCGGCCCAGTGGCGGAAACCAGCCCGCTCGCTAAGTACCAAGTAGTACATTAAATAAAGCCAGACTAGAAACTTTTATTGCACTTGAAGATATGCGGGCGGCAGCAAACTATCTTCTTTGATACGAGTACTTGAAAAGTTCATACGCGTGCGGTTGTCAAGCACCGTCAGGATAGACTTAAGTTTCCTGCGATGAACAACTTGTCCGCCATACAAACGTTATACCAATAAAATTTCAAATTGGAGCATAGTTCCTGCACATTATGCTGTTATTCAGATTAAAGGTGCCTTTCTACTAGGATGTGCTAGGAAAATGAGCGCAGTGAGTCTGTGTAGCGAGGCTGTGAAATTGTGCTAGCGTTTTCACCAGAGATGTGCTAGAAAAATGAGCGAAGCGAGGATGTGTAGTGGTAGAGCTGTAAAACGGTGTGTAGATGATGAGCTGAGCAAAGATACGTAACGGACTGTTTTTGATACGAGGGCCATAGAGTGATATAATATACTGGACAAAGAGATGTCTTTCAAGGAAATTTTTGTTCAGCAGCCTATTTTGTTCTGCGTTCATGGTAAACCTTAACTTTATGTGAATGTCGAACGAGTGTGTTTTTTTAATGAATAGCCGCCATAATCAGTTTTTACAGTGTACAGCTCAATCTCGTTAGATATGTTTAAATCTATGCATTTCACACAATCTCGCTGGCGTCCGCTGCACACATCTCTCGCAACACATTCCTCGCTTGTTTTGTATGTAAAAAGAAGACCTCGCTCCGCTTAGCCCTTTTCTAACTGCGCTGAGCGAGGCTAGAAAAATAAAGTGATAATTTCCTTGCGCGCCGCTAAGCTTCATCGCACAAATATATGCGAGGTCTTTCAGAGTATATCACATTTATTTTATTAATACTTATTTTTATTCAATAGAAAATAAAAAAGTTGACTCATATTCAGAATTGGTCATACATACCTTTACTTGAGGAGCTGAACTAATACGTTCTTTGATCTAGAGAGTTAATTTACGATTTAATTTTTTTGTAAGAATAATAAATACTCTTTTACAAATCGTGTATGATGACATAATCCGAGGCAGAAAATAATTGTTATTTATTATAATACTTCCTGGTCCATAATTATGTAAGAAATAATTATCTATACTAAATATATAATACCATAATTCATAATCTCCTACCTACGTTAAAAATAAGCCCTTTTTCAAAGCAGAGAGCAGTCCGCTCCGCAAACAGAATATACAACTACCCGCACTATCGTGGCTATCTCTCCGCAAATAGAAGATCTAGGTAAGCAAACAAAATGTTTCTATTTAAAGATCTATTTATAATGGTTTCTATACCGGGGTCTTAGCTATGATTAAAAGATGGGCCGGATTTATACGCAATATTGAGTTTAATCTTCAATGAACTTAGAAATAATCTTTTAAGTGCTACTTTTGCGACTATTTTATATGAGAAAAGTATTATTTTAGGGTGCCATATCCAAAGGGTACCAACTAAACCCTATTACTGAGACTTCGTTGTCTGTCTGTCCGTCTGTCAAAGCACTTTATCTCCTGACTTTATATCATAAAACTTGAAACTTAGCATATGTATTTTCAGCATTTTTTGTTCTATCTTATAACATATTGTACGGTGATACCTGACCCTTCGTGTGGGATTCTGACTCGCACTTGGCAGTTTTAGGTGAGAAAATAGATCGATTCCTATCTTTTGACAGTTGCATGGTCGAGGATTTTGCTATATTACTGCAGATAAGCAGATGCTCATTAGATCTTGAGTAAATGTTAAAGGGCTCGCATTTCGTTTCTTTCTTTAAAAAAAACTAAATCAGTCTACGGTTTCCACAGTTCTATAGTAAAGCATATATTCACACGAATTTTAAAACTTTTTTAAAGTCGTTTAAAAATAAAGATTATGTTTGTTATATGTGTTGCCTACCCTTTATATTTTTAACCGACTTCCAAAAAGAAGGAGGTTCTCAATTCGTCTGTATGTCATTTTTTTTGTATGTTACGCAATTTCTCCATTAATTGTGAACCGATTCAAATTATTCTTTTTGTAATCGGCAGGGTACGTTTCCGAGGTAGTCCCATTGTAATTTCATCAAGATGTGATAAGTATCTCCAAAGATATGATGATAAACGATATGATGATCAAACTTACTACTGAAATTGACTCGCAGGGCATTAAAGTCGGTTGTTTTAGTTTTGAAACTATCTTACCCTACCGATTAAAAAAGGAATCATTCAAATCGGTTCACAAATACAACGGAGTAATCGCGTAACATACATACATAAAAAAAACATACAGACGAATTGAGAACCTCCTCCTTTTTGTAAGTCGGTTAAAAATCAACTTAAAATACCACTCGCAATCTATCAACAGTTGTTTTTCCAGTAGCTTATAGAAAGCACTTACAGAAGTTACTCACAAATAACAAATACAGTTTGTTGTCTTAGCCTTCGAGTTGCGGCTTCGGTTCTAATTAACACCGCACAAATGTTTGTAAACAGTGGACAGCGGATTGGATTAAACCGGATTTAATGAAAGGGAGGATAGTTTAGATATAGGTAGTTAGAGATAGGTAGAGGTTGTGTTTAGGATGGAATGGACTTTTTTGATTTTTAACCGACTTCAAAAAAAGGAGGAGGTTTCTCAATTCGACCGTATATATTTATTTTTTATTTTTTATGTTTGTTCGCGGATAACTTCGTCGTTTATGAACCGATTTCGATTATTCTTTTTTTGTTCGAAAGGAGATATCCCAAGTGTGGTACCATGGTAATTTTATCGAGGTATGATAATTATCTCCAGAGATATTGAGATAAACATCTCAAAATTGGTACTGAAAATGAATAGCGCGGCATTGAAGTCGGTTGTTTTTTAGTTTTTAAACGATATTATATGGACTAAGTACACTACACTAGGTATTTCAAGGTAGAATAGCAAATTATAGCTAAGAATTTTTACTAGTTTGATAATTTTTTTTACTCATATAGGCTAGCGTTTGACCACTTTCTTGCCTGGTGGTAAGCGATGACGTGGTCGAAGATGCTAGGCTTGGAATACTCTGACTCTCAAGGACTGTGTGCTGCCGGAAAGATTATGGCGGCAGATTTTCTCCATGATGGTGGTAAACTACTTTTTGATGGCAAGTCAAGCGGGACATCGATATAATATGCTCCGACCACCTATGGAAATACATAACTATTTCACTACATAGTACCACAATAGTATTATCAGAATGTAATACCCTCGTCTGTGGAAGATTGAACTCTGAACAGGCATCGGTCAACAAAGCAACGGTTCCAATGCGAGACGCTTTTCAATTCAATGTACCTACGGTCAGAAGAAAAATCTATTACTTAAATGATTTTTAAGAAAGTTATTTTGACCAATTATTAGAATTAATAAATAAAAATCCTTTTTCCCTTTAATACTGAGCTCATAGAATAACTTCTTTTTATATATTATTAACTGTATTTTATCTATTTTAATGTACATTAAGTCAGTAATGCAATATAATATTCTGATTCAAATTTGAAAATAGAGACACGTCCCGTGCACACATTGTGTAATTGTGAGTGAATATGTAATATAAAATAATTATAAAAGAATTTATAAAATAAAATAAAATGGAATTAAAATGTACTTATTTCCATACTATTTACTTCTATATACCTACATTACATAATGTACAAATCGTTTCAACGCATATTATTCTCTTCTTCGTTTATTATTGGTAGTCGCATTTGCAGCGTCGCTCCTCCTCGTCTATAGCAATAAAATACCTTCGTAGAGGAATAATAGGACCTTAAATTAGCCCCTTGAAAAATAATATTTTGTGTATGTTCCATGCTATTGCTATCGGTACTAAATCCACACCGTCTAGTTCTGTCGAGTTTGTGTGTCAAACGTGTGCTCGTTCTATAAAATTAAAAAGGGATCGACTGCCCTTTCGGGCGCTGAATGGCCAATGCGTAACTCGATGCTATTCGAATCTGGTTCAATGGTAATGCTGTAACAATATAGAAGATCAACGTGAAGATCAAATGTTATAACACTGTCTATATAGGCTGAACGCAGACTACAGTCATGACTGTTTTAAGACAGACTTGTCTCTTAAAGACAAATCTGTCTCATATAGACAAGTCTGTCTTAAAATTAACTAAAAAATGTAAAATCCGTGTGTCCTAGACAACTTTTGTCTACGAGACGTTTTGTTTAAAGTGTGCGCGTCTTTATTTGTTTTGTACAGCAATAGTCTGTCTTAAGACTGTCGTGATTATGGTCTGCGTTCAGCCTTATGATGACTCTTTAAGTTCGCGTGAATTTTAAATCGTTTGGGAATGCTACTGACTTTCTAGTAACTAGGTATAACTTTATGTTCAGTAATGATGAGATCTAATGCCAGGTACAAACCAAGAACGTACGAACGAGGGCAAACAAAAGAAGAATGAAAGAAGACGCATCTATACAACCGCGGCGTATATCTCCATCTTCCGGTTTACCCTTGTTTCGCATAACAATTTTTAATAAAATTTCTCTTCGTATAATTTCAGTTCGTATAAAATTAGTTAATATAAGTATTCAGTTCACCTAATATTTGTTTTCTCTATTATTGTTTGAAACAAACATTTATATAACATAATTTTGTTTGATGTAATTTTCATTTGTAATAATATTATTTATACCACTAATTTATTTGAACTATTTTTCATTTTTTGGTCCTAGTTATATTTAACAGGTATATTATAGTTTAACTTTCTTAGACTAGTGAATAAAGGCCATTTCGGTTCTGGTTCTGGCGTCGTGGTCACAACAAACCTAATACTACTGACCTACTGGTTTATGTTCAACCGACTTTCAAAAAGGAGGAGGTTTTCAATTCCTCTGTACGTTTTTAGAGTCCACAAGAAAGCAAAAAAAAATTGGCGAAGATGTATACGATTAGGTAATTATTATATAAAATAAGATTTATATAAACAAAAAGTAGATCAAACGACTATCATATGAAATAAATATAATTTGGACATTAGTGTTTTCGTTGTTATATCAAACTAATATTATTGGAAACAAAAAATATGTGAACTGCAATTATACCAAGCGATTCGTTATATGAAACGTTGTTAGTCTAAGTAAAATTATGTTAAAAGTTGTTATACGAAACAAGGGACTACCCCATCTTCCTCTATTCAGCTTTCGTTCGGCTTCGTGTGTACTTTTTTGGGGTCCGTAGCCGAATGGCAAAAAACGGAACCCTTATAGATTCGTCATGTCTGTCTGTCTGTCTGTCTGTCTGTCTGTCCGTCCGTATGTCACAGCCATTTTATTCCGAAACTGTTAGGACTACAGAATTGAAACTTTGTAGGTAGATGTATTCTGTAAACCGCTTTCCGATTTTTATACAAAAATAAAAAATATAAAAGTTTAAGGGGGGGCATCCCATACATAGAACTGAATCAAAAAGTCTATGGATAGGTCTTTAAAAATGACATTGAGGTTCCTAAAATCATTTTTTCTCAAAGTCAATCATTTGAAAGATAGGCGCGTCTAAAGTGGTAAAATGTGTGTCCACCCCCCATCTAACTTTTAAAGTATGGGAGTGAAAAATCTAAAAAAAATATATGCTGTAGATCTCAATAAAAACTAACAACGAAAATTGGTTTGAACGAGATACAGTTAGCAGTTTTAGAGATATGGAGACCGCAAAGATAACTTTGTTTTTCATACAAACACTATGAAAAACAAAGTTAATTTTGTAGTTGCGAAAAATCATAGTTATGGAATACTTAACGGTGTTACGGAACCCTACGAGTGCGAGTCCGAGTTGCACTTGGCCAGTTTATTTATCTTATAGGCTAGCGTTTGACCTCTCTCTCGCCTGGTGGTAAGCGATGATGTGGTCGAAGATGGTGAACACGGTGGGTCTAGAATACATTGACTTTCAAGGACAGTGCTGCCGGAACACCGTAAGGTTATGGCGGTAGATTTTCTCCTTGATAGTGGTAAGCTACTTTTTTGGTAGTAAGTCAGGCGGAATATCGATAATATCGATATAATATAATATGCTCCTACAACCTGAAGACAAACACCCGAGCTAACATTTTATATTAAGGTGCCTTAAGGTACGGCCAAACCGGTGCGATCTGCGGGCGCGACCGCGGGCGTAATCAGATAATGCAGCAATAGTGTTTTAGGTACAAACCAAACGTGATCTACGGCGCTGGCGATCAGAAAACAATTAAAAGCTGATCGCGCCCGCGCCATCAGATCGCAGATTACAGCGGTGTGGCCATACCTTTACACAAGAAATCACAAAAATAGTCTAGACAATTTCCATGTCGCTTAGAGACATAATATATTTAGTACTGTCCTTTGGCTGGCTGTATTTTACTGAACATCAGTCTATTTCACTCCGGTAACATTCGAGTAACATAAATAACATGTTACTATGACCGTAATATCAACCGCGTTGGAATTCAACAACCAGGGCTACATACAGACTCAAGTTCTGTTTACTCTCTCAACACAGTGGTCACTCTACGAAGTTGACACACTGCTACTAAGTTAAATACTACTCAGCTTATACTAAATCCAACCTTACCACCTTGGAATAAGATTGATGTAATACGCATAGGACATGGCATAGAGAACAATATCAAATGTGTAGACACGGCCATGCTAAGCTATGGCTGTGGGTATGGCTGCACCTCATTTATCGATATAGCTCATGGACAATTGATAGGTATTGAATCAATCGATGGAATAGTGAAGGGTTTTATCGATAAAATCCCATAATTATAATTTTAGCCTTTTTTTGTGATGTTTAGAATGTCTTTGCTACTCCTAAGGTTACTGATGTATTTAACAATAACCTGTATCCTGTAAATATTAACTATAGTAAGGTATAGGCCAATGAACAGAGTTAATCTTACCATCAGGCAGACCGCCTGCTTATTCGCCCACCATTATACATGAAAATTATTACATCGCATTGTCACATGTAGCAGTAG
This sequence comes from Cabera pusaria, assembly GCA_954871355.1. Lineage (NCBI taxonomy): Eukaryota > Metazoa > Arthropoda > Insecta > Lepidoptera > Geometridae > Cabera > Cabera pusaria. The sequence goes on from OX940894.1 coordinate 23,857,561, forward strand.
ACTGGTCACATCTGTCGTAGAACCGGTAACCCTTAGGGTACACGTATTCTATTGAAAAGACCACGGCTCGGTAAACGTAGTGTAGCCGCCCTTCAGCTAGATGGAGCGATGATATATACGCAACCTGGCTGGCAGTGGTTGGACACGAAAAGCTGAAGATCGAACTCAGTGGCGTGCCATAGAAGAGTTCGCAGCAGCGGACATAAATTGGCTAAAAATGCTTATAACAATTGTCATATACGGTTAACGTCAAGTGAGATAGTGATTAAGTGCTAGTCTGTCCAAAGTAAAATATATTTATAAATCCTGTTTTTTTAATCATTGAAAATTTATCCATTTATCGATATTACCTCATCCTTATAAAACCGGAAACGAGCGGCACATTTACGTTCGCGACTGTCACCTATGGGAACTAGACAGTTCAATGTGCAGCCGATGCAACTACGGTACGCTCGCGCACAAAAATATTACACATCCGTCCATGCGAAGAATTACACCATTCCTCGTCGGTGCTCAACTGAGCAAAGTGAATTCTCGACTGAAAACAGAAAACCAACATGTGAAACTGAACTCAGTTTTAACGTTTTTACAAGCTTCTGTTTGTATTATACAATTCCCGCATAGAATAGTATAATTTTTTATTTTGGTCTGGTATATAATTCGCTAAACGTTGAGTAAGGCATCAACGTGATAGGTACACCACCGTTACAGTCTCGCTATATCTGTCTTTCTGTTTGGACCGCTCTTTACATTTAATAGATTAAGTATTTTTGTGGTCATTGTTTCTTTTATTATTGGTGCGCTAATAAATTATGAATCTATACAGTTATTTGTCATTAACTACACAGTTTGAGGCAGTAGCCAATAACATGTGTCTTGGACCTTCATTTAATTACCTTAATTTTTGGACCGATGAAATTGGTAGCCTATCTATCTATCTATACTTGGAACAGAACTATCTATCTATACTTGGAAACCAGTCACTGGTTGGGGGAACCGTATGTTTTTGTTTTGTTTTTGTCACGCTAGGCTACAAATGGGAACTGGCTCTCAAGAACAGCTGCCGGAACACATTATCATTTACCTAAGGAAAAATGAAAAAGCTTGTTTCCATTTTATGCTGTGAAATAGATTTGTCGTAAACAACATACAATATTTTGACCGTGACCACAAAAGAATTAAATAAACTAAATCTTTTTAAGAAAATGTAACAATGCATTTTCGAATAAAATTTCCACTTGCCTGTACATAGTAATCAATCGGAGGCGCGGCTCCATTCAGAAATACGCTGATGCATTGCGGGCGCTCGCTACATTATACTTTTACGTTGTGTCAGCGACTGTACGTCACAGCTCGACGAATACATGATTTTAATCAAAATGAATAGTTCGACAAGCGCAGAATATAGGGTTTTTTATTTTGTCTATTTTCCATTAATATTTATTATTCGTAGATTACTAGATTACGATTTGACTGATCGTGGCGTCCATTACACGATAGGTTAATTTATTATTGAATACCTGGCTACTAATATCCTTCGAACCCTGATAATTTTATAGTAAATAATAGTTCCGTGTTAAATATTCCCTTAAGGTACGGCCACACCGCGGCGTCCTGCGATCTGCGGGCGCAACCTCAGTACTTTTCATTTGTTTTCTGATCGCGTTTGGTGTGAACTAGTCGGTACAAATACTACTGCGCTATCTAATCGCCGCCTAGATCGCGCACGCAGAACGCTGCGGTGTGTCCGTACCTTTACATCCCTCTCTTTATGATTTTACGTGAAATTGGACCTTAGCACGATTTTTTTAATTTTTTTGGGTTCCGTACCTCTAAATGAAAAAAGGAACTCTTATAGGGTCACTTTTTTTACATCGAACTGGGTAGCACTTGACTACTATCTCACTTGATGTTAAGTGATGATGCGGTCAACGATGGAGTGCGCTTACCCAGAAGATACCTATTCACTCGCGCTTTGAAGACCCCCATATTGTACGACTCAGGCAGTGCATTCCATTCCCTAGCGGTTTGTATGTTGAACGAAGATGCAAATCGCTTCGTTCGGGTAGATGGTATATCCACAATATATCGGTGGCGCCTATTAGTCTCTGAATGTCCGATAATAAAACAGTGAAGGAATCAAATTATTACTTTGTTGTCTGTCTGTCTGTCCGTCTGACAAGACCTTTTATCTCAGGAACGCGTAAAGGTATCAAATTGAAACTTAAATTAAATACTTGGGTTTACGGTATCTTTCGGCTGTAAAAAAATCAAACCTGTAAGCTAAAGTGATCGAAAGATATGACCGTTTATGTGCATTTATTTTCGCATATTTTGCGATTTCACATGGGAATCAAAACGTATAGGGTACTTTCCGCTGGCCCTACAATCATGATTTTTTGCGAAAAGCGAGTTCTTGAAGCACTTATATAGAAATAAATCTGAAAACCGTAAGTAAATATGTAGTTTAATAACAGTAGTAAATATGTAGTTAAATAACAAAAAAAAATAAAAAACCGGCTAAGTCGAGTTGAACTTGCCCACCGAGGCTTCCGTAACAACCAATTAAGCTAGACCTCTAAATTGTATCAGCGCTCATATAACTCAGAGGTCTACCTTAATTGGCGCAAACTATGTATGTATGGACACCCTTTAATTTTCAACTATTTTATTTTTTGGAAGTTTTCCTTAATGTGTGCTGTAAGACCTTGCTTCTTGCCAAATTTCATGATTCTAGGTCAACGGGAAGTACCCTATAGGTTTTCGACCCAAAACCTATAGGATACTTCCGGTTTACCTAGAATTGTCAATTTTTGTTATAAGAGCACAAGTTTAGGGAAAATTCCGAAAATAAAAATAGTTGAAAATTAAGGTACATTTTGGTACTAACAAGTTTTCGCGAAAATCTAAATTTGCCCATATCTTTTTATTGTGTTGACTCAAGACCATGATTTTTATATCAGGTATAAATTTCAACTTGCTAGGTCCATCCGTTCCTGAGAAAATCAGTGGTGACACACGGACAGACAGACGGACTGACAGACAGACAGACAGACGGACAAGAAAGTGATCTTATAAGGGTTCTTTTTTTACCGGTTGAGGTACGGAACCCTAAAAAGGTAAATTTTCTATTACAAACTTATCATTTGTAGTTGGTGCAATACACTTTCTATGGATCGAACTACAAAATAAGTTTGTCCTTTAACCTAGTCTGAGAAGTTGGTACGGAAGCCTCGGTGGGCGAGTCCAACTCGACTTGGCTGGTTTTTTTTTTTTGAGATATGTGATACCAGTCAGTCGTGGAAAATTTGCATTAATGAGAATTCATTAATTATCAATATCTAACAAAAATCATAATCATTTTATTTGACTTGGAATGCGCACCATTATAATCAAGTATCTATGTGTAACAGACTGACACAGGACATTTTCTCATTATCGTAATGTGGCCATTGCTAAAGAATTTAATCATTTTAACGCAGCGAATGCTTTATTCTCGCATCCTTTCAACAGTGTACCAGAAACTTGCACAAAAGGATTGTGCAGTATGGAGGCATGCTTTGTTCTGTTCTGGGATACATGTCAATACAGCTCCTTTGTTAACCTGTAACGGGGTTTTATAGGTTTAAAAAGAACTGCTTAATGAGAATGTTGTGGGGGTAAAAGGTCGTTCACCTTCTGGTTTTAACGCTTGTGAAAGACAGGTAATTCTGATTGCAGCATTACCATCAATGCGCTGAACCTGTGTACCTCTCGTGACTTGGGCCATTCTAGGTTTAGCGTGCTACACTATCTTCGACTGTATCGTCACTTACCAACAGGGGAGATAGCTCATACAACTTTCCCGATGGCACCAAAGAAAAGTAATTGATCAAGCCATGCAGTGGCTAATGTTCGGTCATTCTAAAATGTTTAGAAAACAAACGCTGATAGAAAAAGTTTGGAGATAATATTACCACAGATATTACTGTGTACTGTAGTTATCCAAAAGTTACCAAGTAAGGTTATGTTGTAACTTGTAAGGGAGCTCCGACGATACTTTACGATCAAATAACAAAAGTTGAGATCGTTAAAACTTGTACACTTTGTGTTACACCACTCCCTTGATAGCCTAGAACTTGTTGCTTCTGGGGTTGGTTACCTTTAATGTTTTGTCAAGGCAAGTATGTTCTATAAAGTGATATTTTTATTATATTGCCTCAATTTTTTTCGTCCATCTATCGTATGTTGCAATAATGCTTTAGCTTGATTGGTGGATATGAAGAATGACATTTATCTGTGATTGGCGTATGCTTCCGCAGCCATGTTTGTATAAATACATGCTAATGTGCTATGTCAACTGCAGGCTGTCATAGTAACTAGCTACTATAGTTATACATAAACAAAAAGTTTCACTTGCATCGTGGTTCACAAAACCACACCACACTCTTTTTTGCTTTATTCCAGACAGCAAAACACTTGACTACGAGACTAACGGCCGTATTCATTAAGATTTTAATGAACGCATAGCGGTGAATTTCATACAAGTAATGTCAATAATGTACTGCATTGAATGACACTATGCTGGCGAAGACTGTGAGACATCAGTGTTGTTTGTGAATACGGGGGTTAGATGGTATGAATCTTGCGTGTCTGAAAAATAAAGACAATAATGAGAGTATGGGCTGGAGGCGCTGTCCTATTGCCATCGTTCGTGCGATGTGTGCGTCCGTCGTGCAACCGTGCGTTCAATCATACTGGTATCTAATGAATGTCCTATTGACGCTCGTACGATCATGCGATGAAATGATGGTGAATTTCATCGTACAATGAAATCGCAACGCATCATCGCGCGTGCGATGGCAATAGGACAGTTGACGCTGACAGAGAACTGATTCTGGTACTATGTATACCAATCGGTTTGCGATCTAAACACAACAAAATCGTATTATAATGACGCGTTGGATTCAATAAGAATTCGTGCAGCTAGGCTTATTATGAGTTTACTCCAAGCTTCACAGTCTGGCCTATAGTCGCGATATGGCAAGCTTGTCTGTGTTCTATCGATTGTACTTCAGCAAATTTGCACAGTAAATGCACAAACAATATTCTCTTTGTCCGTTACGCAATAAGCCAAGATTGACATCGGGACGCCATCAATTTAATCACGGATCACCTAAACCCACACCAAACAATTTGATTCTTCATGTATCATCAGAACAGCCAACTAATGGAATTCTTTTTGACCACCTCATAAGATCAGGTGTGATAATGGACAAATAAGCAATAGCATATCCATATTTTAACCAAACCTTATACGTATAAAACTGAAATGAAATGATAAATACTTAAACTGAAATGTAAGTTTAAGTATTTTAATCTTACACAAGCTTTCAGAACTATATTCACTCCTAGTTTCACAGATAAGTTCGAGCGTATTAAGTTTTCAAGTGACAGACATAATACCCTCGTGCAGATCAGTGCCAAGTTGTCACAAAGCAAATAGCTTACTTATAACTTGACGTATTCATGGTGCCATTCGAGGAAAATTTTGCTAGCAAGTTCATACTAAGTAACACTTTGTTGCGGATTTTTGCTATGTATTATTTCATTCTATCTCGAGTCAAACTCATATTTAGTTTATTTTACTTTTTTAAAAGGTGTTTAAATTATTTATGACAATATTAGTCTCGGGTATAACACGTAGGGCCTGTGTCACCGGTTCCTGATAGCCTATTAGCAACATTTATCTGACAGATTTTTGGTTTTTACATGGAGTCTTAAGTATAACGAACAGTATTAATTAAAACAAGTAGGTACATTAGATTTGTACGTCTAGTGAATTCGAATCTTGATAATAAGCTACCGACTATTATACTTACTACTGTTTCTAATAATAGAACTATTATATCGAGATATTTGCCATGTTTTTTATTATTTTCGTTTTCATAAATAATTAAAAAAAAAACATGGTAGGTAAATATCTCGTCTTATTATTGTCAGTGACCACGAAAACCTAAAAACACTACTGTTTGTTGTCGAATGTCTCGACTTAGGTTTCTTGCATGTCCGATGCACTTCCTCGGGAGTTTACAAACGCAGCAAGATCGCGACGACCAAGCTGTATTGAGTATAAAGTTGGTCGTTTATAACATAATCTTCTTACTCTCAAAAGACAATCAGTTCGGATACTTTTGGATTTATTAAAGATACTTATGTCACAACCTAACCAATCAGTGACAGACCATGAACTCTAATACAAATTTAAAACTAAATCATGACATGGCAAAAAGGGCAAAGCCGCGTTTCAGCGCTTGTTGAAAACAAAATAAACGTTTCGCAATACCGCTTGTTTACGTAGGGACCTTAATATATTTGCTGAACGGTATTTTGGGAGAGATCTCGAACATTCTTTTGTCGCAAATTTTCTATTGACACGGTTTTTATCAGTTCTTTATAAATATTAGAGTGTCGAGTCGCAGAGAATGTAACTCGTAACGTAACTCTTTAAGAAGAAATTCTACGAGGAAAAGTGGGTGCTCAGGAGCTCACGTTTCTCTTTATCTCTGAACTGAAATTACTTGTGCGAGAGTTATACTCATAGATTATATAAAATTTATATTAAACTTTTTACAAATAATGCGATATTCTTGGGCTGTGGGAAGACCGGGCATAGGTGAAGGATCCTTGATTGTAATTATTGTATCAGACCACCTGATTTTTTCTTATTTCTATGGCTTCACTACTTCACATTTAAAAAAAAATCTGTAATACTGAAACAGAGGTACGTGTAATATTTTAGATGGCAAACCTACTTCAATATTTTTTGAATAGTCTGACATTAACGATTGGATGACAGCTGAATGGCTTATTATTTTTGGTGTTTTATTTGTTTTTGCTGTTTACTCGAAAATTGAGATTATTTGTCCATAAGTATATTAATACTGCCTACATACTGAATAAATGCTTTGGTTTTTGACTAAGATAAGCGTTTGACCACTGTCTCACCTGTTGGTAAACGACCGATGTGTTCGAGGATGGTAGCACGCTAGGCTTAAAAGAGAAAACAGATTCTCGAAGACAGCTGCCTGAATTCACCTGGACTTCCTAAAGAAAAAAATGCTATCACAGGGTGGCGTTGTGGCGTAAAATGACTGTACGATTCGAATTCAAGAGACTCTTATTTTCGTCAGTTAAAAATCATGGTCAAACTATTGCTTGCCTACCATAACAACATCCCAAAGTTACTTTCGTTTTTAACACGGAAATACAAGTTAAAACACATCGCAATACAAACATAGGTAGGTACATCAATATACTGGGTATAATTACGTCTCAAATGCATGCTTGAGAAAGCCGAGTGAATCTGCCTTCCTAGAAAAAGTGGGTAAACCACAGATACAGACTGAAAAAGATGTCGCAAATGTACCTGCCATGCGCGTAAATTTAGTTTATAAAATCTAATTAGAACCAATAAATCTCAAAATCAGTCGGAAACTTGTCCTAATGTGGTAGGGCTTATGCTAGCCTCTAGGTGCAGGAATCCTGCTAGTCAGCATAGGTCGTTTCTAAAAGTTTTAAATGAAAATATTTTTAAGATTTTGCAGGCAACATTTTTAGAGATATGCATAGGCATATCATCAAATCTTAGTACAACGGACTCAGTGTAGTTACGCAAATAATAAATGATGAGCCAAAGTTTTTGAGCCAAAGCGTCTTGTTTTAAACGTCATAAACTATTAACGTAATACCATAAAAATATTTCAGTGTAGAACTCATTCTCCATATGTTTTTTATATCTTATAGGCTAGCGTTTGACCACTATCTTGGTAGGTGATGATGCGGTCGAAGATGGTAAGCACGCTAGGCCTAGAATGGGAACTGGCTCTCAAGCTGCCGGAACATATTAGAGGTTTTGGTGACAGATTTTCTAACTTGAGGGTGGAAGCTGGCCAGGCGGACACTAGATAGTGTCCTATCATCATGCGGGGGTTGTTGGTTTCTTAACGATGTATTTTCCTTCACCGAGGGGCCACTGTGAAAAGCGCACATACATTTTTCGATAGAAAAATCCATTGGTGCACGGCGGGGATTGAACTCGGTACCTCTGGCATCAAAGCCGACCGTTCTCTCGATTGCGCCACCGGGTTCTTAATTTTTTTAAATACATACTCACATCTAAAAAGTACTGGAGGTACTTTTTAGATACGAGTATGTATTTTAATATAAAAAATATATTTTAATATAAAAAAAGATTTTAATATAAAAAATAGATCGGATTTTTAAGCGAAAAAAAGTGATATCATATATAGTTTTATAAAACTTGCCTATCCAGGTCTGCTTATTCTGGTGTCTATGCTTATCCAGGTCTGTGGAGGAAAACCACCTTTAGGTATTTATATGGAACACGATCCTCTTCTAATGGCGGGTCTTTACTTGCTGACCCACTTTCATTCTTTTAATTTGCTTAGCTGATGAAATTATTTTCTTTAAATACTACTTAATTACAAGTACATACCGCAGCCGCGCAGATTTTTCTTAAAACCTATCACAGGCACACCAGATTAGTAATGTACGGTGACTCTCTAATTATCTCAATGTAAAGAGCACAATTGACTGATTGATCAAACAGCTAGGCAAATGACTTGGATCGATGAAGTTTCATTACTTGCCTAGCCTGTTCATTAGTCTGACACTAAGGCAACACACTATGAACACCACACCAGGGGAGCCGGGGCAGCAGCCGCGCGTCACCAGAAATATATGTATATGCATATGCATATGCATATGTATAAGTATGTGCATATGCATATTATTATACATATGCATATAAATATATTTCTGGTGACGCGCGGCCGCTGTCACAGCTCCCCTTCTCGCTACGCTCGTCGGCGCATGTCACGCGGTGGTCACTGTTCCTAGTGTGTTGCCTTATTGTCAGACTAAGACATTATATGACTAGCCTAAGCATTAGGCAGCCAGTTTATTTAAAGTTGTAACAAAGATACGGCTGGAGATTAAGAGGCTAGGCGTTCAATTGTACGGCTAATACGTATATACCATTTAACCGAACGAATCGATTTCTTTCTTTCTTTTTTTCGAGTCAGTGATTCCGGTTAAGTAAAATAGGGGTATTCAAATCTCGAGTGAATAGGTATATTTAGATAAGCGCGCTCCATCATCGATCACATCATCATATAACGTGAGATAATGGTCAAGGCTACCCAGTTCTATATAAAAATAATGCAGTGACGTGCAAAACGACGCCACAGTTTTTGTTATATGCAGGCGAGCGTCATTATTGTCCTGTTACCACATATCTATACCATAATAAAATACCGCAAAAATATGACAAGACAGGACCTTATATTTTATTATTAGTATGTGTCAAAAAACATTCCAAGAAAGTAATCCTAATTTTTTGCCACATTTATAACTGTATTCAGAAATTTACAAACATAAACATTGCCATGCACAAAATCCCGTTACCTTTATTTATCAAAATAGTTTAAATGACCTAAAGTACTTACACTAAATACTAGAAAATATAATAACTAACTCTACTGTCTTCTAATACTCCAGACACATTCTAGAATATAGTAACAAAGAAGCTTGTAAAATATAGTGTAAAATCTCTTCTACATTTTCCGTTTACAACCATTTCACATGGCATACGAGTATGACAGGCCACAAAATGGCAACGTGCAATACAATAGCAGTTTCCAGAGTAAACCGCTTGCCAACTCTGGTCTCGTAGTATAAAGATGAAGCTTTAATATACAGAGCATAAAATTGAGGTTTATTCAAATTTCTATTTTAAAAAGCTAATTTTACGTCTGGTTTTAACTAAGCACACAAATCTGCATGGTCAGAATTATAACTGCACTGCGCTCTGCAGAGCTATATTTTGGAACCATTACCATAATAATTCTATTGTTTGATGGTTTTGTAATTTTTTTATAAACACGTACTATATGACATCGGTATGTACCCAAAGAAAGAAGAAAATCATCATGATACTACGACCGCTCTGCCAAGAGCGTACGACTAAAGAGAGACAATACTTTATTATTTTCTTACTTATATTACATTCTTTATTCAATCCACATCACGGACTAAATCGCCCGGTCCTTTGGAAGGCATTGACGGAGCCGAAGCCAACGTCAAGAGGCCCTTTACGATATTAAATTAAATAAAAATATGATTTGTGGATGGATAGCTGAAAAACTATAAAAAGATGGTACATTAATTTATTATGGCTATGAATGTGTGCTGCTTGATGTCTGTTTTCTGGTCTATGGGATGAGATACGGCACCCGCCAATTATGCCTCATTTCAAAATATTAAGGCGGGTGGTGACTTGCTATACACTGAATGGGCCCCCCATAAAGGCGGACCGTTATGTCGGCGCCGAGGAGCAACAATGGCGTGGGTAGCTTAGGGTGTTGAGAGGTGTGCTGCACTTTCAATAACGCTACTAGCGGCTTTATGCCTTTAACACTTCCACCCTGGAGCTTGGGTCTTAGCTCTTGCGATTCCCACCACCGGCCGGCCGGTCAAGGCACTCACCGTCGGCTCGCCACAAAGCCGACCCTGCGGGATTATTATTATTATAGAATAGAATAGAATAGAAAACACTTTATTGAACACCATAATAAAGAAACAGTACAATACAATAAATAAAACAAGTGTAACAATAGGCGGTCTTATCACTAAGAGCGATCTCTTCCAGACAACCTTCTGATGGAGAAACCATTAACGTGATACAGCGGTGTATGGTGATTTATCAAATTAAATATATAATACATAATAAATAGGTATATGTATGTAAATACGATTTTAAAGGAAAATAAATAAATAAGTATATATATGGAAATTGAATAAATGATAAAAGAAAACAATACGTTTATGTAAATAAGTGAATTAGTGACAAATAAATACAACAATGATAACTGTTTAGCAAGATAGTAAGTCTTAACGCGTTCCTTAAACGTGGAAATAGTTAGTGACTGTTTGATTTCCAATGGAAGTTCATTCCATAGCTTTTACAGTAAAAGATTTGTCGTAAAAGGTGCTGTGATGACTAGGAAACGAAAGCATTCTCTAAGCATAGATTCTCTGATGACCTTAACGAGAGAGAATTGAAGGACTGAAGAAAAACAAAGAGTTCTTTTAGATACCCAGGAGAAGTAGGATTAAATAAGATATTAAAAAGAAGGGAAAGAATGTGTGTATTCCGGCGAAGGCGAATAGGTAGCCACTTGAACTTACGACGGAATTCTGAAACATGGTCATATTTGCGAAGACCAAATATGAATCTGACCGCAAAATTTTGGAGTCACTCAAGCTTATTTAGCTTCTCTTCTGTGAGGTCAAGATAACAGACGTCGGCGTAGTCAAGAATGGGGAGAAGGAGAGATTGTGCTTACGCAACTTTAGTAGCAGTAGGTAAAAAGTTCTTGAGTCTTCTCAGGGCTCCCGCTGAAGCAAACATTTTGCGGCTAACGGCTATGAGCTGAAGCTCCCACGACAGGCATTGATCAAAAATAACTCCTAGATTTTTAACAGTTTTACTGCAGGGAATTGTTACTCCTTCTAAAACTATTTGCGGCAGAGTGCCCCAATCAATTTTGGATATAGTTCTAGAGCTACCAACTATTAAAGCTTGAGTCTTAATTGGATTAACACTAAGTCCGTGAGCGTAACTCCACTCTGATATAGTGCATAAGTCTTTATTGATCATGGAGACAGCAATGGATAATTTATCGAATGGAACCTGAAAGTAAATTTGGAGATCGTCTGCATAAAGGTGATAGGATGAAGTAAGACGCGAAGATATGGAGTTAATGAAAAGAGAAAAAAGAAGAGGGGATAAGACGCCGCCTTGTGGAACGCCAGCAGCGGTTCCGCACCAGGAAGAGAAAGACTCTTCAATGCGGACACGCTGACGACGTGTCCGACGACACGTACGACGATTGAACAAGTAACTGTAAAACCAGTCAATAACCGTTGGGGATAAATTGATTGACTTAAGTAACGCAAGCAGAATGTCGAAATCAACTGTATTGAATGCGTTACTAAAGTCAAGCAGCGTCAGCACAGTTAACTGCCCGTTTTCCATTCCTAAACGTATGTCATCTGTTATTTTGACTAGGGCAGTAACTGTGCTGTGTCCAGGACGGAACCCAGACTGAAATGGATTCAGAAGTTGGTTGGATATAAGGAAGGAATGAAGTTGGTTGTGAACAAGTCGCTCAAGTATCTTGGAGAGGAAAGGCAGGATGGATATGGGACGGTAATCTGTAACGGTTTTGGGATTAGGTTTTTTGGACAGAGGAAAAATTTGAGCATCTTTCCATTCTGATGGAAATGTGCAACTAGATAAGGAAAAGTTCATGAATTGGCAAATGACAGGAAGTATGATGTCGATAATAGGGATGAGCATGTTTCGACTGATAGCGTCGGTTCCAACTGCATTCGATGTTATGGAGAGCATGCTCTTCCTGACATCCCCAACGGAAAATGGACTGAAGAAAAACTGAGGATGATCAGGAGTCCTAAGGGTAGAAAGATGTATTAAAGTATTTGATTTATTGGTAATATCAATAGCTGAAACAAAATGCTGATTTAATATATTGATGTCTAAATATTTTGGAATAGAATTATTATTACGTGATTTACCGACTCCAAGAGACCTAAGGAATTTCCAAACCTTAGCTGGATCTTCATTTTCGACGGATTCATGAATATAGCGACGTTGAGCGTCTCTACACACCCTATTGCAGCGATTCCGACTACTCAAATATTTATCTTTATTGTTCTCGTTAGGATAGCACTTGTATCTGGTTTTAGTGACAGATTTTTTGTGCATTAAAGATTTTATCTCATCACAAAGCCAGGGAGCAGGGAGTTGCTTTATTTTAATACGCCTTAAAGGAGCGTGCACGTCATAAAGCTGGGTAATGAGTGAGTTAAAAATTGACACCTGCTCATCTACGGACTCAGCTTCAATAACAGGACCCCAGTCAATCTTCTCAGCATCACTAATAAAAAGTTCCTGATTCATACCACTAAACTTGCGCTGCAAAATTATAGTAGGCTTGGGTTTAGGGGGACGAATTTTATAGGATAGGTAAATCAAGTCATGATAGGAGAAAGATTCGGCAGTAACCTGATCGTGCTTGGCAACATGGCTTAAGGAGGAAACAATGATCAAATCAAGAAGAGAAGGAACAGACTTTGGAAAGTGATGCGTAGCGCTGAGAGGAAGAAAGTGAAGGACTCAATAATAGACTTTAAATTAGAAGAGCGGTGATCGTTTTTCAAGAGACACGTATTGAAGTCACCTATTATAATCGAATGATTATAAGAAGGTAAGAGGGCGTCAAGAGTGTTCTCAAAAGTAGAAAAATAGTTGATACGTAAGGAAGGGATATAAAAGACTCCAAGGAGAACTTTGGTGTGGGAAAGAAGAATTTCGATGAAGAGATGTTTGCCAGCGTTAGAGGCTGGAGGTTGCGCAGATACGCTGATTACGGAGAAGGAGATATGTGCATGAAGGTAAATCGCAACTCCGCCACCTCCACTGCCGGTACGATCATTTCTGATTAAGCGAAATCCAGGTAAAGGATAGAGGGAAGACAAGGTTTAAGCCAGGATTCCGAGACAAGAATTGCATCAATATTTTTGTTATCGAAAGACGCCAACATATCTGGGAAATGGGCCGGAATACTTTGGGCGTTAAAATGAATTACATTCAAGTTTTTAGGTACATCAGAGAATTGTAAGTCAAGGGTTTCCGAAAGGCTCGGAATGCTCGCAAAGCTGTCACTGCTCTCACTGTCATCGTTACAAGAGCATGAAAAAAAGGTCTCAGGATTATCGCTATCAGAAATAGACATTATTACATACGTTTAGGGTTAACTAGAATATTATAAACAGATAATGTAACTATCAATGCTACTTATAGTATTATAACAATATATAGATAATAATATATACTATAGGTACTTCTTTATATTAAGCTAACTCCACCTGCCGGTTGTCGTGATCGTGGAACAATCGCAAAGAAAGGAACACAAAGATAAAAAACGAGAAAATTAATAATAATAAACAATGAAATAAAAAAACAGTTATTTAGAACCATGACAATGCAATCTGTGCTAACAATTTACTTTCTAGATTAATTACAAATATAAAAAATAAAAAACATTTATAGGAAAAATAAACAAAAGTACTTGAATTATACCTACACACACTATGCAATTTAACATTATCAGAACAAACACAAACATTAAAAATTTAAATATCTATATAATAATAAGACAATGAACTATTTAATGCTTTCGTGGTAACATTCAAGTATTTAGCTTTCACTGTCCGGTTCCAAATAGCTACTATAACAATATATTATTTTGATACTGGCTTAATACAGTAGTCGTTCGGAGACACAAATGAACAAGAAATAAATCAAAATAAGAAACTTAAAATGAAGCTAATGTCAACGTCATTATGACGAATATCAACACATTATGACGAATGTCAACACATTATTGACATGTCAAATGTCAAATCAAGATATTTTCGAAAATGTAAATATTGTAAATTAATGAAAATTCTACCTTCATGGAATTTCAGTTATTAAACTGACAGATAAATGAAAAGAGGGTACCAAACGACTACTTAAACGAGTAAACAACAATAATAAAGTAATAGTGATATCAACAATTCTCATTCTACTTTCTGTGCGCGGCCGCAGCGCGCCGGGCTCTTGAGGCGCTTGCGTCCTTCGCAGGTGCAGACTGTGGCTTGGAATTTGCCATCACATCCATCTTATCGAGTTCAGCCATGCAGTTCACTCGGTGGCGGTCCCCGTTTGCGCCAACATACACGGAGCCATCGCGGGTCCAGCACTGCGTAACACTAAACTTCTGTCGCGCTGCCATGAATGCCACGTCTAGATAGGCCACAAATGCCATGTCTAGACTTAGTTAGGAACTCGGACAAAGTTATGCCCGAGCCCTTGAGATTCGTCTTGGCATTCCAAATGTCGCTACGCACCGACAGATTCCTCAGCTCAACAAGAATAGCTCGGGATCGATCAGCTGACTGCTTGCCAATTCTATGACAATGGCTAATGTCATCGATTGAGAAGTTCGATATCTTCAGCTGCTCAACAAACACCTGAATGCTAGTGGGAACACATTCGGATTTACTTTCAACCAGTCCATGTAGCAATAAGATGTGCCGGCGACTGTGTGCCTCCAGGCTGTTTGTTCTTCGATCCAGGAGGTTCACCTGACCTTGAAGTGCTTGCAGGGCTGACAAAACAAAGTCTTTAAAAACACTGAACTCCGATGCCAAATTGGGATTACTTGGACCCGAAGAAGGATTCTTGTGGAGCTCCGTGGTGAATTCCTCCATCCGCTTTGTGAATAAATCACTCATTTGCGCCATAGAGTTTTTAATTTCCTCCATCTTGTAGTCATGAGAAATTTAAAGTGTAAAAAATATAACTTATCTTTGTGTGCTATTAAGGAAAACACTCACAGACAGGTAATGTGATTTCTTCTTTAATTATACATAACACACTTGCAAAATAAACAAATACATCTATTTTTTTAACGTAATTTATGAGAGCCACTTTTTTCTATGTACTTTTGTGGCATCTACCCGCCAAAAAAAAAAAATTATGAAATAGTGGTTTTGACATTTTGTTTATTTGTATGGATTATTTAATTAAGGACTAGCTCACAACTGTTGTTAACTTGTAATCTATGAATTTATGGTAATGTATATTAATTATTGTATTTTAATGTGTAATGAAAAAGACTGACGTTCATAAGTGTATATGAAGTAAATAAATGAATTATGAATTATGCACAAACATTTGTATGTCAATGTTTTGGCGAAGTATGCTGCGCAAAAATTTTATTTTCATCTGTTTTGACCATATTTCAGGCAAATAATAAATATCATTTCATTTCATTTCAAAAAATTGTGTAAGCATTTTGAAATGGCCAACATTGTTTGGAGTTTTGTAAAAAATAGGTTTAAAGTTTACAATTTTGTGGAACTGTTTCGAATGATTCTTCTTTCATGGGTAGGAAACATCTCCTCTATGGTCCGAATGTATAATAATGATAAATTAATTGTATAATAATACAATTCATTGAAATCTGATGAATATGCAAGTGAACACGGATGGTAGCAGTCTGAGCTTAGAATGTGAATTGGCTGTCAGCACGGAACTGGCATGAAGCTCGGACGCTGAATCGAGCGAGTACAAAAACTATATTCAGAACCCGTCTTAACAGCTGTAAAGAAGTTCTCCACTATAAATACTAATATACTCTACTAGAAGTGGGACACTTCACCCGCGTTAGAAAACTTTTCTTTAATTTATTTAAAACTTTTCCTACGTGAAAACCTTTCTTCCTTAAACACTGTTTTTTATAAAAACTCATCGAAAAAAATGAGCCGAATCGGTTCACCCGTTTTCAAGTTATGGCTTGACCAAGGGAAATAGGGATTCATTTTTATAAAGCCTAAAAAAAATATTATTAGACTTTGTTACCCCATTTCACCCTCTTAGGGGTGGAATTTCGACAATAGCCTGATTCACGTATTTACTTGTTTATTTATAGATGTACTTGTGTGAAGATTTGAAAAAAAATATATCTAATCTTGTCTCTTCATACAATCTTTTTACCCCCGTTTCATCCCCGTAAAGGGTGAATTTTGGAAAATCCTGTCTTAGCGGAAACTTACATCAAAATAACTATCTGCATGCAAAATTTCAGCGCAATCCGTTAATTTGTATGTTGATAGATCAGTCAGTCAGTGAGTAACTTTTGCCTTTTATATATACCTAACCTACAGACTACTTATATGAGAGCCACGGATGGCGCTGCTAAATAGCGCAGAAGAACACAAAGCTGCATTTTCCGCTGCTCTGCATCCAGTCGCAGACGTCACGTCATTAGGTTTAGGACTACAAGACATAGTTGCGTGACTTGGTAAAACAATGCCTGGTAGAATTACTGGCTCATAATGTAAAGTATTAAAATAACGAAAAATATTAAAAACACTTTCGAAAAGCGACTAGAGACCATACGGAAAAAATACCCTCTTAAATGAAAAAGAGGTTTTATAAATTAGTTAATACATGACAGTTCTAAGGTAACAATCATAAAAAAGATATACATAGGTACAAGAACCTCTGGGATGGTTTAAAAACTAAAATAAAACTGGCCAACACTTAGGGAGGGTTCCGTACAATACGAAACATAACAGAGTTTCAACCTCATATATTTGATTAATCGATATTACCAAGAATATTTGGTTTGGTCGCGATCTAGGAAGACGGGGCTCGTTTACCAGCGCCATCTATGTCATTTTGCCGAAACTAATTATATAGATGGCGTTTAAAAACACGTTTTTTGGACGGGGACCCCTTTTAATTTTTACCTTTATTTTGTTTTTAGTATTTGTTGTTCTAGCGGCAACAGAAATAAAACATCTGTGAAAACTGTCTAACTATCACGGTTAATGAGTTATAACCTGGTGACAGACGGACAGACAGACAGACGAACAGCGGAGTCTTAGTAATATGGTCCCGTTTTACCCTTTGGGTACGGAACCCTAATAAGTTATTTTTCAAAAAAAATAAAACCGACTTCATAACCACAAACAGGCACTCAAAAGCGAAAAATAAATTACTTAAAATTATTAAAAGCGCTACCCACTTATCTATTTGAAGTCGGTGCCAGCCAAGTCTAATAGGTAGTAGATAGATAAATCCCTACATGTATCTATCTACTATCCAATAGACTAAGCTGGCACCGACTTCAAATAGATAAGTGGGTAGCGCTTTTAATAATTTTAAGTAATTTATTTTTCGCTTTTTAGTGCCTGTTTGTGGTTATGAAGTCGGTTTTTTTTTTGAAAAATAACTTATTTTACCCTTTTTAGTGCAAAAAAAGTTTTAATTAAATTACATGCATCTATTAAATTTCGTGTCTGGGCCGTTATACACTGACGGAAATATACTTTTTGAAAATTTCAAGTATGTACCTATAACGGTTAAGAAGATACAGATCTGTAAAGTGCGCACATATGTATAGACACACGAACGGACGGACGGACGGACGGACGAAAGGACAACAAAGTCTCAGAAAGTGTTCATTTGGTACCCTTTGGGTTCGGAACCCTAAAAAAATTGACTTTAAATGCCGCGCTAAAGTGAAAATATTCACTAGTAATAATGATGTCATCAAGGTATCAAAGGACAATGTTCAAAATGGCCCTGTGCAATTAAAGCATCTGACACACACGATAATTAATTGTCTATTTTATTACAATGATTCCAAATACTTTTATAACACGGACTAGTTGTATTCCAAAATGAATATTAAAAAGTATTATTTGCGATTATTAACATTAATTGCCGCCATATGGCCAACAGAGTACTTAATCACTCTACTACGTTATAAGAGGCACTTCCCTATATTGTTGAATCCCGAATTATGAAAGCACTGTGTAGCCAACCTAACAACGGAAAGTATTATTTACGTAGTAACTATTATATAATATGTGGTATTATGCTTATAAATTATTTTTTTGCAGTGTTGGTTGGTACAAAGTACGTTCATAATTCTGAGTTATTTAATTATGTATGCAGTGTCGCGGGACTGAAATGGCCGCCATCTTCGCCAAACGTCATGTCATGTCAAAAAATCTTAGGTATGTTTAAAAAAGTTTGCACCCTAACAAGACTTTGCCCGGTAGAACATTCCTGTGAAGACAAATTATTTATATTTATATATAATTATTTATTATAATTATTAATATATCATTATTTATTGAGGGCCCGGTGGCGTAATTGGGAGAACAGTCGGCTTTGATGCCGTGGTACCGAGTTCAAAGCGCCGTGCACCAATGAATTTTTCTATCGAAAAATGTACTGCGCTAATATGTGCGCTTCTCACAGTTGCCCGGTGAAGGAAAACATCGTTAAGAAACCAACAACCCCCGCATGGTGGTAGGACATATCTAGTGTCCGCCTGGCCAGCTACCACCCTCAAGTTAGAAAATCTGTCGCCAAACATCTAATGTGTTCAAGCAGCTATCCTTGAGAGCCAGTTCCCATTCTAGTCCACTTCTCTATCTTCGACCTCATCATCACTTAGCAACAGGTGAGATAGTGGTCAAACGCTAGCCAATAAGATATTTAAAAAAAAAAAAAATAATTAACCCCACCTTTATTTCTATCTCGCTCACAGTTACCGTAAGAATATCTGTCAAAAACCAAAATCAACGAGAAGAAAGATGTAAAAACATTATTCAAGGTCATATTTTTTAGTCTTCAAAAATATATTCAATAGCAACCTCCATTGTGTATAATCTTCTTGGGACTCTTCTACTAAAACCAGTACATTCTCCTATGTTTGAGGTATTAATCTCCATATCTCTGGAGATACTTATCAGATCTCGATAAAATTAAAATGGGCCCACCTCGGAAACGTATCCTACCTATTAAAAAAATAATCATTTGAATCCGTTCACAATTGACGGAGAAATCGCGTAACATACACAAAAAAAAAAAAAAAAAAAACACACAGACGAATTGAGAACCTCCTCCTTTTTTGTGAAGTCGGTTAAAAACTGACTTCACAAGCCTCGCGAGTCAATTTCAGTAGCAAGTTTGAGATGTGTATATCTATATCTCTGGAGATACACATCAGATCTTAATGAATCGTATTTAAAAACCATCGTAGATTTGTACACAATAAATAAAATATAATCATCATTCGAATCGGTTTATAATTGAAAAACCGTATAAACGAATTGAGAACCTTTTTATATCTTACTAGGTGCGCCTCGTGACTTTGCCGCGTTCAATCCTGGCTATAAACCTTCCTCTTCAATCACTATCTATCTATTGATATAAACTGCATTAAAATTCATTGCGTAGTTTAAAAGATCTAAGAATACCGACAGCGGGAGCGACTGCATAGATTTCAATTTTAAAAAAAACTTTTTTTATTTAAATTTATGGTTATAGGCTAGCGTTTGACCGCACACTCTCGACTGGTGGTTTGTAATTGAGAACCTCCTCCGTTTGGGAAATGGGTTGAATATTTGAAATATTCAAAAAGCTATTGCACTAGTCTTAATCCTATCTTACAATATAGTTTAACTCGGCCTATCTGTCTCTACTACTGACCACTAAATTACGTTCTAAAAAAGCCATTTAAAACTTGGCTCGCGATTGCAGTCGAGTTTCATAAAATACGGACCTATTTCAATGTCCATTTTATATAAAAGTTAAAACTGGATACGTCAGAACAAGCAGGTTATAATTGGACGCAACTAGAACAAACTTTATAATTTTAGATTAAATATGAATTATTAGAGATACTTCTCCAGATATTAAGAATCTTCATTGAGTATAGTTACTTAGAAACAAATTTCCAAAAAACTTTGATATTTACAATATTAGTAGGATAAATTACCCTCCGCACGGTATTTTAGATGAGAACGTAAAAACTTTGCAGAGACTTATGAGAGACACCTATTTTTTTTAATATCTGATAGGCTAGCGTTTAACCATTATCTAGGCTGGTGGTAAGCGATGATGTGATCAAAGATGGTGAACACGACAAGCCTTGAATGAGTATTCAACTCTCAAGAGCCGTGTGCTGCCGGAACGCTGTAATGTTAATGGCGCCAGATTTTCTATTGGTGGTCGTTAGCTACTTTTTGGTAGCAATTCAGGCGTAACAGCGATATAATAATACTCCTACCAGCTGCGGACGAACACCCGTGTGCCAGTCAAGCCATTTATTTAGCCTTTACGCCAACGGGGTCTCAATTTTCCTTGATCCATCTCTCTTACATATTTTTATTCAGTACTAACAGTGCCCCGCGGCTCCGCCCGCGTTAAAAACTCCTTTTATCTACTTAAAACTTTTTGTAAAAACCTTTCTATCACAAAAGACATCAAATAAGAGTTAGGCAAATTGGTTCACCCGTTTTCATGTTATTGCGTGACTAAGAAAAATCGGGATTCATATTTATAAAACCCAAATAACCCAAATTTTCAGACTTTGTTACCTACCCCATTTTGAAAAATCCTGCAACACGTACTTACTTATTTATTAACAGCAGTACCTATGTAAAGTTTCAAATAAAACAGACTATCTAATCTTGTTTCGCGATACAAACTTTGAATCCCCGTTCCGTATCCGGGAGGCAATTTAAAGAAAATCCTTTCTTAATGGATACCTTCATCATAATAACTATCTGCATTCTAAATTTCAGCGCAATCCGAAACGATGTTGATTTTCAGAGTTTGTTACCCCACTTCACCCTCTTAGGGTCGCATTTTCAAAAAGCCTAAATTTCGTATTTCTTATTTATTTACAGAAGTACTACTAGTACTAGGTGTGAAATTTCGAATAAAATGACTGTCCAAACGTTGAACCCCACTTCATCCCCTTTAAGAGTGAATTTTGAAAAATCCTTACTTACCGGATACCTACGTCAAATAACTATCTGCATGCAACATTTCAGCGCAATCCGAAACAATATTGATTTCAGGCTTTTTTAACCTACTTCACCATTTTAGGGGTGGAATTTCATAAAAGCCTGAAACACGTATTTACCAAATTACTTGTCTGAAGTTTCGGATAGAAAAGACTATCTAATCTTGTTTCTCCATACAAACTTTGAACCCACGTTCCTTTCCCATTCCCTTCAGGGGTGAATTTTGATAAATCCTTTCTTAACAGATACTAACGTCATAATAACTATCTGTATGCCAAATTTCAGCGCAATGCAAAACAATATTGATTTTCACACTTTGTTACCCCATTTCAGCCTCTCAGGGGTTGAATTTCGAAAAAGCCTGAAACACGTATTTATTTATTTATGAAGCATTTGTGTGAAGTTTCGAATAGAAAAGACTATCTAATCTTGTTTCTCCATACAAACTCTGAACCCCCATTTCACTCTCTTAACGTGTACACCCCGCACCCTTACGTACTAAGACAAATATACCCCAAATTTCAAGTCTCTACGATCAGCGGTTTATGCTGTGCGTTGTCTGTCAGTCAGTCAGTATTTCAGGACCAAGATTCTTATAGTATTAGATAAAACAATAACTCACTCTCTTATCCTTTTCAAGTAATTTTTCATTCTTAGAAATAATTTCTTCAATAAACTTGCCTTTTAGAAATTCCAACTTGAACGGCATGCGAATACGCGATATGCCACAGGCTGATATTAGGGTTGTCACAAATAGCGTACGTTACAAAGAAAATTAAGAACGATTTTTATTAATTATTGTTTATATTTACAAGCCGTGTAAATAAATAAAAAAAAGCTGTCCAGCAGTACGCAAGATCGAAGTTTTTCTTAGCAGCTGAAACATGACATACTTTGCAGTTTTCATGTCAGGTCAGGTTAGGGTCTATTCAACATATTAACAGAATTATTAAGGCGGCAATATTCTAATGGATAGGTGTCGGACTGGCGATCGACAGGTCGTGAGTTCGATCCCCACCCCACCCATTTCACTATAGACGTGAATCCACTCCAGACACAAGCATATTTAGCTTAGTTGGAGGGGTTAACAAGAATACTTTGCGAGTAATATATTATAAAAAAAAGAAAGAAAGAAATTAATGTGTGACGTCTTCTGGATTTATGGTTATGGAGTTGGTATATTAGTTTGGCAAAATATGTTTACTTTACATTTTCTGAAGTTATAGAGAACAATATGATAAAGTCACGAAGCAAATGGCAATTTGTCTTCATTATGTAGTTAGTGCATACCACAACTAAGGTCTTCCTACTAGAGTAAGTACAGATCAACTGCAGTGTAAAGTAAAATCTTACAGGTGACAGTCTGACACAAAATGTTTGTGGTAACCCTACGTCATTTTTCCCGCGGCGTAGTGGAGAAGGCGACGATTTTCCTCGCATTACGCAGGTGATATCGCGCATATTGAGGAAATGCGCCAATACTTTAACAACACCGCGGGAATATTTTATTCATTCCCGGGATTTTGTATTGCAATTTATATTTTGTACACGTCTTTTTGTAGCATATTTTATTATGTTATTCACTTTGAAAATGCCTACGCAGAATCTGTGGTTGACGGTCTCAGAGTACACGGTATTTGACAACATTTTACTGTAAAATTTTGCGAATTTCAATGTGAATATTTTTTAAAATACAACCAATACAATATACACTACATACATCTTGGATTCTCACACAGAAGAACTTAACTCTTTTATTATAAAAACTCACGTTCATTTTAAACTTATAGATTTAAAAACGGGAATTTAACGTGACTTACGCGATGTCGATATAGCGATCGACATATGTTTCGGCCTCATCCGGAGGCCTTCTTCAGGATCTTGAGTGCGGGACGCTCGCCGACGCGTTCAACCTCGCACTGCGGGCCGCTTCTCGTGCAGCGCGGGCGGACGGAGCGGGCGGCGGCGGCGGCGGTGGTGGTGTTGGTGGGGGGTGATGATGCGGTGTACATAGTGGAGGCGCGGGATTAGGTTGGAGGGCTTCGTCTTCATCACTGCTGTTTACTTCAGACGAAACCTCATCCAACCGGCCCGCGCTGCACGAGCAGCGGCCCGCAGTGCGAGGTTGAACGCGTCGGCGAGCGTCCCGCACTCAAGATCCTGAAGAAGGCCTCCGGATGAGGCCGAAACATATGTCGATCGCTATATCGACATCGCGTAAGTCACGTTAAATTCCCGTTTTTAAATCTATAAGAACTTAACTCATTAGAAATAATCAGTTATTATATAACTCGTAATCAAAGTGCTCATTCATTAGCTAGTAAGCAGTGGCCTTATTCTGTAATGTACGGCATCGATTCAATTTAGATTGCTTGCAATGCATCTCGGTATTCACTGATTAAATTATACAATGCTTAATCGCGATGCCCAAGTCATGACTACGAGCGAATAAAGGAAATAGAATAATATGTTTTAAATGTCTTTATCACTATCACGCCCTTTTTTATATTATATTAGGCTAGCGTGTGACCACTATCTCAGCTTTTGGTCACTAATGATGCGGTCAAGGATGATAGCGATGATGTAGAGTATAATAATACACTCTACAAAACATTCTATTTGGCTAATTTTATCTCATATATAGTCATATAAATTAAAAGGTTAAATATATTATTCAGATAGCCGGGCATGATGAGCTTATAAGGGTTCCTGGTATTAGTATGGGACCCTAAAAACATATAAATATGCAAAATATATATAAATATGGGCATTTAGGAAGAGGCCTATATCCAGCAGAGTTGAGCTGATTCGATAATTATAAAAAATACTAGCTGATAACCGCGACTTCGTTCACGTACACCAAGAATTTAGTAGACTATGTTCATCCTCTAATGTATCTCCTTATGAAATTTCAGTTAGATCAGATCGTCCGTTTAGGCGTGATTAGGTAACAAACAGACAGAGTGACAGAGTTACAAACGTTTTTAACCAAATTCATAAAAATGGAGGAGGTTCTCAATTCCACCGTTTTTTTTTAATGTTTGCTTCCTCAGAACTCCGTCAAATCTTAACCGATTTGAAAAATTCTTTTTTTTTTTTGAGGGATTATGCCTCCCGTTTGGTCCCATTCAAATTTTATCGAGATCTCATAAATTTATCAACCTGCTCAAAAAAATTCCCGATAATCAGTGGAGATCTATACAGTAGAACAGCCGGAGATCCACTAAACTGATATACGAAAGTATTTTTGCCCAAGCTTAAACGGAGATGCTCAATTGCACCCGCTTACTCGGACAATAACTGGTTACGATCATTACATTACGATCGTTACATCCGCTTATAAAAACGAACAATCTCTCTTTTCAAAAGCGTACCATATAATACTTAAATTCAAATTTTAAAACCACAACCAACTGTAGGCTTATAACGAACTTTGATAGCAATTGAAATGAACATAATATCGTTTAAAAACTAAAAAACAACCGACTTCAATGCCGCGCTATTCATTTTCAGTACCAATTTTGAGATGTTTATCTCAATATCTCTGGAGATACTTATCATACCTCGATAAAATTACCATGGTACCACACTTGGGATATCTCCTTTCGAAAAAAAAAGAATAATTGAAATCGGTTCATAAACGACGAAGTTATCCGCGAACAAACATAAAAAAAAAAAAAAAAAATATACGGTCGAATTGAGAAACCTCCTCCTTTTTTTGAAGTCGGTTAAAAATGACAGAGACTTAGATAAACATCCTTGAGTTTATTTCGTTCATTCAATAATCAACTGTCAAAGTTCGATACGGGGGCAAGTACGATCTGTTCATTGAGACCATTCCAATGAGCCCAAACCCGACATCTCTTCTCTAAGTTTGTGAAGAGTTGACTATTCTGCAGATTCCAGGAGATGTTCCAGCATCAGGTCAATGCTACCATATTCTTACAATATCGTAAGTATCGTACAATAGGTAAGAGGATACTGAATTTCGAAATGATCAGACCTATGAAAGTATATTTCACAGCGTCATCAATTAAAAAAACGCTCATAACCTAAAAACGGCTGAACGAATTTCTATGAATAAAATCTAAGAACATTCCTATATTAAAACCTATCAAACAAAAAAAACATAATCAAAACAGGTACATCCGTTTGGGCGATGCCACAGACAGAAACAAACATACACAGATACGCACGTCAAACTCATAACAACCGTTTTTTTTGGTTCGGGGGTGAAAATAATATTTCGGGTGGTCGACAATTCAGTTTATACCACGCACGTTGGTAGTTTGCTCGCGGAGAATCTCTAATTCAATCTAAAGCTGCCTGCGACAGGAACACGTTTTACAATTAGCTGATCTACGTATGTTTGTGCTAGTTCGCTGGTTGGTGATTATGCTAATGTTTGTACCAATCTTGTTGTGCTGGTTTTAACTTCATGTACTAGTGTGTTTTTTAACCGACTTCACAAAAAAGGAGGAGGTTCTCAATTCGTCTGTATGTTTTTTTTTTTTTTTTTGTGTGTATGTTACGCGATTTCTCCGTCAATTGTGAACGGATTCAAATGATTATTTTTTTAATAGGTAGGATACGTTTCCGTGGTGGTCCCATTTTAATTTTAGCGAGATCTGATAAGTATCTCCAGAGATATGGAGATAAACACCTCAAACATAGGAGAATGTACTGGTTTTAGTAGAAGAGTTCAAGAAGATTATACACAATGGAGGTTGCTATTGCATATACTTTTGAAAACTAAAAAATATTACCTTGAATAATGTTTTAATAATACATCTTATTCATATCATTAATACATCTTTCTTCTCGTTGATTTTGGTTTTTGACAGATATTCTTACGGTAACTGTGAGCGAGATAGAAATAAAGGTGGGGATAACTAATATTTTTTATTTTTTTTATATCTTATAGGCTAGCGTTTGACCACTATCACACCTGTTGCTAAGTGATGATGCGGTCGAAGATAGAGAAGTGGACTAGAATGGGAACTGGCTCTCAAGGATAGCTGCCTGAACACATTAGATGTTTGGCAACAGATTTTCTAACTTGAGGGTGGTAGCTGGCCAGGCGGACACTAGATATGTCCTACCACCATGCGGGGGTTGTTGGTTTCTTAACGATGTTTTCTTCACCGGAGGGCAACTGTGAGAAGCGCACATATATTTTTCGATGGAAAAATTCATTGGTGCACGGCGGTTTGAACTCGGTACCCCGGCATCAAAGCCGACTGTTCTCCCAATTACGCCACCGGGCCCTCTATAAATAATTATATATTAATAATTATAATAAATAATTATATATAAATATAAATAATTTGTCTTCACAGGAATGTTCTACCGGGCAAAGTCTTGTTAGGGTGCAAACTTTTTTAAACATACCTAAGATTTTTTGACATGACATGACGTTTGGCGAAGATGGCGGCCATTTCAGTCCCGCGACACTGCATACTTTATTAAATAACTCAGAATTATGAACGTACTTTGTAACAATCAATACTGCAAAAAAAAACATTATAGGTATAATACCACAGATTATATAATAGTTACTACGTAAATAATACTTTCCGTTGTTAGGTTGGCTACACAGTGCTTTCATAATTCGGGTTTCAACAATATAAGGAAGTGCCTCTTATAACGTAGTAGAGTGATTCAGTACTCTGTTGGCCATATGGCGGCAATTAATGTTAATAATCGCAAATAATACTTTTTAATATTCATTTTGGAATACAACTAGTCCGTGTTATAAAAATATTTGGAATTATTGTAATAAAATAGACAATTAATTATCGTGTGTGTCAGATGCTTTAATTGCACAGGGCCATTTTGGACATTGTCCTTTGATACCTTGATGACATCATTATTACTAGTGAATATTTTCACTACAGCGCGGCATTTAAAGTCAATTTTTTTAGGGTTCCGAACCCAAAGGGTACCGAAATGAATACTTTTTGAGACTTTGTTGTCCGTTCGTCCGTCCGTCCGTCCATCCGTCCGTGTGTTTATACATATGTGCGCACTTTACAGATCTGTATCTTCTTAACCGTTATAGGTACATACTTGAAATTTTCAAAAAGTATATATCTGTCAGTGTATAACGGCCCAGACACGAAATTTAATAGATGCATGTAATTTAATTAAAACTTGTTTTGCACTAAAAAGGGTAAAATAAGTTATTTTTCAAAAAAAATAAAACCGACATCATAACCACAAACAGGCACTCAAAAGCGAAAAATAAATTACTTTAAATTATTATAAACGCTACCCACTTATCTATTTGAAGTCGGTGCCAGCCAAGTCTATTGGATAGTAGATAGATACTATGTATGTGGTAGTAGTAAGTAGGTACATGTAGGTTAGTAAGTAAGTAGATACATGTAGGTATTATATATCTACTACCTATTAGACTTGGCTGGCACCGACTTCAAATAGATAAGTGGGTAGCGTTTATAATAATTTAAAGTAATTTATTTTTCGCTTTTGAGTGCCTGTTTGTGGTTATGATGTCGGTTTTATTTTTTTTGAAAAATAACTTATTAATATATATGTAATCTAATGTGTCTCAAAAGACTTGTCACTAAAACTTGTTTTATGATAGATTATGCAAAAAAAGAGGCGTTCTATGGATGTAAATACCTGTTTTTTGGCTTTCTGCTTTTTAGGGTTCCGTACCCAAAGGGTAAAACGGGACCCTATTACTAAGACTCCGCTGTCCGTCTGTCTGTCTGTCTGTCTGTCTGTCTGTCTGTCTGTCTGTCTGTCTGTCTGTCTGTCTGTCTGTCTGTCTGTCTGTCCGTCTGTCACCAGGCTGTATCTCATGAACCGTGATAGTTAGACAGTTGACATTTTCACAGATGATGTATTTCTGTTGCCGCTATAACAACAAATACTAAAAACAGAATAAAGTTAAGGATAATAGAGGGTCCCCATACAAGAAACGTGTTTTTTTCGGCATTTCACGCCATCTATGGAAGCTTAGTTAGGTAAACGTCCAATAGATGGCGTTATATTGAAATGTCGATCCCTAACACCTTTGTTAGACGTTAGATGGCGTTATAAGAAACGAAATATTTATTAATTATTATATTTTGCTGGCGAAAAATAATAGTGGTATTTTTTGCTCGATCTTATAAAATACTGTAGTGTGGTACGGAACCCTACGAGTGAGAGTCCGACTTGCACATGGCCTGTTTATTTGGTTCTGCTAATGTACCCAAAGTGTGCTAACAGGACCCGATGCAGAGACTCTCCTTGAAATGATCTTGAAACGACTGAAACAATTTTGATAAAACATGTCCAAGAACTACCACTAGAAAACTTGCTCTGCTCTCAAATAAAAAACCGCATCCAAACGGGTTCACCTTTTAAGAGCCACGGTGCCACACCACACACACACATACAAACCACAGATGTAGACACAGTCCTATATCGTGGACTTATAAACCCCTTTTTGCATCGGAAGTTAAAAAGAAACAACTGATGCGGTGAAATTCTATTTCTTACTATAATTTATTCCCTCGGTCTCTGTTTATGATACCTATATCGTTCCCTTTAGTTTCATCATAAAATTGGGAGCCTTTCCGAAAGGGTCCCGTTTGTAAACTTTCGGGCAATTAAACGAGTCCGCAAAGCAGTTAGGCTTTCAGAGGATATTTTATTATTTTAGCGTAGGTTTTGGCTGAGTAATATTTTCCTGGCATTTAACCGTTTTATTGTTGTTTTTGGTCTCATGAGATACCACTACCGCCCATAGCTTTCCCTGCGATAAAAAATGTCCCGTGACTTATACCTGATATTTTGGTTACTCCTGTTCATAATCTGTGATGGTTTGACTTCTAAGCGAAAGGTTGCTGGTTCAAACTCTAGCACGGGTGTTCGTTCACACACAGGAGCACTATATCAATGTTACGCCTGACTTGCGGCTAAAAAGTAACTAACCACCATCAAGGAGAAAATCTGCCGCCATAACCTTACGGTGTTCCGGCATCACGAATCCCTTGAGAGTCAGAGTATTCTATGCTTAATGTGTTCACCATATTCGACGATATTATCGCTTACCACCAGCTGAGATAGTAGTCAAAAATAAAAAAATAATAAAAATGCGTACGTCATTTTAACTCGCGAAAGAACACATGTTTTATGAAAAAATACAAAGAGAGCACACACACTTTTTCACGTGCCCGCCTCCTATTTTATTTTTAAGTAAGCAGTGATGAAATTTAGTAAAGAAACAGCTTTTTTAGGTATTTTGTATTTGATTACACTGCGGCACCGTTTAAATATGCCATATCTTTGTAACATGAATCAACCAAAATGCAACGAAAATTGCACACATGCACCTAAAATGTCCTCATTCCAAATCACTTTCCACATTTTCTTGCAAATTGAATTCCAACAAAACACCCGATTGCATACAACCTGCCATTAACAAGGGACGTCTGCCTCGATCATAAAATTTAATGGCCCACCCGTGTCCCGCCCCAGATGGCGTCCGTTGCTCGCTTGCAATTAATTAGTATCCCATGTGTGCGAACAGAGCACGCAATGTACACCGCAGTTTACGATAGCGCATGAATATTCAGCGGCGCGTGGATTGGATTCGATAATGGATACAAGTTTGGCGTCGTAGACAAAAAAGGCTAATGATGTATGACCTATTCTATTCTATGTATTTGGGTAGTGAATTTATCGGCGCTTGTTTGTTCTTGGCCAAAATTTACAGAAATATGTAGTATACGGTTCAAATTCCTGAGCGGGTAATCGTCGCCAGTTGGTAGGATCACATCATATCGATGTTTCGTCTGTCTTGCTACATTGAGCTTACCACTTTTATTAAGGAGAAAATCTGCCGTCATAACCTAACGTTGTTCCGGCAGCTCTCAGCCCTAAACAGTCAGAGTATTCTAGTACTAGCGTGTTCAGTTCACCATCTTCGACCACATCATCGCATCCTTTACTACCAGGCAAGATGGTGATACTTCGGATTTGCTTAGAAACTAACTCGAGTTGACTTTACCCGAAAGTGATGGAAAGAGTATTACACAGGTTACACAGACGAGAGTGAACCTCATTTAGTACCTACAAAATAAAGTGCAAGGCGCATTTAACAAAGTCTTTAAAAGTCAACTTTGAATAAAAATCTAGAATGCAACCTTGTCTGTGAGAGACTTCCGCCAATGCCAAGCTAATTGGTCGGTATCCGCAATGCAGCATGCAACAAATTGCCTAACCGAATGACTGTCATGTGCACAACACGAATCACTTGGTGCTGATAGACTTATAAAATACAATACAATACAAATAATCTTTATTGACATAATTTTTGGTACATGTGCTTGAATCCATAGGCTCCCGAACTAGTCAAGCTGTGTTTCAGAAGCCAGTGGCTTCTCCCATTTTTAACCGACTTCACAAAAAAGGAGGAGGTTCTCAATTCGTCTGTTTTTTTTTTTTTAGTGTATGTTACGCGATTTCTCCGTCAATTGTGAACGGATTCAAATGATTCTTTTTTTAATAGGTAGAATACGTTTCCGAGGTGGTCCCATTTTAATTTTATCGAGATCTGATAAGTATCTCCAGAGATATGGAGATAAATACCGCAAACATAGGAGAATGTACCAGTTTTAGTAGAAGAGTCAGGAGAATGTACTAGTTTTAGTAGAAGAGTCCCAAGAAGATTATACATAATGGAGGTTGCTATTGCATATAAGATATTCTTACGGTAACTGTGAGCGAGATAGAAATAAAGGTGGGGATAATTTTTTTTATATGTTATACGCAAGCGTTTGACCACTATCTCACCTGTTGCTAAGTGATGATGCAGTCGAAGATAGAGAAGTGGACTAGAATGGGAACTGGCTCTCAAGGATAGCTGCCGGAACACATTAGATGTTTGGCGACAGATTTTCTGACTTGAGGGTGGTAGCTGGCCAGGCGGACACTAGATATGTTCTACCACCATGCGGGGGTTATTGGTTTCTTAACGATGTTTTCCTTCACCGGAGGGCCACTGTGAGAAGCGCACATATATTTATCGATAGAAAAATTCATTGGTGCACGGCGGTTTGAACTTGGTACCACGGCATCAAAGCCGACTGTTCTCCCAATTACGCCACCGGGCCCTCAATAAATAATTATATATTAATAATTATAATAAATAATTATATATAAATATAAATAATTTGTCTTCACAGGAATGTTCTACCGGGCAAAGTCTAGTTAGGGTGCAAACTTTTTTAAACATACCTAATATTTTTTGACATGACATGACATTTGGCGAAGATGGCGGCCATTTCAGTCCCGCGACACTGCATACATAATTAAATAACTCAGAATTATGAACGTACTTTGTACCAATCAACACAGCAAAAAAAAATTATAAGCATAAAACCACATATTATATAATAGTTACTACGTAAATAATACTTTCCGTTGTTACGTTGGCTACACAGTGCTTTCATAATTCGGGTATCCACAATATAGGGAAGTGCCTCTTATAACGTAGTAGAGTGATTCAGTACTCTGTTGGCCATATGGCGGCAATTAATGTTAATAATCGCAAATAATACTTTTTAATATTCATTTTGGAATACAACTAGTCCGTGTTATAAAAGTATTTGGAATCATTGTAATAAAATAGACAATTAATTATCGTGTGTGTCAGATGCTTTAATTGTACAGGGCCATTTTGGACATTGTCCTTTGATACCTTGATGACATCATTATTACTAGTGAATATTTTCACTTTAGCGCGGCATTTAAAGTCAATTTTTTTAGGGTTCCGAACCCAAAGGCTACCAAATGAACACTTTCTGAGACTTTATTGTCTGTTCGTCTATATGTGCGCACTTTACAGATCTGTATCTTCTTAACCGTTATAGGTACATACTTGAAATTTTCAAAAAGTATATATCCGTCAGTGTATAACGGCCCAGACACGAAATTTAATAGATACATGTAATTTGATTAAAACTTTTTTTGCACTAAAAAGGGTAAAATAAGTTATTTTTCAAAAAAATAAAACCGACTTCATAACCACAAAAAGGCAATGAAAAGCGAAAAATAATTAACTTAAAATTATTATAAGCGTTACCCTCAGTCGCGTATCGACGCAGTCTCGTATTGACACGCGTACGAGAAGGTTGTGTCTATACATTTTAATGCAAAACTACGGCCGATACCTACAGGGCTCGCCGCGGGTCGGCTACCTGCCCGGTGCATTCCACCCTTCGGCGATAGGTAAGTTATCATGGAGTGCGAAGATGGCGTAAAGGTACAATCTGATGACGCAATTGAAGTGAAAATAAATCAACCAGGAAAGAGAAGTCGGGATGAAGAGGAGCTTGAAATTGGATCGAGTTTAACTACGAAAAGAAGTCACGAAGAAGATGAAACTAATAGTGAAGAGTGGAGCATAGCGAGAGGAAATAACAAGAAGTTGCGCCAAGAAGAAAGTCGTAAGAAAAGAAAAGTAGAAAGAGATCAGAAATGCGAAATATATATAAACAATTCGCCTTAGCGCGATTGTTTAAAGATCTGAAGATATATGACATTGCCTGTATAAAATATCTAAACCCGTATAGAATAAGGGTTCAGTTCAATAAGGAGAAGAGCATAGACGAACTCAGTTCTACTGAAGGCCTGAAGAACAAGGGCTGGAAATATAGCAAGTCATCGGAAGTAAGTTACTCGTACGGAGTTATCAAGGATGTAGATTTAGAACTGTCGGAAGAAGAAATAATGAAGAATATTGAGAATGTTGACTCCGCTGAGCTGATATCATTAAAGAGACTGGAGCGAAGAAACAGAAGTATAGATAACAAACAACAGAAGAGATGGAGTCCCTCGGAGTCGGTGCGTCTCTGTTTTAAGGGCAGCTACCTACCTATATTTGTATATGTGCACGGTGTTAAAATATTTGTCGAGCCATATGTGTTCCCAGTCACCCAGTGCTTTCGCTGCCGGAACCTAGGACATACCACCAAGACATGTACTAGTAAAAAGGAGATTTGTCCGAAATGCAGTGGTGAGCAAGCGAACTGTGAAGCGAAGGTATTTGTTTGTGTTAATTGCTCAGGACGTCATATGGCGATGTCAAAAACGTGCCCACTCTATTTAAAAGAGAAGACGATTCGGGAGATCATGGCGGAATATAATCATACTTATAGTAAAGCAGCACAGATATACGCAAATTCACCTCTCTTCATACAAGCGGAAATAAAAAAGGATCCGAACAAGAAAATTCAAGTTGTGTGTTCATCTGTATCGAGTCAAGCGGCTACTACAACTAAGCAAACACTATACAG
This sequence comes from Cabera pusaria, assembly GCA_954871355.1. Taxonomy (NCBI): domain Eukaryota; kingdom Metazoa; phylum Arthropoda; class Insecta; order Lepidoptera; family Geometridae; genus Cabera; species Cabera pusaria. Next base: position 23,891,403 of record OX940894.1, read on the forward strand.
TGATGATGTAGATGCTCGATCTGAGTTATCCTCCAGTAGTGTAATTTTACCTACTCCGCAACCGATAAAAAATAAGAAAAAAAGACTCAGAATAAAAACCTTGACTTGTCTAGTAAATCTGCTTGGAACACTATTCTCGAGAAAGAAGAAGAAGAAGAGTATCAAGATTCGAGAAGAGAAGGAGATTAAAAATATGAACAACAAAGTGATAGGACAACTTTCTGGGAGCTTCTGTCACGTATCAAAGAAGTCATATTTATGAAAAGTTTAGACCTGCAGGCGAAAGTGAAGGGTGTAATCCAGTTATCTGTGGAATGGTTTTTAATAATAGCGGCAGATAATATATCGGACTGGCCTATAGCTAAGATTATAATCGGTTTTATGAACCGCGATGGATAGCACAAAACTATCCAAACTGAACATCGTACAGTGGAACACCCAAAGTATCAGACCCAAATTAACATCATGTTAATTTGGGTCTGATACTTTGTCTACTGGTGTACTTACCTAGCTAGTAAATATTGGTTGAAGTGTAGATCGTTTCATAATAGTGCTATCATCGATTTGCTAGAAGAGCTGTCCTGTCAATCGCAGACTCCATATTGGAATCATAAAAAGAAACCTTTACTAGTAACTGCTCATAATACACTGAAAATCGAAAGCATCTATAAAAGTCATAAATTAGAATTATTTAGTTTGAATACATGGATAACGAATATAAACCTAAATGATGTACTAGAACCTAACATAAATGCCATAGATAGACCCAAAAGATTTTATAATGCTTATGAACTTAAACTTAAATGTAGTATATATTTACAAGAAAAGTATATCAACTTTTACAAGATATTTACAGATGCGTCCTTGACTACAGCGGGACAAGGTCTTTCTTTTCTAGATGCTGAAAATAGCTCTTACATTAAACTTGCAGTACGTGCTAAAATATGTATAATGAATTTAGAACTAATTGCAATAGTTGAAGCCTTATCGTATATTCAATCAATAGATTTTAATATGTTTGTCATATTTACTGACTCTAAAAATGCTATCTTACATTTAGCTCGTTGTGTCAGTGGGTCGAGCTTTCGTGGCATACCCATAGCTTACGATGCATTAAATAGTATAATAAATATTAAAAATAATAATAAATGTATAAAAATTCAATGGATACCTTCTCACATTGGCCTGGTAGGTAATGAAGAAGTAGATAAACTGGCGAAAGAGGCTGCTGTAGATGGTCAATAATTTGACTACTTACCTAACTATACTGATGTGACTTTACACGCTAAAAAGAGTTCTTTTGAAATATGGTCTGAATATTTTGATAAAAGATCCTTGACAAAAGGTATATGGTACAAAGCCGTCCAGTCGTCTCTTCTTCGTTTCCCATGGTTTTCGAGGGCCGACATGGGAAGGAATGAAATAGTTTCGACGTTTAGACTTCGATCAGGGCACATTCCTTTCAATAAGTTTGGTCATATGATGAAAAAAATTGAATCCCCAGATTGCGAATGTTGCGGAATAGTGGAAGACATATACCATGTAGTAATGGAATGTGCCAGGATCGCGGGCCTCCGTCAGCAGCTGTTTGCTAACGGTCACGCTTTCTGGCAGGTTGGTGGATGTAATTGTATTTTATCCGAGCCATATTCCGAGGATGCTCAGAAACTGCGTGAAATTTACCAAACAGCCGTAAAATTAGGCATAGATGAAGGAATAAAAAATAGATCGATAATGTCTAATGAGCTTTTAGTACGACAATCAAATCTGATCGAGATGGCGTTACTAGTTCCGAATGACATAAAGTTTTTTAGGAATAAATGAAAAAACGTTTTTTACTTTACTGATTTAACATATATATTAATTTTAGGAACATTATAAATATTTAGTTGTATTACATCCACAAAAATAAAGCGAATTCATATTTTTAATTTTTTGTGTTCGATTTGTTAAAACATCTTGAACTATTTTTAAAATCAATACAAAGTAAGCTAGTAAAGCATGTTGTTACACTAAAATCCGATAGATGGCGCAATGTTCAAAGATTGTTATTTAGGTAATTTTAGGTGTGACTAGTCAAGTCAGTTCGACAAGATGGCGCTATTTTTCGAAGTTACATTTTGATTATTTTTTTAAAACCTAAACTTATATAAAAAAAACAAATTTCTATTCTTTTTACAGTTAGCAAAATTTTAAAAGCCTATGTCTATAATTTTCATCAACATTATCATATAATTCGCATCAGATAATTTTATTGGAGATCTAAGTCAATGGACACCTCAAAACACATGCAAATATTACACTCATAAATGCAAACTGAAAACGATAGCAAATCAACTGTAAATTTCAACTTAATGTAAAACGACATCGTAGCTCAGCGGTTACAGTGTTGCTAATTTACATTACGAACGTGAAGTCAAGGGATCGAATCCGAGAACAAGAAACTTATCGTGCTTTTTTCAACCAACTTTCAAAAAGGAGGAGGTTCTGAATTCGTATTTTTTTTGTTTTTTGCTGGCTGCGGTTGGAAACAAAAAGTTAAAGATTGAGCTCAGGCGTGTGTGCGTGAGCTAGGCCGATGATGATGTAGATAGGTATATGCAGTATATGGAAGTACCAACCAGAATACTTAGTAGATACTGATACGGTAACAACTATTTGTTATTTTCTTCTAATTAAGTATAACACGTGGTAGGTAATTTTAATTTTCATTAAAAATAGTAGTAGTAGTTAAAAATAGTTTGTAACCTCAGAACTCCGTTAAATCTTAACCGATTTGAATTTTTTAGGGTTCCGTAGCCAAATGGCAAAAAACGGAACCTTTATAAATTCGTCATATCTGTCTGTCTGTCTGTCTGTCTGTCCGTCCGTATGTCACAGCCATTTTATTCCGAAACAGTTAGGACTACAGAATTGAAACTTGGTAGGTAGATGTATTCTGTGAACCGCTTTCCGATTTTTATACAAAAATAAAAAAAATAAAAGTTTAAGGGGGGGCATCCCATACATGGAACTGAAACAAAAAAAAATCTTCAAACCTATACGTGATTGGTGTCTATAGATAGGTCTTCAAAAATGACATTGAGGTTTCTAAAACCATTTTTTATCAAAGTCAATCATTTGAAAGATAGGCGTGTCTAAAGTGGTAAAATGTGTCCCCCCCCCCCTCTAACTTTTAAAGTATGGGAGTGAAAAATCTAAAAAAAATATATGCTGTAGATCTCAATAAAACGAATAACAACAAAAATTGGTTTGAATGAGATACAGTCAGCAGTTTTAGAGATATGGCGACCGCAAAGATATCTTTGTTTTTAATACAAACACTATGAAAAACAAAGTTAATTATGTAGTTGCGAAAAATCATAGTTATGAAATACTTGACTGTGTTACGGAACCCTACGAGAGCGAGTCCGACTTGCACTTGGCCAGTTTATTTTAGTTTGAGAGATTATGCCTCCTGTTTGGTTGGTCTTTTTCAAATTTTATCGAGATATGGCAATTATCTTCGGAGATATGGAGATAAACAATATAAGCAAATTTGTTTACTTGATACATGATTATTACTTTGACTATCGCGGCATGTGAAGTTGGTTTTTTTGTTTCGTACGATCATAAATTATTGATGTCTCGCATCGCATCTCGTGAGTCGAAACGGCCATGCAACGTCGCACTTGCGATTCCGCCGTCCGCAGTGGATTGGATGCGACCTCTCTCTCTCTCTGTCTCTCGTCCTATCTGGCAACGTCGCGTGAGTCGCGTCGTCGCTTACCTATTGAGTGGGTTACTTGCAACCACGGTAATATTACCTATATACTTTTTACCAGAGTAGGTACCTATACACAAAGGTATTTAGTAAACACCAATAAAAACTAACTTAAGAAACAGTAAACACTAAACTTAACACAATAGTACAATGGGTGGACTTATCGCTAATCTTCCAGTCAATCTACGGATCTAGATAGGGAGATGCGTGTTGAGCAAGGTCGGAGGTCTGTATTTCTTTGTACATAGAAATTTGCTAATAGTGTGTATTTCTATGGCTGCTATAACATTAAATATCGTTTGCTAAAAGAGAAAAACCGACTTCACATTCCACGCTAGTCATTTTCAGTAGGTACTAAGTCTGAGATGTTTATCTCCTATCTCTAAAGATACTAAAGATACTTATCTGATCTCAATGAAATAACAATGGCACCACCAAGGAAATGTACTCTACCAATTAATAAAAAATCATTTGAATCGGTTCAAAATTGACTGAGTAATCGCGTAACATAAATAAAAAAACATACAGACGAATTGAGAACCTCCTCCATTTTAGAAACCGGTTGAAAAAGAGGTGACCCCCTTATTAGTTATTAAAAACAACAAGAAACTTATTTTCTCGGCAAATTTTGTTCATACTCATCACATATTGTATTATATTATACTAAAAGAGTCCCGCGGCTTCACCCGCGTTATAAACTCTTTTTATTTACTTAAAACTTTTCTTTTGTAAAAACCTTTATAATATAAAATACATCAAAAAAGAAATAGTCAAATTGGTTCCATCGTTTTCAAGTTATCGCGTGAATAAGGCAAATAGGGATATTGATTTTGATTTTCAGACTTTGTTACCTACCCCTTTCGAAAAATTCTGCAACACTAAATGAAATGAAATGAATGTTTATTCCACAAAAAATAGAGTCAACATTAGGATGTTCCGAAATTATTCATAGTCCTTCTATTTTGTCATATTTATGACATGTGAAAATTTATAACATAAGTACTAATACATATTATTGATAGGTATATGATTGATGATTTTATTTCAGTAATAATATTATGATTTCAGTTATAATGTCAACTTATTGAAAATACAGTTTGACAATATTGAACATTTCTGTTATATTATTATGTATATGCGTATATATATTTCATCGTATATTTTAAAAATCATTTAAAAATAGAGTTCTATTTTATATCACTGTCTTTTAAAGTGCGCGCTGCGTCGCGCTCTGTGTGAACTGACCCTTAGGAAACACGTAAGGTTTTATCAAAATTGGTTATTTTTTGTGAAAAGGTTAATTCGTGTAAATACCTGGCTTATAGATATTATAAGATGTATTTATATACAAGATAAGATTAGGTAAAGTGAATTGGGAAACTGTGATACTCATCCTAATTGTTAGCTATGAAACAAAAAAATAAAAAAAAGATAAGAGCTACGGGTGGGGTCCCAAAACCAAACCATCTCAAGACCTTAACATTGTATCGTCAGACATATGCGGAGTATTAACTCCTCAAACGAACCTCAAACTTACTACTGAAAATAACTTGAACGGCATTTGAAAATAGTTACATTCACAGTTTAAAGTCAAATTTAATTAACCCACAAGCTGAAAAGAAGTTTAGTAGGATCATCATCTATGGTAGGATTTACTTCATTAACAAGTAACAATAACATTAACAAGGACATAATTATAACCAGACTCGGAAAAATCTATAGAAAGAATTGGCCCGTGTGGGTTTCGAACTTTCGACCTTTGGTTTCGTGGTTCGACCACTAACCACTAGCCCACGTAGTTATATTACCGCCACCTATCGCTTATATATAAATATGGATTCGATGGACCTTAAGCCAAGTGTCGCCGGTAACGTCAGATAGATGGCACTAAAAAATAACACTTTATTGTACATGTTACGCCTCTAGTGGCGTTAAGCGGAACTACGAGGTACCAGCGACGATATTAAGTCTTAGGCTAGGTCTTTACGAAAGCACTAAATAAGCATTCTATGTTGTTGTTATTCTATGAATTAGGGAAGATTATTGTATAGACTTAATACATAGTTAATTAAATTTAGCATATAAGGGTGACATATTCTGATAAAACCCTGTTTAAAATAAATAAAGAATTAAAAAAAAAAAAAAAACATCTTCATACATCTCATTGAAGGCTCTGGATACAATTCCGTTTTAGCGATTTCATCGTAAAAGAGATAATTCATCGTAGAAGATTTTCTACCATAACAATTGGAAGCGTATATATAAAGTACTCTGTGATTGGAAGACCCATCAATTTCATTTTCTCTTGCTGCTTACAGAATCTTGTTTTCTGCTTTTTTCATAATTATTCGTACATTTTTTCGTCCAGACCCAAAATCGAATCCCCTAGACTGACTTCCTCCTCTAATCCGTCATAGTTTTTCCTTTTTCAAATTTGAAAACGTTCCGTAATATGAAAAATAAATTCTTTTAATACAAAAGAGTATATGTATGATATGAACATGAAATAGGTGGTTTACGAAATGCCACATTATCCCCCCAACCAAGAAAAAATTTTGAACACAGAGAAAAATTTTGAGGTTATGGAACATATACTTCACCATTCACACCACCAAGCACAACATTCAAACCCCCCATTCCTACAACATTCAAAAGTTTGGGTTTGGGCTCACGACTTTAAAAAGATCCAATGGCCCAGACTCAAGAAGTAATGTTCCTGGTGATCTGACAGCTTATTTTTAGGGTGTCGATCAGCTGCACCACGAAATGAAAACCTATATGTGTGTGTGACCATATAAGCTTATTTTAGGAGTCGGTCCACTGCTCCATTATGTCTTCTTATTAGAAGACACATTATCATTATCTCTGGAGACATAACCAGACATATAACGTTATGTCTCAATTAACATACATATAAAAATTTAATAATACTTACTATACTATTGACCTTTGAGCTTATTTAAGGAGTCGGTCCACTGCTCCATCCTAACAAATTTAAAAAAAAATAAAAAAGAATAAAATCGAAATCAATGTTTAAACTAATAAAGCCAAAAGAAACCAAAGTTAATGTTTGAATGGGATGAAATGAGGCGAGTGACAATATAGATATAAAATCAAAACAATCATAACATAAAATAATAAGAACAAAGTTTAAAAACAAAATCAAAGTTACATTTTTTTAAAAATCAAAATTATCAAATAAAACGAAATATAAAACAGTCTTTTCAAAAACAAAATGTAGTCTAGGTTCCATCTCAAGAATTTTGAAAATTATGTAGGAAAGTAAACAGACAGACTGACAGCCTAACATATTTAAAATCATTCATTAATTATATTTTTTTAAATAAAATGGTTAATTAAATTAAATGATTAACAAGAACATCATATCAATGTAATCATGGTCATTAATGCAATGATGGTAGTCCGACCCCTTTGCACAATCTATATATAATCCACGCAATACTAGATAATAATATAATGTGATAAAAGTTGGTGAAAATCAATCTATACAACTTTATTATAATTAAATTGACAATAAACTTTACTTATAAAACTTATAAAATATCATTTTTATTCAACTTCAATATTCATTATCATTAACATAAATTATACTCATCTATTAAGTTAAAAAGAAAATTTTCACCAACCTTAATAATTACCCACAAATAATCTTTAATGAACACTCACCAAAATCACGAAGAAGAACTCGTTCATTAAAACAATACGACTCCATTAATATACCTTTATTTCAATAAAAGACTTATTCAAAATAATCTCTTTATTTCTTAAATAACAAATCGTTGTGTTCAGTGTACACTAACCTTATTATTATCATTGCATTTTGTCATCATCATATTTGACAGCATACACATTTCAAAACTTCATCTTTGATGCTTGAATAAGAAAAAGAAGAAGAAGAAAAGAAGAAGAAGAACGAAGTGCGAGTCGGTTTCGCAACTTAGGTTCCGTACATCACGATATATTAAATAATACACTTATTCACCACTATACTCGATTGATATAAGCAACTATATTCAAGTGCGAGTTGGTTTCGCACCTAAGGTTCCGTACATCACAATATATTAAATAATACACTTTTATCACCACAATATTCGAATTATATGATCACTATCACTTCACTTTAATATATAATATCACCATTTTAAATAAATACTAGTTTTATTCCGCAATTTTTTTGATATGTTTTTCATAAATTTATTTATTTATTTTTTATGACTTCATTAACAATTCACTTCACTTTAAATTGTATAAACACTTTTCTAAAGTAATCATAAACATTAAATTTCAAAATAATAAATTTAGCCGTTACTTTTTAAAAATATGGAACCCTGAAAATTTTTTTTTGTTAAATATGAAATATTAGCATATTAAACATTGTGATTCCTAGTGAACTATGAAGATGACATTCTAGCATACGTGTGGAAGATGTACAAAGGTTTTGACTAACCAATTTCCATAATTGTCCAACATTCCAATATGCAGTTTCCATATTATAATATTACTTGTTGTCTTTGTTTACTTTCCTCTGAAAACCGAAAATACATATTAGTTATATCCAAAATAATATAGGTACATAAAAAAACGATTTGAATCAAATATATGCCAAATGAGATGTGACGGCCGTGATCGTCTAGTGGTTAGGGCCCCACGTTGGGCGCCAAATGTAACGTAACGTAACGGAGCCCTGATCTGGATGGAACCTAGAAGGGGAAATATGAACACAGGACACACATATTAAAGATATATTGACTACAAAATACTACGGTACTTAACTTAAACCAAAAACTATCACCGCACTTCGGGTCCATTACTCCATTATCCTTTCCTGGTATGAGTCAGCAAAGTCCTTGGTCAATAAACTTGGAGTAAGTCATGTTGAGCATGGATATCCTGTTCTCAATGGAAGTCAGGATATCACAGTGTTGTGATAACTGGTGGTATCTGCATTCTGACTCCCGTCTTGGCAGCTGAGCTTTGACGTTCTTCAGAGCATGTGCATGCCTCCGCTCTAGCGTCAGAGACACTCGGTTCAGCATCTTCATACATCTCATTGAAGGCTCTGGATACAATTCCGTTTTAGCGATTTCATCGTAAAAGAGATAATTCATCGTAGAAGATTTTCTACCATAACCATTGGAAGCGTATATATAAAGTTTTTTTTTTTTTTTTTTTTTTATACGTTATAGGCTAGCGTTTGACCACTATCTCACCTGTTGGTAAGTGATGATGCGGTCGAAGATGGTAAGCACGCTAGGCCTAGAATGGGAACTGGCTCTCAAGGATAGCTGCCGGAACACATTAGATGTTTGGTGACAGATTTTCTAACTTGAGGGTGGTAGCTGGCCAGGCGGACACTAGATAGTGTCCTACCACCATGCGGGGGTTTTGTTGGTTTCTTAACGATGTTTTTCCTTCACCGGAGGGCCACTGTGAGAAGCGCACATAAATTTTTCGATAGAAAAATCCATTGGTGCACGGCGGTTTGAACTCGGTACCACGGCATCAAAGCCGAACGTTCTCCCGATTACGCCACCGGGCCCTCAAAAGTACTCTGTGATTGGAAGACCCATCAATTTCATTTTCTCTTGCTGCTTACAGAATCTTGTTTTCTGCTTTTTTCATCATTATTCGTACATTTTTTCGTCCAGACCCAAAATCGAATCCCCTAGACTGACTTCCTCCTCTAATCCGTCATAGTTTTTCCTTTTTCAAATTCGAAAACGTTCCGTAATATGAAAAATAAATTCTTTTAATACAAATGAGTATATGTATGATATGAACATGAAATAGGTGGTTTACGAAATGCCACACGTGACATCAAATAATTAACATAATATTATCAAATATTAAACATTTTGAATTTGTGATATATTTTTTTAAAGCTTACTAGCAATAGAAAAACTCTTTATTGTACACCAGTATAGAGAAACAAAATAACAAAGAAAACTTAACTAGGATAGTACAATGGGCGGTCTTATCGCTTGAAGCGATCTCTTCCAGACAACCTTAGGATGGACAGAATTTAAAGCAGAAAAAAACACGGTGGTACAATGCATAGCATACAACTATAGTTAAAAAAATAATAATAATAAATAAATAACAACAATCAAAAACCAGTATTTTTGTAATAATATTGATATGGTATATAGGTACACACAAATAAACATCAATATAATATAAGAAAATATATAAATACATACTACATTACATAAATACATATACATATATAATATACATGCATATAGATATATACATACATATACCATACATACATGCATACATAGACAATAAATTTACACCTTTGTTATAAATAATAAAATAAATAATTAAATGAACTACAAGTGTGATAGATAATGATTTTTCACCATATTTTTAAAGATTGACAGAGATTTAGCCTGTCGTATATCTAGTGGAAGTGCGTTCCATAACCGTGCAGCTTGAACACTAAATGACTTGCCGTAGTACTCTGAGGAATGGGAGGGAATTTTTAGGATAAGTGTGTCAGAAGATCGTAAGGATAGGGCGTGGGACTGATGTAGGAATTCAAAACGTTCTTTTAAATAAAGTGGAGTGGAAGGGATAAAAAGCATAGAATAAAGGAGAGAGAGGATGTGTGCATTCCGGCGCAAACGAATCGGTAACCATTTCAGCTTACTACGAAATTGTGAGATGTGGTCGAATTTGCGAAGGCCATAAATAAATCTAATACAAAAGTTCTGTAATCGTTCCAGTTTATTCAGCTGTTCTTCGGTTAAATCGAGGTATGAGACGTCGGCATAATCAAGTATTGGAAGTAACAGGGATTGGGCAAGCGCAGTTTTAGTAGATATTGGCAGGAAATTTCGCAGTCTTTTAAGAGAAAACGCGGAGGCAAAGAGTTTGCGACTGACTTCGGCTACCTGAGACATCCATGAGAAATTGCGGTCGATGTAAATACCGAGATTCTTAACAGTATCGCAGACTTTTAAAACTGTACCATCAAAAATGAATTGTGGAAGGCGAAACCAATCTATTTTCGAAATCATCCTAGAACTGCCTATAACAATCATTTGGGTTTTCACCGGATTAATATTGAGACCATAAGATTTGCTCCATTCAGTGATACGACGTAAGTCAGAATTAATAGTTTCAACAGCCGAAGGTAGTTGTGAAAGTGTAGACTGTGTGTAGATATGCAGATCATCAGCGTAAAGGTGGTAGGAAGAAGTAAGGTGAGTGGAAATCGAGTTAATAAATAGTGAGAACAGAAGAGGAGAAAGAACGCCGCCCTGGGGTACACCTGCAGACGTATTACACCACGATGAAAAGGTATCATCTATGCGAACACGCTGCCGGCGACCGTTCAGGTAAGTACGAAACCAATCAACTACCGTTGGGGATGTGTTAATAGAGCGTAGAATTTCTAACAAAATATCATAATCGACGTTATTAAATGCGTTATTGAAGTCTAGCAAGGATAATACTGTCAGTTTGCCGTTATCCATGCCTTGACGCACATCCTCCGTAATCTTAACTAAAGCTGAGACTGTACTGTGACCAGGGCGGAAACCAGATTGGAAAGGATTCATAAGGTTGTGTCGGATAAGATAGGCGGTTAGTTGCTGGTGTACGAGACGTTCGAGGAGTTTTGATAGGAATGGAAGTATGGAGATAGGTCGATAGTCAGAGAAAGAGGAGGGATTGCATTTTTTAGGCAGAGGAGTGATCTGTGCTTCCTTCCACATAGAAGGAAACACGCCACAGGATATGGATTCGTTAAGGATATATTTGATCACATGCACAGTCTCGTTCAGTATAAGTACGATCATCTTGCGGCTGATGGTGTCGCAGCCTACAGCATTAGATGTAATCGATTCTATGCCCTTCCTAACATCACAATCGGTAAATTGTAGAAATTCAAACGAGAGATGGTCAGGAGTTGGAATTTTTGCAAGATGATGTAAAGTAGCAGTTTTAGCTGGCCCATCAAATGTGGCAGAAAATGAAAAATGCTGATTGAGAGCTTCAATGTTTAAATTATTAGGAATAGTATTACTACGTGATTTACCAACCCCTAGTGACCTGAGGAATTTCCATACCTTCGATGGATCCTCGTTCTCTAAGTTACTGTGAATATGTCGGCGTTGCGCATCCCTACACACCTTGTTGCATTCGTTTCGACGCTCATGATATCTGTTTTTATTGTAATCTGTAGGCTTGCACTTATACCTACTCTTGGCAGCACATTTTTTATCTATGTGTTTCCGAATATCTACAGTGAGCCAAGGCGCAGGTAAATGCTTCATTCTGACTGGTCTTAGTGGAGCATGTTTGTCGTAAAGTTTGGTAATAATGACATTAAAAAGTTCAACTTTCTTATCAACACAAGTTGCACCGATGACTTCAGACCAATCTAAGTTACTAGCATCACTGCGTAGATTTTCGATGTCAATACCACCAAAATTGCGCTGCATAAGAACTTTGGGTTTGGCTTTTGGCGGCCGAATTTTGTAGCAAAGATAAACCATGTCATGATGAGAAAACCCGTCCGCAGCACATTGACCATGCTTGCTGACATGTGCAGTGGATTTTACAAGTATCAGGTCTAGTAAAGATGGTGTGCAATTAGGGAGATTGTGAGTGGCATCTAAAGGAAGAATAGTCACGTTGCATGCCCTTACAGATGATTCAAAAGCTAGGGAGCGGGTATCTCGTTTCAGTAAGCACGTATTAAAATCACCCATAACTATGGTGTGCTCATAAGAAGGGGTAAAGTTTTCTAAAAGGGTTTCAAATGAGGAAAAAAAATTAATTTGAAGTGATGGACAGTATAGCAATGTGGGTTGAACATTACTAGTATTCTTGTTAACCCTGGATGGGTTACTAAGCTAAATATGCTTGTGTCTGGAACTGGAGTAGGTTCACGTCAATTGTGCAATGGATGGGGATAGAACTCACGATTAAAGAAGTTTATTTCGGAATTGTCGCATATACATTTCATAACGATCTGATAATGAGTTTCGGAGACAGGCAACGAAATTTCTTCAATGTTAATGACAGCAAATTTTGTCACCTCATAACATTTAATTCTAAAACAACCGACTTCCATGCCCCGCGTCAATTTCAAGTCAATTTCAGTAGGAAGTTTGAGACGTTTATCATCATATCTCTTGAGATACTTATCAAATCTTGATGAAATTAAAATGAGACCGACTCGGACACGTACCCTACCGATTAAAAAAGGAACCATTCAAATCGGTTCACAATTGACGGAGTAATCGCGTAAAATAATCAAGTCAGTTGATAAATGACCAAGTTTTCAACCGACTTCCTAAAAGAAGGAGGTTGAAAACTTGGTCATTTATTAACTGACTTGATTTTGTTTTGTTTGAGAGGGTATACCTAGTTCCAGTGTGGTCCCATTGTAAATTCATGGAGATCTGATAAGTATCCCCAGAGATATGGAGATATACACCTCAAACTTGCACTGAAAATGCATTTGAAGTCGGTTTTTTTTTTACCTTTTTAACGATTTCTTGTTTCATCTTAGTGCTTAATACATTTTGTAATCGACGATGTGCCCAAAATATTGCCATTAATGGCACGCGTGCCATTGGGTCGCCATTCCTGATATAGTACTATAGAGCTGACCTGCCGATGAAGCCGGGCTCGGCTGTAGGAACCTGGCACTCCGTAATGACAAATGGTAGGACAGTCGATTTTGGGCTAGTATGTATTGTTAACATAAGTAGTTTTCATTACACATGAAAAAATATCTTTAGAAAAAGCTTGTTTTAAAAAAATTTACATATATTTTTTTATTATTTTGACTGCTCATCATCATCATTAGACTGTCAGTCCACCGCTGGACGTGGCCCCTCCCAAGATGCGCTACTTCTCCTAAGTCTGTTTAAAACGTACACAAATCTATTTAATTTAGTGCATATTTTATTTATTTGTACTTTCCAATCACAATGTTTATCCAGAGTGATTCCCATGACATGACATTGTCAACTTCATTAAGTTTGGTATCGTTGTGTAGGACATCTAGTAGCGACAATTTTGCCCTTTTTGTTTGAAATTGTATATAATTTGTTTTTGACACATTTGCTTTCAATTTATTGTGGTGCAGCCACTGTGTTATATTTTTAATGGTATTCATTATCATCATCATCAGCCGGTGTCAGTCCACCGCTGGACGTAGGCCTTTCCAAAGATGCGCCACTGAGCCTAATCTTCGGCTCCTCGTTTCCAGTTACTGCCCACCGCTTTTCGTATGTCGTCGTCGTATTTTTTTAACGGCTAGTATGGAGTAAATATTTAAAGACACAATAAAATAAATAGAGAATTTGATTAAGGCTACTGGGCTCTCCTACTCTCCAATAACTACTGCTTGAATATTGAACATATTTTAAGGATTTAAATGTAAAACGGCAATGCATAAGTAACTCGTAAGAATATTGTAAATAGGCACACAAATGTGAATTTTAAAATGTGGCATGATTTGGCAATCTATCTAATAATATAAGAATCTTTGTCCTGACATACTGACTGACTGACTCACTGACAGACAACGCACAGCCTAAACCGCTGGTCGTAGAGACTTGAAATTTGGAGGGTATATTTGTCTTAGTACGTAGGGGTGTACTAAGAAAGGATTTTTCAAAATTCACCCCTTAAGGGGATGAAATGGGGGTTCAAAGTTTGTATGGAGAAACAAGATTAGGTAGTCTTTTCTATCCGAAACTTCACACAAGTGCTTCAGTACAAAAATAAGTAAATATGTGTTTCAGGTTTTTTTGAAATTAACTAAGAGGGTGAAATGGGGTAACAAAGTGTGAAAATCAATATTTTTTCGGATTGCGCTGAAATTTGGCATGCAGATAGTTATTACAACGTTAGTTACCTTTAATGATAGAATCGTTTTTACAAAATAAAAGTTTTAAGTAAATACAAGAAGTTTTTAACGCGGGCGAAGCCGCGGGGCACTTATAGTTTAAAAAATAAAATGCTGACCTAAATTAACTCACTAATCATGTGCGTTATTGTAAATCTACCAGGTGCATAAATATAATTACCTTCGCTAGGTATGTATGAATTAAACAGATGTAGTATATATTTATAGTGACTCTCGTAAGAGTAGGTATAGTTACACATGTGTGCATGAATGTGGAGATTAGGCTATGTGTAGGATAAGTGAATACACCTCATCATTTAGTAGTAGAGTGGTTAGTAAATGTGAGTGTTAATCTAAGGTTTCATGCGAATTGTCGTGTGGTATTACTTACGAGCAAATGAGGTTCCATTTTTTTAATATGATAAAAGCAGATCCAAAGGTGGTAGAAACATTATTATATATTATAGGCTAGTGTTTGACTACTATCCCGCCTGATGGTAAGCGGTGATGTGGTCGAAGATGGTGAACACGCTAGGCCTAGAATACTTTGACTCTTAAGGGCTGTGTGCTGCCGGAAAACCGTAAGGTTATGACGGCAGGTCCTTGATAGTGGTAAGTTATTTTTTGATAGCAGGTCAGGTGGAACATCTATATAATATGCTCTTACCAACTATGGATTATTATTTACATAGTCTTGCCATCGCTTTTGTGGTCAGCCTCGTCGCTTTTACCGGTCTTTGGGTATCAAATCTGTAGCTTTGAAGCCCATATTTTCTGAAATACATTCTAGGCCTAGCGTGCTACTATCCTTGACCGCATCATCACTAACGTTGGTAAATGATGTTAGCACATGAGTAAAGAAATTTCCTTATGTGACGTTACATTGATGAGGTGACATACGCTAGTCTATGATAGGGGTCAAACGCTAGTCTATATGATATAAAAAAAAACTGGCCAAGTGCAAGTCGGACTCGCACTCGTAGGGTTCCGTAACACAGTTAAGTATTCCATAACAATGATTTTTCGCAACTACAAAATTAACTTTGTTTTTCATAGTGTTTGTATGAAAAACAAAGTTATATTTACGGTCGCCATATCTCTAAAACTGCTGACTGTATCTCGTTCAAACTAATTTTCGTTGTTAGTTTTTATTAAGATCTACAGCATATATTTTCTTTAGATTTTTCACTCCCATACTTTAAAAGTAAGAGGGGGGGGACACACATTTTACCACTTTAGACGCGCCTATCTTTCAAATGATTGACTTTGAGAAAAAATTATTTTAGAAACCTCAATTTCATTTTTAAAGACCTATTCATAGACACCCCACACGTATAGGTTGGAAGAAAAAAAATTATTTTGTTTCCGTTCCTTAAATTTTAATATTTTTTATTTTTGTATAAAAATCGGAAAGCGGTTCACAGAATACATCTAACTACCAAGTTTCAATTCTGTAGTCCTAACAGTTTCGGAATAAAATGGCTGTGACATACGGACGGACAGACAGACATGATGAATCTATAAGGGTTCCGTTTTTTGCCATTCGGCTACGGAACCCTAAAAACATCAATTACGGCTGTCATAGAAAGCAACAGATAACATTTTTTAGGGTTCCGTATAGTCCTGACAAGGAACCCTTATAGTTTCGTCATGTCCGTCTGTCTGTCTCTCTGTCTGTCTGTCTGTCCGAGGTTTTGCTAAGAGACCGTTAATACTAGAAAGCTGTTATTTTGTGGGGTTATGTAAATAAATTACGTCGACAAAGTGCTGAAATAAAATTGTGAAACATTTTTTTTAGGGTAGCTCCGCTATTAAAAGACCTATTCAACAATACCACACACGAAGTGGTCGACGATGAAAAAAAAATGTATCCCCACTTCTCATATATGAGAAGTGGGGATACATTTTTTTTTTCTTTTATCATTGTATCTCCTGAGATAATTATCAGATCTCGATGAAATTTAAGTAATTAATGAATCCTAAATATGAATTAAGATAGAAACTAAAACAACCAATTTCCATGCCCCGCGAGTCAGTTTGAGTAGCAAGTTGGAGACGTTTATCGTCATATCTCTAGAGATACTTATCAGGAAATCATGATGATGATATCTCTAGAGATACTTATCAAAAAATCATGATATCATGAAAAAAAATGTATCCCCACTTCTCATATATATATGGGGATTTTTTTTTTCATCGTCGACCACATCGTGTGTGGTATTGTTGAATAGGTCTTTTAAAATGACTTAAGGGTTGCTAATACCATTTTTCGATTGAATGCTCCATTTACGAAATATTAAACTTTAAAGTGAAATTTTTTCCAGTTCCAGTAGGGCGTCCCCCCGCCCCCCTCTAAAAGCTAAACTGCTGGCTTGTAAAATTTGGAAAAATTCGTGATAATAACGCATTTCATGAACTTAAAAGAAAAATTATAGCGGTTAAGATAACTTTATTAGTTTAGCAGTAATAGTCGTTGAACTTGGGTGTTGGATAATTTTGTACCAAATACAAAATCCTTAGAATAAATCCTTTAAAGTTTCAAAGACGGAGTACCTAGTTGCTTGTTTATAACGGGTAAAGACCTTCATTAAATAACAGGCTACTACGGAACCCTACACTGCGCGTGGTTGGTTTTTTTTATTAACAATTGCTTTATTTTTCCATTGATCATCTATATTTACACCGTGCGACTTCCGTTTCTTTACTCATGTGGTGCAACCGTCACCTCCACAATTATAATTCTTACTACATCCTTTCCTACCTTTACGAACTAACTTACATACATAATTCTAACCAAACCCTTTATTTCCAGGACACTTCCTGGGTGACATCGCCATCCCCGACTCCGACTTCTACCGACCAGCCGCCAGAAAAGAAGTTAAAATCAACAAGTCCCTCCAAGAAGAAGTAGAAAGACTGAAGAAAGAAGTTTTGCTTGAAGGTCTGCAAGTAGAAGAAGAAGGAATGCCTGATATATTGAGGAAGAGGACGAAGCAACCGTTGGCTCTATCGCAGGATAAGCCTAAGAAGTATAATGATGCAGCGCTGATGAGCAAGGTATGCAATAGTATTTGACTTACATGACCGAAATACACCACTTCTAATGTTATTCATAGTAATATTTAATTCGTGATCTTTCATATTATTTTTATTTTCAACCTTTATTTTCAACTCAACGGTTCTCGATTCGTCTGCATGTTTTTTTTTGTGTATGTTACGCGATCACTCCGTCAACTGCGAACCGATTTGAATAATTCTTTTTTTAATCAGCAGGGTTTATTTTCGAGGTGATCCCATTGTAATTTTATCGAGATCTGATAAGTATCTCTAGAGATATGACGATAAACGTCTCCAACTTGCTACTGAAACTGACTCGCGGGGCATGGAAGTCGGTTGTTTTAGTTTCTATCTTAATTCATATTTAAGATTCATTACTTAAATTTCATCGAGATCTGATAATTATCTCCAGAGATACAATGATAAAAGTCTCAAAATTAGTTAAATTATCTCAAGGAACGTTTATTATGAAATATACTAATAACATTATTAAGTCAGGTACCTATAAATTATATACTCTTTTTTTTTCAGACTTTACCAGCGGGCTTAGATATGTCAGTGGCACTCAAAAACGGCAAACTACCCCCAGAAGAAACAGAAAACCTAACTAACATCGTAAACCAAACTAAATTAGAAAGTAATCAAACTATCACAGATAACCTAACAGAATCGGATAGCTTAGAACAAGATGGCGTACTAGTTGTTAACGTTTCTACCGATAACATTCTTAATTTAGACGAATTATTCCCCCACATACAACTCTCAAACATTTCTAGTAAAGCAGATGAAATAACAAATAAAATCCAAAGCAATAGCAGAGAAATAACAGGTGATAGTAAGAACAATCTCAAATTCAAAGACTTGCCAGAAAATGTAACTGTAGCTCCCGCTCCCACTAATGGAGTTTTACCATCGAGTGAAGAAGAGGAGAAATTAAATAAGACTGAGCAAGAGCTTGATGGGAAAGCTTTGAGAAATGACGTGTTAAAGCCGACGGAAAGTCTTCAGAATTTGGTAGAAGAAACCAGTGGCAGGAGAAGAAGAAGACGGAGACATGGGAATAGAAGAAGGTAAGATACTGCATATTAATTTTTTATTCTTATAATAGAAAGGAAAACACTATAAATTACACGAACGATTGATAAAGCATTTATGAACAACTTATTCATCAAATGTTTCTAATCAGATCTTAGATCACCTTTAATGACCATAGCGAATAAAACTAACATTTAAAATTGCAAACCACCAAAGTTATCTATGTATAATCTGTTCATTGACACCATTCCAATGAGCCTAAATACAACATCTCTGCTGTAAATTGGCGAGGATTTGAATATTCTGCAAATCCCATGAGATGCTCCACTAACAGGTCAAGGTAACCATGGCATTCTTGCAATATCATTGAAGTAAAAGTAAGAGAATAGCTCAGACCTATGAAATTCGCTCTCATATCCTCATGAACTAGAAAAGAGCTCATACTCTTGAAACGGTTAAACGTTTTTTTTCGAAACAAGGCTAAGAACTATCTTCATTAAATTACCTATAATACAAAAATGCTACGAGGAGCTACGATGCCACAAATAGACACAGATATACAGACAGACACCTCAAACGTACCCCTCGGCTGACGTTGGAGGCTATAAAAAGTTGGTATTTTCGACCGTCAGAGGCGTCACCAACGTGAATGGATCCAACATCATAAATTAAACGCACCCGTAACATACAATGACGCTGAAGACATTTTTTTTTATTGAACTACTTAAATAAGTTGTTCGGAAACGCTAACACTAACAAACAATAATTTAAATTCTCGTTCGAAGCACTACATTGAGGCTGCGTTCTCGTAAACGCGGCACTTGTAAAGTTCGTAGGTTAGGCTACGAAGCTGCGTAGCACTTATACATTAGGTTCGTAGCTTTTTATAGCTTCGCCTAAAAATTTTACGTAATCACAGTTACCTTTGCTATTAAACCACCATACTCAAGCAAGCGTTATTATAAATAAATAAAAAACAATTATTGCCTCTCCTGTGAAGTTCAGACGGTCAGTTGGATCATGCCGTGCTTTCCGGTAGACGCTCGACTAAACATTAATCACTATATGAAATTTATTGCCCTCGTGATTATGCTAAAATATTTATTATTACCTCGAAGTATAATTTAAAATGTATTTATTGATTGGATTATTGTTGCAATACTGGTCTGAAGAGATAAGTATAAAGATAGAGTTAACCTTTCACACTTGAGCTATGTTTAGAAATAGTAAAACAAACCGTACACGCGCTGTGATAGTTATACATTATCCTAGTATTTTAACGAAAAACTAGTATTTTATTTAGATGACCTAAAATTGAAACTATAAGCAAATGACGCATCTTGCCTGACTAGAATATTCATAGCCACTTCCAATTTTAAAACACATTTTTATCCTTTAAATCTCTGATTTTACCGTTACCGTTTCCAGACCATTTCATTTTATATGCTCATTAGCCGAACCTTTGAACTTTGAACATGTTTTCGCACTGCGATGGATCGAAAGCTAGATTTAAAGTTGAATAGACAAAGCAAGTACGTAATTGCGATGCCTTAGAAAGCTCCACAGTGTAACTTGTACAAGTGTACATATTTCTAGGTTTCGCTTTAGAAAAAGTGTAATTTGCTGTTTTTGTAGGAAGATAGCTTTTTAGAGAATAGAAGATTGTATAACTCGGCCGCAAAATAGTACGTTTATGCAAGGCTGCTAATTTTGGATCCAGAGCGGAGTAAAGGATTATAGAGTAGAATCCTGAGCGTAGCGAGGGATTCTTAAGTACTTAAGTGACACTTAAGTTACGTTACACATGTTACTTTCTTAAGTTACACATGAATTTAAAAAGTTTTTATGCATTTAATTGCAGTACATCAATGTCTCGCCACTAGGTAATACTGAATGATGCCCCAGATTTCAACATGTGGCGGTAACCACTCACCATAAGTTGGTGGTCACGCTAGCTTGTTTGCTAGTCTCTTAAAAATGAATATTCATTTCACATATTTATATAGTTGCCTGTATTACAATATAACTCTGCCGTTAACATTATAAATGCCTGCCTTTAACATTATAAATGATTAAAGTTACGTTTTTCGTCTTTTAAGTTATGACGATTGAAATAACAGTATTAATTACAATGAATCACTGTTTTTCTTATCCTTTGTATGAATAATGTATTTGTTAACCGACTTCAAAAAAGGAGGAGGTTTCTCAATTCGACCGTATATATATATATATATATATATTTTTTATGTTTGTTCGGGGATAACTTCGTCATTTATGCACCGATTTTGATTATTCTTTTTTTGTTCGAAAGTAGATATCCCAAGTGTGATATCATGGTAATTTTATTGAGGTCTGATAAGTATCTCCAGAGATATTGAGATAAACATCTCAAAATTGGTACTGAAAATGAACATTGAAGTCGGTTCTTTTTTAGTTTTTAAACGATATTATGTACATTCAGAACCAATATGATGACCTATTTAAAAGTTAAAATCAACTGTATTAATAGGTTTTGTAACTTTAACAAAAATGTGTACGATTTTTTACTTATAAGTCCCAAAAGCATTTGAAAATCGTTTAGCCTCAGTACCGGCTTATAGAAATGCAAGCGGCGGATTTCTTTACAAATGCTTCGTCCTGCAATCTGCATTCAAGGAGTCATCAACTACGATTAATCTCGCACGGATGGATGCTGAATTTTGATGAGAACTCTTACAAATTGTTCCTCATTTTAAACAGCCTTTTTGCAAGTCAGTGCTGTCTGGGATTGTTTGATCACGTCTGGCTGATTAGTTCTTTACAAATCAATATCTTTCTTCATGCAAGTTTTATAATTGAAGTTTATATTGTTTAGAACTTCGCATAACACTACTGAACGCGCTTGATTTTTTGCGTAAGCAAAAGCTAATGCTAGTGATGAAAATATCCAATACTTGCCTTGCCCAGGACCCAAACTATGGGCTGATGACTAGGGCAAAATATGAGCTTTTTAAATATTATATTAAGTACAGACAATCCGCATGACCACACTATGTCACGATATGCCTCGTAGGAATCGTGCTTGTTTGAATGTGGAACCAACTTATGTTCAATTTACAAAGTCCAACTATCCCATCTCGTCCTCTGAATTGGCTGTCGTTATACACGATGGCAAATACAAAATAATACAAACGTATAGTGGAGGGCGCCCTCCGACTAGATGTAACGGCGATATACGCAAGCTGGCTGGCAGCGGTTGGAAACAAAAAGCTTAAGATCGAGCTCAGTGGCGTGCCATATGATAGGTAAGATCAATGTCCAGCAGTGGACAGAGATAGGCTGATGATGATGATGATGACACACGATGCAACTCACAAAGCAAACTGTAGCGTTTAAATTGGAAGTGGAATTCCAGTATTAATTTCAATGGGGCTAATTTTATTTTCGTTTTCAGATTACGCAACATCCACTCCAGTGGTGAAAGACTTAGCCAGAACTCTCTCTCAGAAGACAACAAGACTGAATCCAATTTCGTCAGAAAGAAGTTTTTTCGTCATCACAAGAAACATAGCAGCAGGGAACACATTACTGAAGACAAGAAATTCGAAATTCCAGAACATGAGTTTGAAGAAAAATTTGAACTGAAAGCTCCACCGAAGGATTATTTGAATGTTAATTTAACTGAGGGCACTCAACACTTTGATAACTGGTTTTTTCGTGATACCACAGAAGACTTAGAAGCTGTTGAGAGTCAATTTTACAATATCACTGAGGTAGGTGTAAAAGATGAATATAAGCACATATTAGTATTGATAGAAACTACATAAGCGTAATGTTCAGTACGTTGGTACGCTAGGTAGGTAAGTTTGTGCAATTTCGAGGATCCAAGCAGTAGATTATAGCAGGCGAATACTATAATAATGATTTTAATTAGGTGTAAAAACTGTTTCATACCTGACAGTTGCAAGGGAAATCCTCGTAGTGGGAATTATACCGTTTACTAACTGATTTAACACAAGGACATTATCTTTTCTATGACAAGGAGAAGGTTTTCAATTCCTCGGATTGTTTAAATGTATGTTCAGTGTTCACCGCTTACTCGAAGATGCCTGAATCGATTTGGATTTTCTTTTTTTGTTTGTGGTCCCAATTAAATAACATCGAGATATGTTCAGTATCTCCAGAGATATAGACATAAACACCTCAAACTTGGCATTAGAAATGGAGTTTGAAGTCGGTTCTATTAGTTTTTATATTATTATAAAGAGTCGTATTATAGTTGCCCAGTTGTTTTACCCAAGGAATAGAGTGATAAACCTACCAATTAAAAGACTACCTGACAACAATACTCCGACCAAGTGCTTCACAATATTGTTCATACAACGTAAATTCAAATTCAAATTGCTCTCTGCGAATTCACCCATCCATCATAGTCCAATTCGCTAACCGCTGAAAAGAAACCAAACAAATTTAAACATGAAAACTAGTGATATCAATTTGGCTGGTCGCCAGCACTCCTACTGCATTCGAGTACTAGGCGTCCATAAATATTCCTAACTTTTTGGGATTTTTTCAAACATCGCGCACTAATTTTCGACCAAATATTTTTCACGTGACATCAGAATTACTCTTCGTGATTACCGTCCGGTTTGTATTGTAAACCACCGTCAAACTTCTCCTAAGTAAGTATGGCCGGGCGAGGGCCTGGTGGCGCAATCGGGAGAACGGTCGGCTTTGATGCCGTGGTACCGAGTACAAACCCCGCCGTGCACCAATGGATTTTTCCATAGAAAAATCTATGTGCGCTTCTCACAGTGGCCCTCCGGAGAAGGAAAACATCGTTAAGAAACCAACAACCCTCGCATGGTGGTAGAATACTATCTAGTGTCCGCCTGGCCAGTTACCACCCTCAAGTTAGAAAATCTGTCGCCAAAACATCTAATGTGTTCCGGCAGCTATCCTTGAGAGCCAGTTTCCATTCTAGGCCTAGCGTGCTTACCATCTTCGACCGCATCATCACTTACTAACAGGTGAGATAGTGGTCGAAGGCTACCTATAAGAAGTAAAAAAATAAAAAATGTAAACGTTTGGTTGCAAAATAGCTCATATCAACAAATATGATATACCTAGTCAAATTGGGGAGCACTCTAAAGACTTTTTAAAAACTAATTAAAATACGTGTTGCCGATCTAGAGGCTTTAATATTAATGAATTAAATCTAGTTACAATATCTCTTAGCTAAGCTTAAGTCTACTTACATCTCTTGGAATACTTGCTCAGCATTACAAGAAATGCATCAGCTTTTGCTGAGCAAGCTGTCTCAGTCTAACACTGAAGGGTGAGGGGTAACCATAACTCCTCCATCCCTAAGAGCAAAATTATCGGAATTATCGATTTGAGAAGTTTTCCGATAATTTTGCACAATTTTCATGATATTTAAACGATAAAAATGCAATAAAGTTACAATTAACCATATGATGACAAGGCCTAAGGTAATATAAAATAAAACACTGATTTTAGAGTCTGTTTCCCTGTCAATAGCACTATTCAATATTTCACTATTCTGTAACGCGTATGACATATGCTTCACTTCATCCAGGTTGACCGCGTGCATTTTAAGTGCGCGTGCACTTGATAGACTCACGTTACGCAGTGACGGTAGGTTAATCATAGGAATTGGAGTTAAGTAGTTCGTCTCAATGTAGGTACGATGTGAACGCATCCAAATTCCATGGATTTCTAACTTGCAGGGCTCGTCGAGAGTTACGAGATAGGATCCGAATACAGGGTGCTTACTTATTTCGTTGTTACACTGTTGAGTTATAGTTGTCCTTAGTCTTGTATATAGTATCCAGTTTGCAGGATCGACCTTCTGCACCTTAACCTCTTCAATGTTAATCTGATGTTGCAAACAACAGGTAAGATTGTTGCTAAAATTCATAAGTTGCTGCACACAAGTGACTCCAGGATTCATAGGTATCTCCTCATCAGTGCACAGGAACTGGTTTCTAGCGGCGAGAGAGCGACATGGTTTCGAGACCGGTAGGTATTTTATTCCTTTCGCCAAAAGGTAAGGGTACTTAGGAAATATGGATAGGGTTCTATTTTCGGTTTCATTGAATATAGGTAAGGAATATATTTTAAAATAATTATAGGTACTATTATCTGTAAGAGGAATTTCCATAATGAACGTGACTCGGTTTCTCTTAACATATGATTTTACACAAATATTTTGTTCTAATTTTACCAAATTTTCTTCAGTAGGTGAATACATTAGGTTTTCAGAATTAGATATGAGTTTCAAATGAGTTAATAGCTCAGTAGAGTTTATAATAGACATATGTAATATAGAGTTCTTACTTAATGCTAGAGCGGTTTCAATTTCGCTTAGCCTAATGTAAATGGTACGAAAACTGCTTATAAGAATGTTAAATAAACCTAAAATGTATGTGGAATATACCCAATTGTCCTCCTTTGCTGCTAAATCTATTAACATTACTTCAATTCTTTTTAAACGATCATTAAACATTGCTGAATTATTAGTCATAGTTTCTGTAATATTTATAAAACTACTAAACATTTTGGAGACCAATGTAAGTTTCTTAGATATAATTGTTTGATCATGTTTTAACTCAGTAGTCAATTTATCATATTTTAAAGCGTCAGCATGATCGAGGTTGCCTGTGATAATTTTAATTATAGAGCCCAGTGGATTAACCAGACCTCTCCTAAAGCGTTGTTGCGGAAAGAGTTGCCTATATTTATCTGTAGTTAAGTCACGTATGAACTCTGTATGCATTCTTATATTTAGAAATTCCTTATGATATGGCTTTTTCCAATCGATTAATTCGCTTAGTTGGTTTAAACTATTAACTATGTAATTTAAATCCTTATAAATCGTTTCTAAGTTAATGACCTTGATTATTGTCCAATGATCGATTTGAACATATGCTTGACCTTCCTTTATTGGTAGTATGCCTGGGTTTCCCTCAAGAGCCTGAAGATGAAGGGCCTGCGCCGGCATCCCTATCATGAGCAGAATGCACCACCTGTGAAGGGCGTTTAATGTTTATAATGGGCGCTTTTGTATTTCTTTCACCTATCTTGATCGGAACTATATTCCTTTCAACCTGATCTACTACTTCTGCTTTAGTATACCTTGGCTTGTCTTTACTTTTTCTTTTATTGACTCCTTTTACAAACACGGTTTTTCCTATTGGAAATTCCATTTCCACTTCACCACCTCTCTTTTCTCTAGCCTTTTCTTTGTTAATTGCCATCTTTTCAGCTAAGTGTTTGTATAAACATTTAGTACGCTTTTCATGATCTTTGACTAACTGTTGCATGTACATCTTTTCAAAATCTATATTATAAGGACTATTTGTATCCGTGTGTCCAAAAACTATTTCGAACGGTGTTAAGCCGGTAACGGAATGTATGGTATGATTATAAGCCATGACCGAGTATGTCATGACTGAGGCCGCGTCTGTACACCTTTTTTCGTATTTCGCCAATCTATAAATTTCGGTAATAGTCGAATGGAAACGCTCTATAAGTCCCATCGAGTTGGGGTTGTTGATGGTGCCTATATGTAGTTCAATTTTGTGTAAGCTTAAGAACTCCTTCATCAACTCGTTATTAAATTCCATTCCTGGGTCTGAGCTTATCTTTTTTGGAATTCCGTAAAACGAAAAGTATTTCATAAGTGCTCTTATTACTTCAGGTGTTGATTTATTGGATACTTCAACAGCCTGTCCTAACTTGCTAAATGAGTCGATGAGCGTCAAATAATATTTACCTTCTATTGAAAAGAGATCGATAATTATCTCTTGAAACGGAGCATCTTGCGTCTGAGTCAATTGAATAACCGGTTTGATGGGCTTTCGATCATATTTCATTTTACTGCAAGCTTCGCACGCGTTAATAATCGCTGTAACAGTTTCTTGCATTTTATCCCAACAGTAACTTCTACGAAGCCTAGTTAACGTTTCTTTAATGCCGCGATGACAAGTCTTACCCTCATGATACTTTAATACTATGGCCTTTTGTTCATGCTCTTCCTTCACGAATACTACACGTTTAGTACACTCATACAGTTGTACCATATCTTTCTTGAACAGCTGAATAACGATGTTACTAAATTGTCTACGGTGTTCGTCCTCTTCGAAATAAATAAAATATTTAATCTTTGGTCTAATGTATTTTTTTAGGAATTCTTTGATAAGTTCAGGGTTGTTTGTAGGTAGAAATTCTTCTAAAATTTTATGTCTATCTCGAGAAATGTCCTTGACATTCAACTCATTTCTGAACCATGAAAATACTAGTATTTGATTTGGTTTAGTGTCGATAGCCTCTTGCAAAATTGGTATCCCCGTGGATTCCATATCTATAGCTGAGTGAATAGTTTCGGATCTACTGCTTCCTGAAGCGGAAGGTATTACAGGTTTTTCAAAATCAGATATTCGTTCTGTATTTGAGAACGTTGACGCATCAGAAATAGACTCGTTCCCTGCGGAATCCGTACTGCTATCCGAGATAGTCACGGTTGCTATCTTGTAAGTATCGTCTTCGTGTGCTATCGGTTTTTTTGTTGTGATCTGTCCTATAGTTTTAACTACATCATTTAAATGTTCCTGAAGTCTCTGTTCCCTATCGTCTATGTTAACCATCATCGAACTTCCTTCATCATCTGAATTTAAGGCGTTAATTTTTATTCTTGATAGAGCATCTGCGTTGGTGTTTTGCTTGCCATTTTTATAAATGATTTCGAAATCGAAATCCTGTAGGCGTAACCTCCAACGGGTAAGTTTACTGTTTGGATCTTTCAAGGAGTTAAGCCACGCTAAGGGGCGATGATCAGTATAAATGTAAAACTTTCGACCGTACAAATATGGTCTGAAATGTTTTGTTGCCCAGATGATTGCAAGTAATTCCCGTTCTATCGTGCTATAGCGTGTTTCGGTATCACTTAACGTACGGCTGGCGTACGCTATAGGTTTGTCGCTTCCTATTTGGCCTTGAGACAAGACGGCGCCTAAGGCTACATTTGAGGCGTCGGTAGTTAGCACGAATGGTTTTTCATAGTCGGGGTATTGTAACAATGGGGCGTTCGTCAAGAGTTCTTTGCATTTGTTGAAAGCGTCAATGTACTTTTGGTCAATAATAATTTTGTTTCTATTCTTTAAACAAGATGTCAGTGGTTGCGTTATTCTGGCGAAGTCAGGTATGAATCGGCGATAATATCCTACTAGTCCAAGAAAGCTTTTGATGTCAGTTGTAGTTTTAGGTAATGGGAAATTCAGTACAGCATTAATTTTGTCATCGTTGGGTTTGAGTCCGTCTTTTGTAATAGTGTGACCTAGGTAAAGTACTTCCTTTCTTAAAAACTCGGATTTATCAAGTTGAACTTTCAGATTAGTTTGTCAGAGTCGGTCAAAAATTAGTCTTATCTTCTGCAGGTGTTCGTCTAGGCTGGATGAAAATATTATGACGTCATCCAGATACACCATGCAGTGCAGTCCTTGTAGTCCTCTTAGTACATTGTCCATAGTGCGTTGAAAAGTTGCGGGTGCGGTCTTAAGTCCAAATGGCATTCTGAGGAACTCAAAATGACCATTTTGTGTACTAAAAGCTGTCTTTTGTCTGTCCTGTTTTTCGACTTCAATTTGGTGATAGCCACTGGCTAAATCTATCGTGCTGAAGTATGTACTTTTACCTAACTTGTCGAATAAGTCGTTAATGTTCGGTAAGGGATATTTGTCATCTATCGTTATGTCATTAAGTCGCCTGTAGTCAATTACCATACGAAATTTCACTTCACCGGATGCATCTGTCTTTTTAGGCACTAAGTGCACGGGTGCATTCCATGGAGAGTGTGATTCCTGTATGACGTTGTCTTGTAATAGTTTATGCACTTGGTTATTTATTTCATCGGCTTGTACCGGTGCTTGTCTGTAGGGTTTGACAAAAATCGGGTCTTCATTTTTCGTTCGAATTCTATGTTTAACTTGGTTGGTAAAACTGAGAGGCAGTTGGTCACAGTGAAAAATGTCCTTGTACTCTTGGCATAGTCTGTATATTTTGTTGTGTTCCTCGTCATTAGTATGGTCTAGTCGGAGTTTATTTAAATTTTCCTCAAGTAACTTGTCGGTCTGTATGTCTGTCGTGTCTGTAGTAAAGTTTAAGTCACATTTAGTATTCAAATGTTTAGTTACCGCTATAGGTTGTGTTATGGTCAACGCTAGGCGTTTTTCTGAAGTATTCTGTATAACAGTTGAGGCGTATCCATTTATACAGTTTACTAACGCGCTTGGCGTGCGGATGCCAGGTCCAAACTCTATAAAATCAATTATAGCTTCTCCCGAATATTGGTCGGTAGGTAACTTCACGCGCTGTTCACAGCGTGGGTGTAACTCAACAACATAATCCAGATTGTTATTAACAATTGGAATGCAAGTGGTTTTTGTTTTTAAAACCAGGTTCTTAAGGTCTATAATTGCATCCAACTGTTGTAAGAGGTCATTACCTATAAGTCCGTCATAACGAGAATCAACATCATACAAGTAAAACTTGTGGTACTCACTACTTTTGAATGTTGGTAGAAGTGGTATCACAATGACCTCGTTGTGTCTACTAGATGCGTGCGTACTGACAACTTCGAATGGTTCTTGCTGAATATTTTCTTTAAATATTTGGTAAGCCTTTTGAGGGCTCAAGAACGACCTTGTACTACCAGTATCTATCATCATTTTTGAGTTGATTTCGGGTATATAGATATAGGGTAATTTGAGATTAGGGTCACAATTTAACTCTATAATTTCTTGTTTTTGGTCGAGGCACGCATAGGAAAATTTTCAACTGCTTGACCTTGAGAAGAATCTGTTTGAGTTGGCATATATGTCATGTCTTCATTTTGTCCGTCATAAGCTGAGGCTGAAGGCATCAAGTTAGAGTCATCATAACTACCTAAGTCATAACCGTAAGCGTCGTTGTCGTATGCGTCATATTCGTAGTCGTCACAAGTATCCTGATCCTGATAACACTGTACTACGTCACCGTTATCATTCAAGGTTAGCTCGTTAAGTCTAAAACCTTGAGGTCTAGGCGGGGCTGTTCTCATCGTTACATCTGTCGATTGAAAGTTTGGTTTGTTAACCTGAGGAGGCCTGTAACCAAATTGCTGTGTTCCAAAATTTGGTTTATAACCGAATTGTTGCGGGTTGTTTCCGAATTGGGGGCGGTAGCCCTGTTGTGGCTGATAACCTAATTGCGGGCGTAACCGAACTGTGGCGGTTGATAGCCTAGCTGGGGACGGTACCCAAAATTTTGTGGTTGACCTTGAGCCAATTGGGGCATCCTATATGATCTTGGTTGAACACCAAAATTAAATTTGGGTGCCGCATTGTTATTAGCAAACGGAACCCCAAATCTAAACCCAGTGGGTTGCTGACTCGGCTGTGGATTACCACCAAACTTAAAACCTTGACCCTGAATTGCCGGTAATAAGGGTCGTTGCACACTACCACTACCAAAGATACGATTCCGCATGTTATACTGATCGTGGAAGTTTACTTCCTCCAGTACTGTACTAAGTGCATTCTCCAAGGTCGAAGTGGATTTAAGTCTCACTATCCTAAACATATTTTCAGGCAAATTGTATAAGAACACATTCAAGGACATGTTATTATATATTGCAATTTTAGCTCGTTTTAAATCCACATCATTTAATAGATTAACTTTTGAAATTAATAATGATCGAACAGATTGAATTCTGTTACAAAAATCTAAGTAACTTTCACCGGATTTTATTTTTAATGATTCTAATTCAATACTAATACACTGTTCACTACGCGGATCTCCAAAGTGCTGTTCGAGCAGTTCTTTTAACTCGGACCAAGACGCAACATCATCACGCTCCGATAATAGCGCAGATGCGTTATCCGTGAGGCGACTAGTTATCGCATGATACACATATAAATTTTGAGCCTCATTGCCTCTATACCTGGTAATTACATATTCACTTTTTCGCAAAAATAGATTTAATTGTCTCTTATCTCCTCCAAATAAGGGGATCAGACGTAACATTTCATTCGGAATAGCTACGATTTCTTCTGCCATTTTTAGGTAGAGTAATTAGCAAGTCAGAGATTACACACAAGTAAATTCACACACAATAAAATATAGCGTAAAACACACACAAATGTAATATAGACACAGCTTATAAAGTCAATAAACAATAATTAATTAATATACACAATTTTTGTAAAAGTTGTAGAAATTTAATAGAAATATTGTATATTTAATACATTTATTTTATTCCTAACAAAAGTTTTATTCACCAGATTAGTAATTAAGATCTATATAGAGACCAAATTTTATGATTATACACTATTCTATAATTATTACAGATTAATAATTTTCTGTATTCTCTACATTACACTACTCTATGTTATATGTATCAGCTTACACTGATAAGAAGGCACGGTAGAGTTTAATACCGAGAAACCAGTCACGTTATAATGAGCGAAGATCTATCTCAATAATAACACAATATGAAAATGAAAAATATGGGAAGGAAAATTAGGATGGCGAAAATTTCACTCACCAACCGGTCGCTCCCATACTCAGCTCTCTTAGAGTCCCTTTGACGAATTTGTTTTGGTTCGAGGATTTGCCTTGCAGCTATTCGCGCCGTAATCACGGAAAAGGTAAATTTGGATACCTAAAATCACGAAAAGACGGCACAGCCTTAAATAGCAAATCCTACCGGCTGCGGCCGAATGCATCAGCTTTTGCTGAGCAAGCTGTCTCAGTCTAACACTGAAGGGTGAGGGGTAACCATAACTACCTACATATATGATTACAACAAACACGGTATACCTACATACATGATTACAACAAACATGATATTATACAATACATATGAGATGTGACCGTTGTGTTAGCTAGATTTTTTTTTGTTCCGCACGTTTCATTCCTCCGACATTGGTTGGAGATCTGGGGCCTTATTCAGTATGACCAATGAGATAACGCGTTCCTTAACGCGCCACGTTACGTTATTGAAAAATTGTATTCTGTATGCCAAACGATAGGTAAATTATAAAAAACGCGCGCGTTACACGTCCTCATATGTCACGATATTTTGACAGCTCAAAACGCGCTCATAACCTTACCCTACTGCGTTTTAATTGGCATAGAGAATACCATAACGCGGAGATAACGTAACACGGCACGGTAAGACTTTAAAATGGTCATACTGAATAAGGCCCCTGGGGCCTTATTCCGTAAGACCAATGAGATAACGCGTCACGCGTTAACGCGCCACGTTACGTTATTGAAAAATTGTATTCAGTGTGCCACACGATAGGTAAATTATACAAAACGCGCCCGTTACACGTCCTCATATGTCACGATATTTTGACAGCTCAAAACGCGCTCATAACCTTACCCTACCGCATTTTAATTGGCATAGAGAATACCATAACGCGGAGATAACGTAACACGGCACGGTAAGACTTTAAAATGGTCATACTGAATAAGGCCCCTGTTTGAGCGGGTATACTTTAAAATAAAATGCAATAATCTAATGAGCGTTCATGCTGAGTTCTAGGTTATTGTGCATGTGTTTATTATTGTGTGGTGTTTAATGTAGGTAAGTGTGATATATAGAGTATACAATTATATAAATATGTATTGTATATTGATACCAATGTTAGCTAGATTAACTTGTCACCAATCCTTTTTTTATTTTTGGATTTCTTAATTGAACCCGTCCCTCCCGGGGAACGTACATATCCAGGCCCTGTACCAATAATACTTACCAACAGGTGAGAAACGCTAGCCTATATGATATTTTAAAAAATTAGTTACAGAACAACTTGAAATGTTGAAATAATCATATAGGTATTTTACACAGAAATATGAATAATAAGGTAATTATTCATATTTTGTGGTATTTTACCATATCGTTTATTGGTAATACAGATGTTTGTTCAATGAAGTCATTCAAAAGAAACAACAAGTCACTTTGAACTGCATGATAAAGTGGATTTAGTTACTGTAAAGCAATTACAAAGTAGATGTGTTTATTTGGATATTAAAAATATTATCCCATCAATTGTATTACTTACAACTAAGCATACAATTCCTCCGTACTATTAAGTCCTAATTTATTTAAATACTTGCCGTTCAATATATAATTGGCACGGCAAAGTGCACCCCTTATAATTACGAGTAGAACAATTTCATTATGCAGATGGCACGATGGCAATTAGTCAATTAGTTTGTAATCACTGACCGTCCTAATGATGACCAAAAGAGCTTTTAATTGATGTCGCTCTGCTTTGATAGGTTAGTGCTTTGGAAAAATGAGTTTTATAGCTTAAGCAGATGGTTTAAAGTTAATGCTTTAGGAAGTTCGTGTAATGATGTGCTTTAGAATTCATCGTAAGGTTCGTTTGACGTATACACTACTTTCTACTACCACATGAGTTCCGTCCTACTACGGTACTAATTTTAAGAAATGATCCTAGATATTTACCGAAATCTGCTTTTTGACAGTTAAATGGGTTATATGAACTATTAGACGTATAAAATATTTAAAAAAAAATCTTATACGCTATTGTTTGACCACTATCTCTCCCGGTGGTAAGCGATGATGTGGCCACAGATGGTGAACACGCTAGCCTAGAATACTCTGACTCTCAAGGGCTGTGTGCTGCCGGAACACTAACGTTATGGCAGCAGATTTCCTCCTTGATAATGGTAAACTAATTTTTGGTCGCAAGTCAGGCAGAACATCCATATAATAAACTCCTACCACCTGTAGAAAAAAACTTGTCTTTACAGAGAAAACGGCACCGCTCCATTCGAGCCGCGACCAATCGCAAGGAGCGCATCTGGGAGCACGGAGTCATCCCGTACGAAATAGACGGCAACTTCAGCGGGGCACACAAGTCTCTGTTCAAGCAAGCCATGAGACATTGGGAGAACTTCACATGCGTCAAGTTTGTGGAGAGAGATGCTGATCTGCATAAGGATTACATTGTGTTCACGGAGCGACCTTGCGGGTAAGCACATCATTTTTATAAAGCTTACTATCAATATGGGTTGCACATTACTATAAGTCTTGTTAACTACTGCAACTAAGCTAAATATGCTTGTCTGAAGTGTCTGAAATTCACGACCTCTCGATGGCCAGGCCGACGCTTTAGCCACCTGGTTCATTGCCACTTTACATTGCAGTTTGCAATTCTGCTTTTTAGGGTTCCGAACCCAAAGGGTACCAACGGAACCCTATTACTGAGACTCCGCTGTCTGTCTGTCTGTCCGTCTGTCTGACTGTCTGTCTGTCTGTCTGTCCGTCTGTCACCAGGCTGTATCTCAGGAACCGTGATAGTCAGACAGTTGAAATTTTCACAGATGATGTATTTCTGTTGCCGCCATAACAAAAAATACTAAAAACAGAATAAAGTTAAAAATAATAAAGGGAATCATACAAGAAACGTGTTTTTTTCGGCATTTTACGCCATCTATGGACGCTTAGTTAGGTAAACGTCCCATAGATGGCGTTATATTGAAATGTCGATCCCTAACACCTTTGTTAGACGTTAGATGGCGTTATAAGAAATAAAATGTTTATTAATTATTATTTTTTGCTGCCGAAAAATGATAGTGGTATTTTTTGCTCGATCTTATAAAATACTGTAGTGTGGTACGGAACCCTACGAGTGCGAGTCTGACTTGCACTTGGCCAGTTTATTTTGTTATAATCAGCCGAATAGCCGTTGGAGTAAACTAGTTCTTGAGTGGAGACCGCGGATCGGCAAACGTAGGGTAGGCAGTAGGACGACTAAGACTAGGTGAAGCGGTTATCAAGGCAAGGTGGCTGGCAAGAGTTAGTTAAGAGTAGCCGAGAATCGTGCTCAGTGGCGTGTAGTTGGATATGCGGTTGTCCAGTAGTAGCTGACTTGTGAAGGTTAATGATGATGATGATGATAATATATTT
Source organism: Cabera pusaria (assembly GCA_954871355.1). Classification (NCBI taxonomy): domain Eukaryota; kingdom Metazoa; phylum Arthropoda; class Insecta; order Lepidoptera; family Geometridae; genus Cabera; species Cabera pusaria. The sequence goes on from OX940894.1 coordinate 23,926,140, forward strand.
TTAACACACCTGCTCATAAAGTGGCTCTTATTTCACTGCAATTACACACCTGTTATCAAACTGTGACTTTTTCATTTTTATTTTATTTTAGTGGTTGAGTTGCTTTGTTCTTAAAAAAGTTTCGATACAAAAAAGACCGTGTTCATTAGTAGAAATAAATTAATATACCTATTGCTTGCTCTTTTCATGCAACTTCGTATTTAAATAGATATTTTTTATCTTGTACGTGTTTAATAAACAAAATTTTCACTCAAATATAACTTCTGTTTTCTGTGTAAAAACTATAAACTCTCCCCATTCGGTACGTGGCTAAAACAAAAAAAAAGAAACCTCATTCTTCTCTTAGTCTATGGCCGATCGCCATTCCTTTTTAACCGACTTAAAAAAAAGGAGGAGGTTTCTCAATTCGACCGTATATATATATATATATATATATATATATATATATATATATATATATATATATATATATATATATATATATATATTTAATGTTTGTTCGCGGATAACTTCGTCGTTTATGAATCGATTTTGATTATTATTTTTTTGTTCGGAAGGAGATATCCCAAGTGTGGTACCATGGTAATTTTATCGAGGTCTGATAAGTATCTCCATAGATATTGTTGAGATAAACATTGGAAAATGAATAGAGCGGCATTGAAGTCGGTTCTTTTTTAGTTTTTAAACGATATTATCACTATTATAATGTATATTATATATTGAGATATAAAATTTTATCACTCGTCATACATTTTGTATAAGACCGTTTACACTATGCTATAATATATATGACATCCCAAATATAATATTTTTTCGACCGACTGAGCGATATTTGAAGGTTTGTATTTTACCTCACTTCCCCGGACACCGCGCCTCCCCCTGCTTCGCCCGCAGTTTTTTTTTGTTGTTTTTTTATTTCTATTATGGCTCCACACAATTAGTGAATTTAGTCAGTGTTTGAATGAAACCATAGACAATCAAAGCCGAACTGTATATCTTACAGTGTGAACAGCACACTGTAAGATATACAGTTCGGCTTTGTAATATATAGCTCAAGATGTAATTTACATTATATTCCATAGTGAAAAGCCAGCTTTAGATGCGCGCGCATAGGAAAACTAATGAATTTTGAGTTCTGGCGGGAACGCGGAAAAGTATGTGTGATCTCATTGTATTTTATCCTAAAACTTGTGTTCTTCCGCGAGTTAATGTGTGATAAATGTGGATTATTAACCATTAAGTGCCGGTGAATGAGTGCGAGTGTAGGGAAACAGCTATTTGCGTTCTCACCAAAATTCCACTGATAATCTTCAGTAAACACCACATCTTTACTAAAGGTATGATTTAGACTAGACATTTACTTGAAAACTGATCTGAAAAGTGACTTTGACCCTACTTTGACCCATCTCTACGACTTAAATTCATTAAAACTAGAAGAATTTCAATACTTGACACTTGCTAAATACACAAATCGTGCAAAGCCATAATAAAACTAAACAAAAAAACGCATGAATTTTTCCCGCCATTGAGAAAAAAAATTCACAACTCGGTTTCACTGATGAAATTATAGTTATTTATTAATTAAAATGTCTACAAGTACTAGTTATGAAGAAAATGATTTATTTTGTACACCGCCCAATATAAGATGTGAAGCCCTTTGAACGTTATGGAAAGACCTGAAAACTAAAAGGTAAAATATCTGTTGTCTACTATATAAAATGATTATTTTTTAGTATTATTTTCTTCACAAGTGTGTTAAAAAACGTCGTATGATGCACGTGCGTATTGATCATTACCGTCCTCGGCTTTAAGACCCTAACCTAACGGCTCGGGTCTCAATGGCGCCTCAGCGGTAATCACCAACATTACACACCTGTACCATAATGCAGCGGTCCGCAATCTTTTTGATATTGCGACCCCAAAATTAAAAAAAGAGTTATGAGCGACCCCAGAAAAAAAATCACATTTAACATACGAGTAATATTTATGATGTTGACTTTTTGGCGACCCCATAAATATCTTTCGCGACCCCGCACGGGGTCGCAACCCCAGGGTTGCGGACCGATGCCCGCAATGTACTATTCTTCACTGTTTTTATAATAGTGCCCTATAGACCAGGACCGAAGCCTTCAAAAATGGTAAAAAATGAAAAAAAAAATACAGTAGGGTGAAACCCACTAGAAAAGGAGGGGAATATGATCAAAATGAAAGGAAAAATAAATTACGGTCGATCCGAGTTCGGGAAGTGGGAGGGGGTGAATTTTTAAGGGTAAAAATGGTTTTCCTTGATTTCCGGCAAAACTACAAGTCCTATGGAAAAAAGTTAAATGGCAAAGTTGTAGGTAATAAAAATATCTACAACTTTTGCATATGCAATTTTTTCACATAACCTCAAAATTTAGGTGAAAAATTCAAAAAACCAACTTTTTGGTTTTTTTTATATCTTTTTCAAAACATTTTTTTTTTCAACGAAATTTGGTGAAAACTTACCTTATTATGTCCCAAATACACTGTAATTTATTTGATTTAAAATATTTATTTTTTCGCCTTATTTTAACTTAATATCAAAAAAGCACCCTAATTTTCAATCGAAAATTCTGACGTCAAAATATCAGCTTTTTTCAAAAAGTTTGGGGGCTTTTTGTTAGTTAAAATATCTACTTTCTGATGGTGTCAAAAAAAAATTACATTACTATAGGAAATGTTCTCAGAAAATGCAAAAAATTGAAAAAAACTCAAATTCGACAATTTTTTTTTAATCATTATGTACAATTTTGAGGTATTTATTAAAATTTACACTTTAATTACTCAGAAAACGAAAGATTTCATGTTTTATTTATAAACGAAAAAATTGCAAATTGAAATATACTTCTATAATTAACAAACTGTAAACAAGTTAATAAAGTTAATATTTAATAAGACATCTTCAATATTTTGAAAAAGTTGTAGAATCTTCTTTAAATAATATTTTTAGATGTCTACTTATTGCTGTTTTAAGATAATTCATATACCTGAGTGACCTTCGGTAAATTTTAGCCCATTGTAAGTTATTTCATAGAGAAGTGGGGACGGACCTAGGAGGGTCTGGGCCTTACTACATACCTGCTATTTCGTAGCAGCTGTAAAAACCGTTAGCCAGTATTCGAGATACAGAGCAGTGTACAACATCGTTTTTAAAAATACACGAGCAGACTGAGTTACTCTAAGTGAATTGTGAGAAATTTACTTTATTCAAAGAATATAATATTCCAGATATAGCGGCATGAAAAGTTCTGGATAATCCTAGTCACTATCACAGAACAGATAATAATACTACTCACTATCGTAATTTAAAAATAATTTCGGATATATGAGTCAGTAAGGATTGACAAAAAACTTCGGAACTCATTTGCTTGTGATTTTAATAACTTCTCTCATTTTACCAGATGCTGCTCGTTTGTCGGCAAGCGTGGTGGAGGAGCCCAGGCCATATCCATCGGCAAGAACTGCGACAAGTTCGGCATCGTGGTTCACGAGCTGGGTCACGTGGTCGGCTTCTGGCACGAACATACCAGACCTGACCGGGACAACCATGTGCAGATCATCCGGGATAATATCATGCATGGTAAGTGCTGGAAATAAGTTGTGGCTAAGTGGTGGTACGACACTATGTAGTGTCCGCCTGGCCAGCTACCACCGTCAAGTTAGAGATCTGTCGCCAAACATCTAATGTGTTCTGGCAGCTATTCTTGAGATCCAGATCCCATTCTAGGCCTAGCGTGCTAACATCCTCGACCACATTATCACTTACCAACAGGTGAGATAGTAGCCTATAATGATATAAAAAAAGAGTTTAAAATGTTTTAGATCAGTAGTGGTCACTGGTTGAAGGAGGTAAGGGAAGGAAGAGGAAGAGATATTAGGGAGGATCACACAAAGAATTGTCCCTTGTGAAAATTGAAACCACTACCGGTTCTGTGGACTTCGGTTTGGTGGACAGACTCACTAATCACTAAACCAAATGGTTACTCATTCAGCAGTTTGTGAGAATTTTACGCAAAAAACACTAATGATATTTGAATGAAAGGCACTAAAACGCAGGCGAAACCACGAGACAGCCAGTTCGAAATAAATCCACTAATAAATAAATAACAGACTTGAAAAAGTCACAGACATATAACATATCACCAACAATATCTGATTCCTAGGTACGATACCCTTGTATATTGTTGATACTTTCACCCCAAATATTGGGAGGCTTTTATCATCAGTCGACGTGAAGTAGTTTTCGCAGTAAAACCTAAAGATACTCCTCAACAACATTACAGTATAGCCTTCGAAAACACAATATCACGGAACGGTAAACATTTACTTTGTTCTAAAAATAAGATATAGTAATACCAGGACCTAAGCATTTTGTTTTATTGTTATGATATACTCTTAGATATTTTTCTTAAGGGAACGGTATTAGAGTAAGAGAGTATGGGAAAAGACAGTAAAAATTATGAAAGACGGGGACCATCATCAAGGAGAAAATTAGCCGCTATAACCTACGGTGTTCCGGCTGCACACAGCCCTTGTGAGTATTCTAGTCCTCGCGTGTTCAACATCTTCGACCACATCATTGCTTATCACAAAGCAAGATAGTGGTTAAACGCTAGCTTATAAAGGCCTGAATTCACTTCAAAGTGAATTCAGGCCTTTATAATTAGTAATAAGTGCAGGCGATTAATGCAGGTGTTTAGTGATTAGGAGAAAACAAGTGTGGACAGCGACTGATTAGTGCAGGTGATTAGTTTGCTGCGTAGTTAGAATTATTAGAAGCGTGTTCTATTTTTTGCGAGTGAACTGCGAGTAGCTACGTCCCGCGTGCCCTCCCTTCCTCCTCACTTGCAGCGTGCCTGTCTTGCAAGTTCAGCTACCAAAAGTTCTTCGGTTTCAGATACCACCGCGTTTAATACTTCTTTCAGTACTTCTTCCAATTGCAAGCGCGCTTCTCGATGTTCTTCCATACTTGCTGATCGACAGCTAACAACTGAATTTACTTAACAGAGCCACTAAACAAGAATTGGCCACTACTGCACTAAACACCTGAAACACACATCATTCTCAATTCTAAACACTTGCATTCGCACTAATCAAAGTGAATACAGGCCTTAGATACAAAAATAAAGAATAAGATAATGAAAGAATAAAAAATAAAGAAGAATAAAGAACTTTGCCAGGCAGTGGCACAAAATAGGTTTGTAAAAAAAACAAATCTATAGATACATTGGTACCAAGATGGTTGGTTCAGATACAGAAACTGTATTCTGAGAAAGATACCTACATATACATACATACATCCACATATCTACATGAACCGTTGATAGATAGGTACTCACAGAAGTAAAGAGGTTACCGAGGATTTGCACGAAACGTGTACCTGACCCGAATCCATTACATCACATACGTCTTCGCTGGAACTCTTTGCGTAGGATGCTACTGTTACACCGTAAGGAATGCTAGAACCCATATTTATTGCAGCTTTTTCTCAGCAAATTTTCAAGGAAGTTTTGTTTTTTGTTTGGCTTAATTAAGTGAACGCTCGAATTCTAATCTAAAGGTCGAGGGTTCAAACCCACCGAGCACCAATGGATTTTGCTAAAGAAACAAATATTTTTAAAGTGAAACTTTTGTTACATCGCCACAATTTTTTTCGTCTATCGGATGTCGCCTGTTGTTGGCGGACGCTTCCGCAGCCATATTTGTATATATGCTAATGTGTCATGTCAAATGCTTTCAAAGTAATTAGTTCAATCGCGACTCAGTATCTCAGAAAAGGGTGTCGTGATGCTTTTAGCCTGGCTTGGTAAGCTGGCAGGTTAAAGGAGTTGAGCAAAGCTTGTACGTAGTTATCTATATAATGACGCACTGCATGATGGCACTGTCTGGTGTCTGCCTGGCTTTCCAATAAATTAATAACCTAATAACTACTAGCCTAAAAAAAGGCTAACTAACCCAGCGGGCACAAAACGAAACGTTAGACGTTTTGTGTCGTAGGGATGCAGCTGAAGCTGTAGGTATTGTCGTCGGTGGCCTTCAGCGTCTATTTCAGACGATTTTAGCCGTCTTTGTTTATCTCAAATTATCGTCTTGAATAAACCAATGCCGGAGCGATAAGGTTTTCTAAGATTTGAATAGCTGCATCTTATATCATATAGCGAGTATCTGTCAAAAAAACCTTTGCTGCCACTATTGATAACTCAGGGCTGTTCATTCAAAACTCGCTCGCTTCGGTGTGATAGAAGGTATCTAGTAAAACTCACGCACGTGCTCCATTCGGTGTCACATCACCGTGACATCTGACGCATACCCACTCCGGAAGGAACCGTTCGCTTCCTGTTTACCATCTCATATTATGTCGGGATTCTTTGAAATGCTTTGATTTTCTTTATTATGTTATGCCTAGAGGTCAATGGGTCAGTGACATTATTGTTACTTTGTTTTGGATACAAATAAGGAGTGTGAATTCAATTCTATGGGATAGGAATGGTATGGAAATTGTTGAAGATGTGATAGTTTATTTTTAGATTATCAACATTGGGTTTTGGAATGTTTTTGGAAGGTATCACGGACAACGTGATAAACTATTGGGTGGTTAGGTAACTCCTCTCTAAAAAATAAAATAAATTATAATTGTATCGTCGTATTTTATAGTCATCAGTATCAAGAATCTATCTGTCAAGCCAAAGAACTGACAACCGCTGGGGTAAACGAGTTCTTGAATGGAGACCACGAATCGACAAGCGTAACGTAGGACGCCCTCAGACTAGGTGGAGCGATGATGTTTGCAAGGTGGCTGGCAAGAGCTGAATGAAATAGCCGTCGATCGTGCTCAGTAGCGTGCAGTTGGAAAGGCCTATGTCCAGCAGTGATTTAGTACAGGCTGATGTTGATGTTGACCATAATAGCTACACTATTATAAATAAATATAAAATTAAATCTAAAACTATAATACAGACTATATAAAATCTACAAATAAAAAACTGAATTAAGGTCGCTGTCCGCTGGTAGGGTACCCAAAAAGCTGGTGACATTACCTCTTTGAATGGCAAGGCTAATTCGTTGGCCGAGGTACGCGCCAGCTCTTTGATCATGGGAGACATCTATCAGACGTCTGGACAACTCTTTTACAAAACCGCGTGCTTGTATACCCCACGAGCCCATGGTCTCGACCCCAAACGGAAGAAATGCGTAATTGTCTCCAATGTCTGCATATTTCCTCCGCTTAAGGGCCTCTGCCGCGTCTGCGGCTGCTCCTGCAGCCCGTGAGGTACTATTAAGGTGGGATGCTGCTAACGTATCGGCGCACGTTGCATCCCACACTAGCGGCTTTCCACGACACCAAGGAATCAACGTCATACCGTCAGGTCTCTTGCCATCGTCACGTGAAATACCGTTCGGCTCTAAAATAGCCGGCACGTTGACGGTGGCAAGGGCCCGACGGATAACGTCGTTTAGTGAAGCGTGTCGTGAAAGCCGACCCGCACTGCGGCGACATGATAGGCCGTGGTGGCCCAGATGATCAACCTCGTCACCACAGCGACAGCGGTGCGGCTCTGTTCTAGAGATGCCCAGACGCAGTCCCACGGCGACGGAAAAACTATTGTTATCCATAAAAATTAATTAAAAATTAAATTAAATTAATATAAAATATTTAAATTCTTATAATAAGCAATATTTATACTCTTTCTGTTTGGTTGTCAGAAAAAAATCGCTACCTTTTACGTAACTTTATTATTGAAACATAACATAATCAACCGCTTTTTGTATACCTAATAATTGCGTTAAATAAATAAACGAAGTTATCTATCTAATTAAATGTACAGACTGCCATATCGCTAAAATTAACCAGTTTCATTAAGCGACACCAAAACCTTCCAAATCCCCACGCATTTAAAATTTACTTGTAGACATATAACTAGTATATAAACAAAATAATGACACTCCATCGTTCAACGCAAACTTTCACAAAGCAACCACATCCATTATTTTAACTGCCGTTTTTGTTCATCTACCGCGAAAATAGGTCATTTTAATCCTCAGTACGAAATAGCATCATCACATTTAAGATTATCGCTCTGTGAACGAGTACATAGTTCTGCAAAGTATTATTGCCCAGTTATATCATCTCTGTTCTCGGATTATACTCGTTTAGTTTTAAAGGTATCCTGTATTTAATAGACTGACAAGATTTGACAAAAGCTATGTTTTCTAATTTAATAATGTAGTCGACTTGAAGTTAAAATAACAACAGGTGTAGTGACATCCAAAATTCTGGCTGTTCAGAATTTTGTATGCCGCTGTATCTCTTATAGGAAGACATCATCGATTACCATCATGCGAGCGTCGAGTTTGTCCTAATACCATATATAATAGAAAAAATAACTATAATATTTATGAGCGTACCTTTTATTTTGATATCGAACTGGGTAGCACTTGACCACTATCTCACCTGATGTTAAGTGATGATGCGGATGATGGAGCGCGCTTACCCAAAAGATACCTGTAAAGATATTGTTTTTAGCCGAAAATACAGACTCAGGCAGGGCATTCCATTCCCTGGCGGTTCGTATGATAAACGAAGATGCAAATCGCTTCGTTCGGGTATGATGGTATTCCCTCATAAATTGGTGGCGCCTTTAAGTGTCTCTGAATTTCCGATAATATAACGGGGAAGGTGTAATCAAATTATGCAATTCCATAGCATACTATCTCCGAAATGTAACCGATAGAAAACCGATAAACAAGCGACTTTGCAGCGATGCGCGAGACTCTGGAGTCTCTTGCTTACTAGTAGGTCGTCACCAATGAGTTTCTTGGCTCTCAATGGCTTCTAGCGTCTCCAGCTGGTATTAGGTAGAACTACCCCAAAAGTGAGAACAGTACTCCATGCAAGATCGATGACGACTTCTGCTTGGTAAAGATTGAGCAACTGTCCCGGTGTGAAGTATTGTCTCACCTTAGACAAAATGCCAAGCTTTTTTGAGGCTAGCTGGGCTCTAGACTCAATATAAGAGCGGTAACGACACGTTAAGAAGCTCTAGATGGTTACTTATCGGGATCGATACATACGGAAGTAAGAGCCAGAAGAAACGGGCTCCGTTTGGCGGAGAAAAGACACGCCTGCATATTCGCAGCATCGAATTTGACTAGATTGGCATCAACCCAATCGGAGACAGCCTTCAAAGAAAAGCCTCACAGCGAAGTCACATTTTGCAGGTCATCGTTCTACCTGGTTTATCGGCCTACAGTATCTGCACTTGGTCTAGACTTAATGTAGTTATAAATATTAAAATACGGGACTTATCGCGCCTAAAACATACATTTTTATTTAACTCGACGTTTCGACCAAGTTGCATTGATCGAGGTCACGAGACGACTCAATTTAAATTATTTTTTTATTTAATTAAATGTTTAATTTTATTAAATAAAAAATTATGTTTTAGGCGCGATAAGTCCCGTATTTTAATATCTATACTTAATGCTCTTAAATTAAGATATAACACCTGGTTTTCAACCGACTTCCAAAAAGGAGAAAGTTCTAAATTCGTCTGTATGTTTCTTTTTGTATGCATGTTACGCAATTACTCCGTCAATTGTGAACCGATGCAAATAATAATTTTGTTTTTAATCGGTAGGGTACATTTCCGACATGGTGCCATTGTAATTTAATTGAGATCTGATAAGTATCTTCAGAGATAATGACGATAAACGTCTCGAACATGATACTGAAACTGACTCGCGGGGCATGAAAGTCGGTTGTTTTAGTCTTTAAACTATCTTAATTATTATAGTAAGCAGATGACTGTGGATGGCACTCAGATATCATCAGTATCACTGTGATAAAAGTGATCTATCTATGAAAATCTATCTGGATCATAAAAAAATTGATAGGTCGGCAGCGCATGAGTGACATGTGTTGCAAGTGTTCATAGGCGAGGGTAACCACTTCCCATCAGGTAGGCCGTTTGCTTGTTTGTTACCTATATCATAAAACATATTTTAAAATAAATTATAAGTAAAAAATATTTTTAAAAACTAGCTTTTATCTGGGACAATGAACTAAAATGTTAAAAATAAATTCTAGTAAGTATTTGGCGTGTAGGTACTTACCTATATTCTTAAAAGCTTGAAGCACTACCCGTTTTTCAGGCTAGGTAATTACTATACTTCAGTGCTTCAAGCTTTTAAAAATATAGGTAAGTACCTACACGCCAAATACTTACTAGAATTTATTTTTAACATTTTAGTTCACATTGTCCCCGATAAAAGCTTGTTTTTAAAAATATTATTTACTTATAATTTATTTTTAACTTTTTAGTTGGTAGGTATAGATACCGACTACCTACCTACTACCTAAGTATTTAAGAGAAGGCATGATGTTTTAAAATATTCCACGGATATTTGATGCGATTATGGGTAAAGTGCTCTTCAAGGAAAATCAATCGACTCGGTGGTAGTAACATAAGTATATACATACAACAACATAGTAAGTAACATAGCCATGTTACTTTATAACAGAAATGCCATGGCCACCTTACAGCTTCATCATCAGATCCAGGCTATCATTTAATTGTAAAGTGCTCCTCAAGACGAATCATTTGAGCTCAAATTCACTGGGGTTAAGTTATTTTATCACAGAGATGCCGTGGCCATCTGCCAGCTTCATCACCAGTCGCTAAATATCATCTAAGTGTAAAGTTCTCTTCAAGACGAATCAATCGAGCCCAAACTCGGTAGAGTTACGTTGATTTATCACAGAGATGCCGTGGCCACCTTCCAGCTTCATCATCAGACCCTGGATATCATCTAGGTGAAAAGTTCTCTTCAAGACGAATCAATCGAGCCCAAACTCGGTAGGATTATGTTGATTTATCACAGAGATGCCGCGGCCACCTTCCAGCTTCATCATCAGACCCTGGATATCATTTAGGCATAAAGTTCTCTTCAAGACAAATCAATCGAGCCCAAACTCGGTGGAGTTATGTTGTTTTATCACAGAGATGCCGTGGCCACCTTCCGTCTCCATCATCAGACCAGCTCTATGGTACCATATCATTGTCCATTACAATATCATCAAGAGCTTTTGAACTGATTCCACCATCGCCATTCGTTTATCGTACTGCTCGGCACCGTCAAAAAGCTCACCCTCACATCTTACAGACCTGGACATCTCGAACTACCTGTTTTAACCGAGGATTTTTAACGCGTACCTGCTAGTTGTAAGATGTGGAATGATCTACCCGCCGCGATCTTTCCATCTAGCTGGAAGATCTTTCCATCTGGCTAGCTATAAGATGGAGTCTTTTAAAAAGGGTATCCACAAACTCCTCAAAGGTCGGCAACGCATCAACAGCACTCATGGAGTTGCAGTTGTGCATAAGCGACGGTAACCGCTTACGATCAGGCGGGCTGTCTGCTTGTTTGCCAACCATAACATTAAAAAAAAAATTGTTTTGTCACCGAAGATACATAAGTACACCAAATTTGAGTCCAATCGGACATCGGGAAGTGGGTCTAATTTAGCTTCCAAGATTCCACCCGAATATACATAGTGACATACATACATACATACATTGAATGTTAAATAAAAGCTTGTAATAGGTATATTTGAGAACTTAGAATCTAAATGAAACGAGTACGATTAAAGGCGTATATTGCAAATATCATAAAAATATCTCGAAATTTGATTAAATGTAACCAAGTCAATGTGTTCAATTACATTAATTATAAATGTTAAATTTTGTTTATAGCTGTCGCAGGCAACTAGCTTAATTAACCGTTCAATCAACAGCCTAGCCTCTTTACTATACAGCGCCGTTCAACAAGATTCCTGAATGATATTCAGCTATTTGATCAAACAGGCAAATTACTTCGATCGATGATGTTTCATTACTTGCCTAGCCTGTTTTTAGTTAGACACTAAGGCAACACACTAGAGAACAGCGACCGCCGCGTGACGTGCGCCGACAAGTGCAGCGAGGACGAGAGCCGCGGTAGCGGCCGCGCGTCACCAAAATATAAATTATACATATATCATTTTATGCATATACGTTCATACATATATATACATATGTATATATATATATTTCTGGTGACGCGCGGCCACTCACGTGGTTACCCTCCTCGCTACGCTCATTGGCGCACTTCACGAGGTGGTTACTGTTCTCTAGTGCCAAACTAAGACTCTATATGAATGGCTTAAGCATTAGACAATCAGTTTATTAAATGTTGTAACAAACGCTAGGGCTGGATATCATTCAGGAATCTAGTTGAACGGCGCTGTTTAGTTAAGAGGCTAGGCTGTTGATAGAACGGCTAATTAAGCTAATTGGCTGCGACATAGCTATCATTAGGACATATAACAGCTAAGCTAAAGGACATCTAAGTTATAATCCTTTAAATGCGCCCCAGTTAGTAAGCCCAACCGCTTCACTCACAATTTAGTAACAAAGATACAGTGCCCGTAAGCAATGCCCGTTATAAGGATACAAAGTTTTCAAGATGTCATTTGATACTTGGAACTTTCTCTCAGAGATTTAATTCGGTAATCACAAAACAAAAATAACAGAAAGAGACTTGCTTAATAAGTTAGAGAAGTTACAAAATAAATTACTGTAAACATTGAAACAAGCAGGAACGATCTAGTTGAAATAAACAAATAAAAGGTGATAGATAGACATTCATTATTAATGAAGATTCTGACAAACGCATAGCGGTGGATTAGGGCATATCCCTTCCAATGAGCCGAAGACCGGGCTCAGTGGTGTATCTCGGGAGAGGCCTACGTCCAGCAGTGGACTGTCACTGGCTGATTATGATAATGATGATAGCGGTGGATTTGGCAAAATGAAAGTCAGGTTTGAATGACATAACGCGTTCGCGGCTGAGCACGATTCTGAATACGGGTCTCAATACGGAGATAATAAGGTTCTCGTATGTCAAATTTTCCCAATCCCATTGTTATGCCGCGATTACATTTGGTAGTTAGCCCGTGTTCGGGTGTTGGAAGCGCGCCCGGTCTAAGTACTCGGATTCGGGCACCCGATATATTTTTATACCTAGATCGTCGCAATAAAATACGAGCTAGTGGCTATGAGTAGTTCGAATGATAATATCGAAAAGAAAGGAAATTTGGCGTCGGAGGTCCGAATTCAGGTACTTACAAAACATTGTAATTGGACGAGGTTATACGAATAGACGTTTTCAACCCCAATTTTACACCTTGTCAATTGCCTAAATTCCATACACATTATGCGCTATTTCAATTGTATAATTTAATTTGTGCTAACGACCAAGTATAATCGTGGCATTAAATTTAAATAAACCAAGCCTAACTATAAAGGTTGAACATATCAATTCGCATCGAATATCTATATCACCGTCGACCCTCCCATTTCAAAACTATAATCCTAAAAGTTGGAAAATTCACAAACAAACTCGCAAAGTGGCAACATGGTGATAAATCGTGTCATTGTTCTTCAGTACCTACTAAAAGCAGGGATAACTAAAATACCGAATGAGCGTGCCAAAATCCCTTTAGGCATTTCAACTATCCCCCGGTTTGCTCGCCCAGCCTCGGGAAATTAAACTTTATTACTTGTCTACTTAGTTTCAATTTAATTTTCAGTTTACACAATTTCTCGGGACGAACCATTTCGGTCTCTAACTTTGTCGGAGTAAGAATTACATTTGTGGAAGAGGGTAGTATGGAAAATATCAAATCTGAATTGTTAAGGTTCTTTAGATGCCCTGACTTAGTTTCAAGTGGGGGTGCGCTGCGTTCGCGCGTTCACGATAAAGTTATGAATCGGAAGTTTAATGGAAACGTTTTAAATAGTTGACTAAAATTGTTATGTTGTTGCTTTTATGCGATTGTATCTCACGAGTCTATTATGCTAGGAGTTAACGGAGTTCAAGCAAAGTACCTATTTATCATACAGGCTCACGTTCATTTTTAGGGTTCCGTAGTCCTGACAAGGAACCCTTATAGTTTCGTCATGTCCGTCTATCTGTCTGTCTGTTTGTCCGAGGTTTTGCTAAGAGACCGTTAATACTAGAAAGCTGTTATTTTTTGGGTATGTAAATAAATGACGCCGACAAAGTGCTGAAATAAAATTTTGAAAAATATTTTTTTTTTAAGGAGGCTCCCCTTTATGATAAGTGGGGATGAATTTTTTTTTCATCGTCTACCCCATCGTGTGGGGTGTCGTTGAATAGGTCTTTTAAAATTACTTCAGGGTTCCTATTACCATTTTTCGATTGAATGCTCCATTTACGAAATATTACACTTTAAAGTGCAAATTTTTGTTCTAGTAGGGCGTCCCCCCCCCCCCTCTAAAAGCTAAACTGCTGGCTTGAAAAATCTGGAAAAATTTGTGATAATATCGCATTTTATGAACTTTCCAGGAAAACTTTAGCGGTTAAGATAACTTTATTAGTTTAGAAGTAATAGTCGTTGAACTTGGGTGTTGGATAATTTTGTACCAAATACAAAATCCTTAGAATAAATCCTTTAAAGTGACAAAGACGGAGTACCTAGTTGCTTGTTTATAACGGGTAAAGACTTGCATTGAATAACAGGCTACTACGGAACTCTACACTGCGCGTGGCCCGACACCCGTTTATTATAACGTATATTTACCTATATTATACCTCCGCTAGTACCTCCGCTCGCCAGCACTCCCCCCCCCCCCCCCCCATCTGTCGTGCGCAACGTCACCTCAATGCAATGATCACCTCTGTACCACGATGTGATGATGTATTTGGGAATAAATGTCTTCACTATTCTTCGAATGCTCACTAATGTATTGTGAACAATTATAAGAAGTAAGTAAGAATAGAAAGAAGTTATTTTTATTGTTAATATTTACTAATGTATTGTGTTAAGTGTTGATGTTTTTAGGGTTCCGTACCCAAAGGGTAAAACGGGACCCTATTACTAAGACTCCGCTGTCCGTCTCTCCGTCTGTCACCAGGCTGTATCTCATGAACTCATTGACAGATATGAGTAGAGTGATTATCTTTTTGATAGTATCTTAAAAGCACCCCACGCTTTTTTTTAAATAAAATATATTTTTTTTATTCACACTATTATTAATTTATATTTATTGAAATTTTTAACACTATTCTTAATTTAAATTTATTAAAAATGATTTTCTATTTTTTAGTTCGGTTTTTTATAAAAAGCGTGTTTTTTAGATTTTTTTAACTATTATTTATTTCTGAAATAAATTGAAATTATATTTACTTGACTTCCGCGATGTCTATATTAAATTACGATCAACAACTGTTTCCGATTCGTGCAAAAACCTTTATTCTCGATCCTTAAAGCAGTGCGCTGACAGAACAATAAATACCCAGAAGTCAGGAGGGTACACTTTCCATTGCTTGGTACCTCTTTATAAACATTTTAGAGAACACTAGGTATGGACTGAAAATGATAGGACAACAGTTAGAGTTTTTAAATTTTTTAATTTTGGTGTGATGTGACCCAAGTATATCATTTGGTTATCTTCTAAAGACAATGTAGTATATAGTTGCAATTTGTAACAGAGATAATTTGGTGAATAAACAACACTTATCTCAATGTTGGTGGACATAAGCTTCATTGTTCCGGAATCCATCAGAAGTAATTGGATTGTTCTCGTTGTTTGAACGGGAATGTGGAGCATGGACTGCAAGGACTTTGCAACTTCACACTGCCCATCCTTGCAATATAGGTAACCGTTTTAAGAATTCCATAGTACTAGAAGGATACCCCTTATAATATCGTAATTTTCCAGTGCATAAGAGTGAGTACTAATCTTGTCACTTAAAATTCTGCTCGTCGCATATGCATATTTTAGGAACATAGTTATAATACTTAGCAATATATTTACTCATAATTGTTAATTGAAGGCCTTTGTATAATATAATTTTCTCTTGGAATAAATTCATTCCTGATAATTTAGGTAAACAATCCATTCCGTTGTCCGCTCTATTGCCCAAATCAATTCAAATTATAATATCAAATCCGAGCATAATTTGTAGTACGGTTAAGGCGATTATATCTAAGGAACTGGAAAATTATCCCATTTTAATTGGCTCCAGAATACTCCAGATATCTGTCTGTTTAAATTCCAAGCTCATATTTTAGGATCTAAATATATATTAATAATATTGCGAAAATGTATTTGTTTGGTAAAATAAATACTGGGGGGTTTGCACGAAGTTTAATTCTCGCTCGGTAACAATAAATATATTTGCTAAAATTATCAATTTCTGATTCATTCCGTGAAATTACCGATTTCCGTCTCATAAACTTTAATGAGCATAGTGAAATGATTTGTGACATTCTGTTGAATGATGTGTAAAGTAATTGTAACGCGATAATTTAGTGCGGGATTTTGGAATAATCATTATCAGCCTGCATTGGTCCAGTGCTGGATATAGGCCAAGATATGATAGGAGAGGCCTAGATTACACGATGCCAGGGCAAGCCAAGACTGAGGCCAGTGACTGTCACCATGTAAACATGTTATTTATATACGGCAGCTGGCTGCAGCTGGACCGGCATGAAAAGCCGTTTACACATTGACAGACCCTGGCGTCAGTCTAGTGTATAAGCAAGCACTGGGAACTTATAAATAATGACAAAATAAAATTATGGAAAAAGATTTAAGAATCTTTCCTGACATACTGACTGACTGGGAACTTATAAATCATACATACTTGTAAGTAGTAGGTGTAGATAGATGTATAATTTATAAGTACCCAGTCAAACAGTCAGGTATAAAAGTAGTATTAG
The DNA here is from genome assembly GCA_954871355.1 of Cabera pusaria. Lineage (NCBI taxonomy): Eukaryota > Metazoa > Arthropoda > Insecta > Lepidoptera > Geometridae > Cabera > Cabera pusaria. The sequence continues at coordinate 23,942,953 of OX940894.1, forward strand.
ATGTATGATTTATAAGTTCCCAGTCAGTCAGAATGTCAGGACAAAGATTCTTAAATCTTTGTCGTGACATGCTTACTTACTGACTGACTTCGCGACAACGCACAGCCTAAACCGCTGGTCGTAGAGACTTAAAATCTGAAGGGTATATTTTTCTTAGTACGGAAGGCTTTACTAAGAAAGTATTCATCCAAAATTCACCCCTTAAGGGGAAGAAACGGGGATCAAAGTTTGTATGGGGAAACAAGATATGATAGTCTTTTTATTCGAAACTTCACACAAGTACTTCTGTAAATAAATAAGTAAATACGTGTTTCTGGCTTTTTAAATTCCACCCCTTAGAGGGTGAAATGGGGTAACAAAGTCTGACGATATGGTTTATGGGGTTTTATAAAAATCCTTTATAAGAATCCCTATTTCCCTTAGCCACGCGATAACTTGAAAACGAGAGAACCGATTCGGTTAATTCTTTTTTTATGTGTTTTTCTGATAAAAAGGTTTCTACGAAAGAAAAGTTTTAAGTAAGAAATAAGTTTTTAACACGGGCGTTCTAGTTATTTATACCTGTTTAAGTGTCGATTCCTAGTGTTAACAATTCTAAATAACTACACAGTTATCAGCTATAAATAACCAACTATACGTTTCAGGTCAAGAATATAACTTCAACAAGCTTACAGAAGAAGAGGTGAACTCTCTCGGCCAGACATATGACTACGACTCAATCATGCACTACGCCAGGAACACCTTCAGCAAAGGAACCTATTTGGACACCATCCTGCCTTTAGAGGTCCACGGAAAGAAGCGGCCAGAGATCGGACAGCGAGTAAGGCTTAGTGCTAGTGATATAGCGCAGACGAACTTACTTTATAAATGTGCAAGTAAGTACTCATATATTCTTACTTGGCTTGGTTATAATTGGGCATTTATATTGTTATGTGTCTTGGCAACAAATTTAATGTGTATGTAGATTACCATTATATATTTTTATGGCTAGCATTCGACTCCTTTCTCACCGGGTGGTAAGCAATGATGTAGTCGGAGATAGTAAGACGCTGAGTCTAAATTAAAAGTTAAAAACCATTTTAAGCCGACTTCAAAAAAGGAGGAGGTTTCTCAATTCGAGCGTTTTTTTTATGTTTGTTCGCGGATAACGTCGTCGTTTATGAACCGATTTTGATTATTCTTATTTTGTTAGAAAGGAGATATCCCAAGTGTAGTACCATGGTAATTTTATCGAGGTCTGATAAGTATCTCCAGAGATATGGAGATAAACACCTCAAAATTGGTACTGAAAATTAATAGCGCGGCATTGAACTCGGTTATTTTTAGTTTTTTAAACGATCTTATTCAAATTCAAGATTTTTGTAATGACGTTATCATGTGAACAGTGTTTCTAATAAGCAATACATTTTTTTTTATATTACTCGTAATTTGGGTTGCACATTAGTATTCTTGCACTAGTATTCTTGTTAACCTCGAACTAAGCTAAATATGCTTGTGTCTGGAGTGGGTTCACGTCAATAGTCAATGGGTGGGGTGGGGACCGAACTCACGACCTCTCGATCGCGAGTCCGACACCTTATTTTGGTTATTGCCGCCTTTTATACTAGGCCAAATTCGACTACCATTTACCATTACGGAGTTCCAGTCGCTACAGCCCAGCTCCAATCATCAGGTCAGCTCGGTGGAACGTTATTATTCTTTTATCACCGAAGATGCGCGATTATTCCAAATTTGAATCCAATAAATAAATATATATGTAAAAACAATCAACATCAATAATTAAAAATTCATTCAGAAAGTGGTTCTAATATAGTAATATTAAAATTATACACACACACACTTTATTTCACTCTTTCTCTCTCTCTCTCTCACATACACACACACTCACACTCACACACACACTCCCACACACACACACACACACACACACACACACACACATACACACACACACACAACACGCGTACACACCCACGCGCGCTCACAATTATCAGGTCAACTAATAATTGTCATTTCTGTCTCACTTCTGTCTTTCAAGTAGGTACTAACATCTTTAATTAAAATTTAAAATTAAATTAAATGTGAACCTCAAGCTTTCACCTGAATTTTCTCGCATTACATGACAAGTCTGTCGATTATATAAAACAATGTTAATGTTTACAGAATGCGGCAAAACTCTCCTCGGCAACTCCGGATGGTTCAACTCACCAGGCTGGGGATCTGAGGCTCAGCCTGCTACGCCTGAGCGGTGTGAGTGGAGGATTGTGGCTACGCATGGAGAACGAGTTGTGCTCAACATTACTGGTGAGTGTTTTAATCCTTCTTTGTTCTCTGTTTCATCTTGGTTAGTATAGTGCATAAGTACCTTTTATGATAATAGGTATAAGGACAAGAAATACGCTCGCTATAGAACATGTAGGCTCGATGGCTCAGTGAAGCTACAAATGAACTCAAATAAACAAAAATATGCACCCACCGTCAAGTCCTCTTCGATTTTCAAGTACTTCACACCTTTTTATCACACACCATCAGTCTTTAGACACTTCACTTCCGTGTTTTCGTAGTTTATTGTAATAGTGTTTACTGGATCGAGGCATCCGCGGCGCCGGCGCTTATTTTGTATGTTTTTTCGCGGTAACCAATCGCGGTCAGAGGTGAGCGATGATCACACGACGAACGTCTTTTTTATATTGGCGGGCGCGGCCGGGCAGCGGCGCGCGGGCGGGTGTTTTTGCTGCGTTCCGTTTCTCGTAGGTGCAGCGAAATATTTGACGAGTATTAAAATTTTGGGTTGCGGTCCCTACATTTCCCCCCACCGAAATCCGACAGGATTTCCCAGTTATAATTCCAAGTTGGAAATAAATAAATACTGTGTTGAAAAGTGTATTGAATAACAAAATATTAATGTAGATGTAGGGTGTCACACTGAGGTGTAGTGTTAAGTAAATATAAGGTTACACTAGATAGATTAGTACTACAAGTATGTAAATTATAGAGAGTGGACTGTATAGTATATGAAACTTAAAACTAGATGGGTTGACCTTTGTAAGATAAGTTAGAGAATAGAGACTTCTAATCATCCTGCTCCAAGGGGAGCGGGCTGAGCTTAACTACGGGTCTTGTGAATTCACTGTGTTTGGTTCGAACACTAACGACACGCGTCACATTGTCTGGGCCTGTGTATAGCTTAGTGACTCTGCCTAGTACCCACTGAAGGGGCGGTGCGTCCGAGTTTATAAGCACTAGATTGCCGACCTTCAGATCTCGACAACCTTTGGTCCACTTTTGGCGGGTTTGAAGTGTGTGAAGGTAATCTTTGCGCCACAGACGCCAAAACTGTTGGGCTATCTGTTGTACCGCCTGCCACCTACTCAGACGATTTATAGGGAGACTAGTTAGGTCATACTCTGGAGCATCTAACAATCCGCGGCCTACTAAGAAATGTGCTGGAGTAAGTATCTCGAACTCGCTGGGGTCCGAGGACAGAGCGCAAAGAGGGCGAGAATTGAGCACGGCTTCAACTCGCGCAAAGAGTGTTGTTAACTCTTCAAATGTTAGCGTCCTGCTTCCGATGGTTCTTTTTAAAAGTGACTTTGCCGATTTAATGGCTGCTTCGTAAAGACCGCCGAAGTGACTACCTGTTGGAGGGTTATGCTTCCATTGAACTTGACGTTTGGTAAACTCGCCTGAGATATCATCCGTGTTGGATTCTAAGAATTGTGAGACTTCAGCTAACTGTTTACCGGCTGAAACGAAGTTCGTCGCATTGTCTGAGATTAGCGCCTGACATAATCCACGTCTTGCTGTAAAACGGTCAAATGATGCCAGAAAGCATTCTGTGCTAAGTGAGGATAAAGTCTCTAAATGTACCGCGCGAGTAGCACAGCAAACGAAAATGCATAAATAAGCCTTGGTGATGCGAGCATTTCTACGAATGGACTCTTTTGTTAAAAATGGACCCCCTATGTCAAGACCTACCGAATGGAAGGAGTGAATATCTTCCGTTCGAAACTTAGGTAACTGTCCCATTAGAGGTTGCCTGACTGTCGGTCTTACTTTAAAACACGCTATGCATTTGCTTGTGCGTAGTCTGACTATGCTACGAGCGGACACAATCCAGAACTTTTGACTCAATATACTCTGTAGGGTACGTGGTCCTACATGTAAATAAAGCACATGGTAATAATCGATCAGACAATTAGTAAAATTGCATTTTTTAGGAAGCAATACAGGATGTTTTTTGTCGAACGAAATCTCTGCGAGCGAAAGTCTACCCCCCACCCTGAGGAGACCATGGGGGTCAACGAAGGGGTTGAGCTTTTGCAGAGACTGCTGCGGCTGAAGGCTCTTTGATATCGCGATTATATCGGCGGCAAAGTGGTGCTGTTGCACGGATTTTATGATGACGTCACGTGCGTCTTTTAAGTCACTTAGAGAAAGTTTAGTGCGCTCGGATTTAGGTGTGCGACAATTCGTGATGAATTTTCGAATCCGAGCTACGATATTGACTAATTTCGTGTAGTTAGAATATCTCTCAGAAAGCTCATAGATGAGATTAGAGGACTCCTCCGACGTTACCAGCGCCATAGTGTTAAGGGAGGTTTTTAGTTCGGGAGGATTGACGTCTCTGAACTCATCTATAGCGCGTACTGGCCATCGCTCACTTAGTAGCCAGCTGGGACCATTAAGCCATTCGGGATTTGAGAGAAGCACGGACGGCGTCGCACCCCGGGAACAGATGTCGCTCGGGTTACTCTCACCACTTACATGGAACCAATTAGTACTGGGAACTGTGTCCAGTATTTTTGTTACTCGAGTGGCCACGAATGTTTCAAGCTTGTAGCTTGGTGTGTTAAGCCAAGCCAGTACTACAGAAGAATCAGTAAACAACAAGATGTCGTTGATACTGATAGCTCGCTCCTGAAGAATACCTGTGACATACTTGACGAGTTTGGCGAGCAAGTGGGCTGCCATTGGCTCGAGTCGTGGTACAGATACCGTTTTCAGCGGAGCCACTTTTGATTTAGCAATTAGAAGGCTCGTTTTGCTATCACCGTCGTCGTTAGTCGTGTGTAGGTATATCTGAGCCGCGTACCCGAGGGTAGACGCGTCAGCGAACGCGAAAATACGAGAGGTCGTACTTTGCGATACCATCACGTGACGTTCGTGTCTAAGTTCGGAAAGTAGAGGTAGCTCCCGAACGAAGGCCCGCCATTCTGTTTCAAGGTCAACAGGCAAGCGCTGGTCCCAATCGAGTTTCAGGGCCCAGATCTTCTGCATGAAACATTTGGCATAAAATATGCAGGGTGCAACAAAACCGAGAGGATCGAATAAACGACCGATCTGTGATAGAACGGTGCGTTTTGTGACCTCGTAATCATACTTCATCGTTCTGAAGGAAAAGCAGTCCGTTCCTGGTAGCCACTGAAGACCCAAAACCTTGAGTGACAAATCTTCATCATCATCAAACTCAATCGGAGTTTCTCGGTGATCTTCAGGGACCGCGGCCAGCACCTGAGCACTATTACTAGCCCACTTACATAACAGGAAGCCAGCACTCTGCAACAGCTCGCGTAGATCCTTCTGCAGCTGGAGAGCGTCATCCTTTGTGGGTTCCGACCATAGTAGGTCATCCATGAAGAATCCACTTTTAAGAACTCGAGCTGCAGCTGGATACGTATCTGCGTGTTCGTCGGCTAAAGTATGCAGTACCTTGATGGCCAGATACGGACTACTAGCGACCCCATACGTGACAGTCGCCAGCTCGTAAACCTGAACCGGTTGATCTGTTGAGTGGCGCCACAGTATGTGTTGATAAGGCCGTTGGTCTTGATGTATCAAAATTTGTCTGTACATTTTACAGATGTCTGCGGATATACAAACAGCATGTAATCGGAAATTTATTAATATCTGATTAATATCCGCCTGAAGTTTCGGTCCCGCTAGAACCACGTCATTAAGTGACTTGTGATTAGCAGTTTTTGTCGACGCGTCGAACACGGTACGCAGCTTGGTGCTGGTGCTCGTCGGTTTGAGAATACAAAAATGCGGGATCAAATACTTGGAATCCACGTTTTGTAAATTACCTAAACACGTCATGTGACCTAAAGACTCATAGTCGGACATGAATTTGTGATATTCACACTTTAATTGAGAGTCGCGGTCGAGACGCGCCTCTAAATTAGTCAATCTCCGTAACGCCACCTGTCGAGAATCGCCGAGACTGTGGTCCGGCCGAAACGGATACCTAACAACGTATCTACCGGTGTTCGGATCGCGACTATGTTCGTGCGCGAACAACTTTTCTGCTAATACGTCGTCGGGTTTCTTTGGTTGTTCCGACGGTACGTTCTCGACTTCCCAGAACGCGTTCATCACCCGGTCTAAGTTATCCGTACTAGAAAATCCGGAAAAAGCGTGGTTATCCGAGTCTAAACTCTTTTTATTGCTATCGCGCCAATCTATTTGACCGGTGATAACGTATCCGAAGATAGACTTTAATATCACGGGCAAACCCGGGCGTTCCGGTAGTATTTTATCTCCGTCGTATAGGTAAGGAAATAAGTCGCCTGCTATCAATAAGTCCACCGGCGCGGGCCGATGAAACGCTGGGTCCGCTAACTCGATATTCTGATAACGATCTAAAATATCAAGAGGTAACCTAACTGTCGGTAGATTGCCGGCTATGTTCGCGACGATAACCGCGTCCGTATTAAGAACGGGCGATGTATCGTGTCGCGGTTTTATTGCGAGCGAGGTTTGACCAAAGTTATCAACTTGGTTCCCGCCTAGACCGATCGTTCGAACATCGCATCTACGACGAGGTAATCCTAGCCTCTTCGCACAACTATGTGTTATATAGCTTGACATAGCGCCGCTGTCTATAAGTGCGCGCACGCAATGGAAGTGTCCCCATGCGTCCGCGACGTGTACGACCGCGGTGCCAAGCAGGACTGTCTGATCAGTCGAACATGTGAGACCCACAACGTTCCCTTGACACGTGACTGAGGAGTCGATGTGAAGAGAGCTGTGGTGCCTCTTTTTGCAGACCGTACAACAATGTTTGGACGGACAATCAGCGCTGGTGTGATTATCACGCAAACAGTTCTCACACAAACTGAGCTCTTTGACTTTGGCAGTGCGTGACTCAGGTGTAAGCGCGTTGTAGACTGCACAGCGATAGATAGCGTGTGGCATTGGACAACACGGACAGACGTTGGATTTCTGCCGTTCGACAACGTTGTTCATGCTGGCCACAGCTGCGGTCATAGTAGGTTTATAACCGTGTTGTGTGGTCGTATCCTTGTTTGAACGCGACGTAGATGGCTTGAAAGCTGGTGTAGACGGCTTGGCGTACACTGACTTGCTTTCTGACATCTCAAGGACACGCGCTTGCTTCTCGATAAAGTTCAATAATTGCTTAGCGGTAGGTATCTCGCCCGGCGGCACGGTCTGTTCGAACTCGCGGCGCGTCACGGGGTCGAGATTTCGCAAAGATATTTGGAATAGTATAAAACTAGATAAATCCGGAATTTTAAGAAGTTCTAAAGCTGTAATATTTTCATGATAAGTTTGGAGAAAATTATTAAGGTTCGCGGCCGATTCGCTTATCAACGGTTTAAAGTTAAACAGCTTGTCTAAATACGCCGAAGCAAGCGCGCGCTTATTCTCAAATCGCTTAACTAAGGCGCTCCATACGATGCTGTAATTATCAGCTGTGATTGGCATTGATTTCACAATAGATAAAGCCGAACCGCTAACCGATGACATAAGGTAATAATATTTCTCGACATCAGTAATCGCGGGATTATCATGAATTAAGCTCGTAAACGTATCACGGAAGGTTATCCAATTTTCGAGTTTACTATCAAATTTAAATAGTTGTAATTCGGGTAACTTTACGCACCGCCTAGTTATTTGCAATTCCTTGCCACCGGGTTCCGTCTTGGCGGGACGCTCGGGTGGGTGAAGGCCATTGGAAACTTTACGAATCGCATAATAAAGTACATCAAACGCCTTTATTTCGCTATACGTAGGGACATAATTTGGTTTGTATTTCCGATATAGTGAATTTATTTCCATAACGCACCTATTGTATTCCGCTCGGATGTCTGAGAGGTCATCGATCCGTGCAGAAAACTCGGCTAAATGAGTTACATCTGTTTCTACTTCTAATGACATTTCATATAAATGTTGAATGCGAAGAAAACACATTTCCTTTGACGTCAAGAAAGGATGAACCTGATCGTCGAGATCCGAGTCAGGAACAGTATTTTTACCAGTCATTTTGAGTCACTAAATTACGATACAACAACCGAAAACGTCGAAATAAATTATCCTAGAAAATAAATCCACAAAAATTTAATTACGTATTATTTTCCCGCTACGCAAGACGAAACGTAATGGCTGCCGGGCGGTGCCGGTGTTAGAGAGGTCTAACCGGCAAAGTAATCACAATAAAACACAGTAAATACACAATGTAGGCATTTGTTTCTACAATAACACGATGCTAGACATTTATAATAAGCGATATTACTATAGAAATGAGCTAGTACTATGAAATTCAGAAAGTTACGATGCAATTTGTTTCACTATCACATAAAGGTCAACGCACCCGTGTCACTGTTTTCGATAAAAAAAACACTATATTTTCGTATTAAACAATAAGGATTGCATAAAATATGTTATTTAGTGTTTGAAAAAGTGTAGGTTGAAGTTGGAACCTGTGTGGTTTATTAGTAAAACACAAATAAAAAGTGCAAGCACGTGTTGGGTGTGGTACCTACTTGGGAGGTGTAATATGATTTGTGTGCAATGAAAGTATTAAAATAACTATGAGACTTGACGTTATAACCGGGAGTCCGGGTCGAAGGCCCAAAATGTAGGCTCGATGGCTCAGTGAAGCTACAAATGAACTCAAATAAACAAAAATATGCACCCACCGTCAAGTCCTCTTCGATTTTCAAGTACTTCACACCTTTTTATCACACACCATCAGTCTTTAGACACTTCACTTCCGTGTTTTCGTAGTTTATTGTAATAGTGTTTACTGGATCGAGGCATCCGCGGCGCCGGCGCTTATTTTGTATGTTTTTTCGCGGTAACCAATCGCGGTCAGAGGTGAGCGATGATCACACGACGAACGTCTTTTTTATATTGGCGGGCGCGGCCGGGCAGCGGCGCGCGGGCGGGTGTTTTTGCTGCGTTCCGTTTCTCGTAGGTGCAGCGAAATATTTGACGAGTATTAAAATTTTGGGTTGCGGTCCCTACAGAACATAAGCGATACCTATCATAAAAAGCAAATCTTTGGCAGAATCAGGCGCATTATTTTGGCTTCCTATTTTACGGCCGCTTTTCAAGTGCACTGATGTCCGTTGTCATTGGTATTTTATATCAACTGAAAAAAGATGACAACTTAGTTTGATATTGTAATTCTAATTGTAATTATTTATTTGCAACTTAGCACATTAAAAACAGAGTTTCAAAAGGCTTATGACCTCTGAATCTCACACTAGAGAAAACTTTGTGTTGTAAGATTTAGTCTCTTCATGTAGTGATCAGATTCAGTGATTTAGATGTGAAATATATTACAGGAACAACTAAATAATTAAAAATTAAGAAAAGGAAACTAGTTTATCTTACTTAATAAATTATATATTAATAACTTATTCAATATAAAGGAAGAAAACTAGTGATACTGTAATTCAGTATTGTATTACATAGATATACAAAGTTTACCCAAGTAGGTACTTTAGTTTTCTTTTACCGTTTTCTTTAAATCTTGAAACTCTAAAGAAAGCTTCTAGCCGGCCACCCTTCTACCAAGTACACCAAGAGATTTATTGTCTCATGACCGTCTCCAAGCTCTCACAAAGGCTGCAGTAAATTCATTAATCCACCGGAGACCATTTGTATACGTCTGAATTATTTGCATTGTAGGCCCGCATCGGACCCTTGACTCTGTTTGGAAAAGATATCAGGTTCAGTCGATCAATCACTGAAGTATTGTGGAAATGTGGAGGTCTGCGTTGTACCGCGATGTGACAATTTGGAAGTAAAGTTGATTTGCATTATAGAATTTAGGCCGGGTCTTTTGCTACCTAAAATATGGCAACAAAGTTGTCACAACATGTTTAATCAACAAAAAGGGGGCATGGATTGAGAACTACAACAAAGTTCATCCAATGAAACTGGCTAACAATATTGTTTGCCGTGGCGGACGAAAAACATCCCTGAATGCCTATGAGGGGGGAGAGTTAGCTTATTTTCGCTATGCTGTCAACCAACTGAAACGTTCATGGCTCGCACAGACATCGGCAGTTACAGGAGACAGAATGTTCAACCAACATGTTCATCAAACACTTGTTGGGTCCACCATGTTGCGAAGTTAAGGCATCAAGAGATCCGGCTTTAGGGTCGTATTATATCAAAGCGGAGAGGAGAGAGGCGATATTTTGTGAACAATAGGATTTTGTCGTGCTGCGTGATTAATGATAACTTGACGAAATCCTATCGGTTGTTGATAGGTATATCTTTACTCAGCTCAGCTTTGGTGGAGTTTGGTTTTCAACCAAGCGGGGAAGAGACTAGGTTTTGTTTTGTGTTGTCTAGAATAATTCAATTCAACGTCAGGAAGTGGTTCTAATTTTGCTTCCAGAAAATAAAAAATATTCTTATTATACCCACATAAACATACATACTAACACGACAAGTTTTAATAAAAGCTTATTAGAATTTGATTGTGTTAGTTTAAATTAAACAGACGATAATGTTGATGAAACTCAATTTACCGATAACATTAAGTAATCTACCAGCTGTAGAGTCATTCAAGTTTTGCGGGAAAAAGTTACGAGTATGTGGGTATATAAGTGATTTTACAATCGAATTACTGGAGTACCTGTGAATTTAGCTAAGTAACGTATTAAAATAACAGCCATATAATAAATATGATTCACAAGAAATATTAATTTCACAAATGAACGCAACTTTCCACAATCACAAAAAGATATATCGAATAATTCTCGAATTGCATCATTTACCTACTACAATAAATATATCAAAATGGTCCCATTTCTTGTTCATTGACTCGGAAACATACCTATTACGGGACAACGTTATCTGCGTTGCCGACTGTCACTCATGATTCAAATATAGGTAGGTTACTAAATACATTGTAGTACTTAATGTGGGAAATGCGGGAAAAACCACGAAGACAGCTAAGCAGCTGTCACCGCGTTTTTTTCCCACATTCAATCCTGGTTATAAACTTCCCTTTTGATCACTCTTTGAACTCTATCTACAAACACCTAATCTGAAAATATATATAATCTGAATGCAAAGTCTTGTAAGAGGTTTATACAATTAGGTAAATTTTGTCACCTATTTCATCCTTTGCTTCGATTCCTGCTCTGATAATTATTATTTACAAATGTTAAAGAACAATGCTGGTTTCAAAAATGACCTTGTATTTTTAGACAGTTGTACCTAATCGAAATATTTACAAGCTGGTATCACTGGTCCGGTGCATACCTAAATGACAATGTATCAGTTACCATCCACTTCCGACATCCATTTGTCACCAGTAACAAGGTCCGGACAAGTTCTTACGACGAGCTGAAGGATTATTGAGGGAGATTATGTCAAAGTCCCTGAATGTGAGGCCCTTACCTTGATGATTTGACAATTATGCCCTATCGCAGACTAACTCATACTGTACTCGGGTTTTGAATTGATTAATGTTGTTGAACCCTTCTGCTACCTGGCTTAAGATGAATGGAGAATTAAGTCGTAACATGGGATAGTTTGGTAAATTAAATGGTTGCTAAGTGTTAGTTGAGCTTAGACTTACCAAAGATAGAAGACGTTGTCTAGCTGATCTGGGAAGTTACTTGGTGATTATTTTATAACCTGGACGGGTTGTTTGCGTAAAGGATAGATTGGCTTTCCTTCTAACTGGGAGGTTGCCGGTTCAAACCCTAGCCTTGTACCTGTGAATTTGTGTATGCATTCACGGGTGATCGTCAACAGACAACACAAGCCTGACTTGCTACTAAAAAGTAGCTTATCCCTATCAAGGAGAAAAAAAATCCGCCAAAACCTTACAGTGTTTCGGTAGCATACAGTCCTTGAGAGTCTGACCATTCTAGGTTTAGCGTATTCACCATGTTCAACCACACCATTGCTTACCATCAGGCGAGATAGTGGTCAAGCACTAGCCTATAAGATACAAAAAAAAACTGAAATAAAATTGCAAAATATTTAAAGTTATAGTTAAACAAGTAGTTTTTTTTGTTGAAATAATAATAATATGGCTAAATTCGCGTTATTTCATCCAGTGTGAAATGTTGTCAATACCCATTATCTGTACTTATTATAATTCATATTATTGTATTTAAATTGCAACACACATCAATATACTCGTTCCGATTCATTGGGTGCATAATTCATTTGTTTCCAATACTCAGTAGAACCACCTGAATTGCGTGTGGTTTTACTCAATTATTGGTTAATGAAACACATATTTAATATTGTCATGATAATAATTAAATCGTTGATTGTTTTGGAACTGTTTTTAACCGACTTCACAAAAAAGGAGGAGGTTCTCAATTCGTCGGAACTTTTTTAGGGTTCCGTAGTCCTGACAAGGAACCCTTATAGTTTCGTCATGTCCGTCTGTCTATCTGTCCGAGGTTTTGCTAAGAGACCGTTAATACTAGAAAGCTTTAATTTTGTAGGGGTATGTAAATAAATGACGCCGACAAAGTGCTGAAATAACATTTTGAAAAATATTTTTTTTAGGGTAGCTCCCCTATATGAGAAGTGGGGATGAATTTTTTTTTCATCGTCTACCCCATCGTGTGGGATATCGTTGAATAGGTCTTTTAAAATGAATTAAGGGTTGCAAATACCATTTTCGATTGAATGCTCCATTAAGGAAATATTAAACTTTAAAGTGCAAATTTTTGTTCCAGTAGGGCGTAAACCCCCCCCCCCCACCAAAAGCTAAACTGCTGGCTTGAAAAATCTGGAAAAATTCGTGATAATAGCGCATTTCATTATCTTTAAAGGAAAATTATAGCGGTTAAGATAACTTTATTAGTTTAGCAGTAATAGTCGTTGATCTTGGGTGTTGGATAATTTTGTACCAAATACAAAATCCTTAGAAAAGATCCTTTAAAGTGACAAAGACGGAGTACCTACTTGCTTGTTTATAACGGGTAAAGACTTGCATTGAATAACAGGCTACTACGGAACCCTACACTGCGCGTGGCCCGACAAGCACTTGCCCGTTTATTTTTATGTATGTTCACCGATTACTCGAAGATGCCTGCACCGATTTAAAAAAATATTTTTTAGTTTCAAAGTGTTTAAGGGGTAAGTTACCCTTTCCAGGTGGTCCCATTTTAATTTTAACGAAATCGGCCGCGCCGTTTTTAATATATCAACATTTGTATAACGATGCATTTACTTATCTCGACGACATACTACTAACTACTGGCACAGATTATATAATAGTTACTACGTCTACTGGCTACTTTGACCAGCGTGACGTTTAAATTCGGTTCTTTTAGTTTTTTAAACGTTCTTAAATTATTATTAGAAGGTTCTTCGAAAGAGATCGTTAATAGCGATGAGACCGCCAATTTTAACACTTGGACCTATTGTGTATATAATTTAGCTACTTTTGGTGTAACAATAATAATAATCTAAAAAAACACATAAAGACGAATTGAAAACCTCCTCATGTGATGTAAGGGATGTAGATGTAAGGGAGCACACATACCATCTAAGTGCTCCCAGCCAACCTCACCTGCCCGTGGTGCATCCTGCTGACCAACGAACGGGGCTCTGGCGACCGACAAATGGCGGTATAATCATTTCAAATTATGGCGTAACTAAATACTACAGGCCGGTGATGGGAAGCAGCGTCACCGGTGCGAGAAGCTACGTCCTGCGATCGCCAACTCGCCTGCCCAGCGTGGCGATTAGGGCATATCCCTCCCAAGGGATGAAAGAAGTAGTATGGAAAGTCACAATATGCCGCGGCCCCCAGTTCCCGGCCACCCTGCTATTCCTGACCACGGCGGCGGTCGCGGTTACGGCACGGCAGGTGGTGCTAAGAATCTCCGGGCTACGGGAGGCTGCCAAAACAAACTGACCGTCGCAACATATAATGAACGCACGATTCGGCTGGATGATCATCTGGCGCAGCTGGAGGAGGAGCTGGGACACATAAGATGGCACATTCTGGGGTTATGTGAAGTCCGAAGACAGGGAGAGGACACCATAACTCTAGAATCAGGCCATCTTATGTATTACAGAGAAGGAGACCAGCCATCCCAAGGCGGCGTCGGGTTTCTGGTCAAAAAGGTTCTCCTTGACAACGTTGTAGAAATCTCCAGTGTATCGACCAGGGTAGCGTACCTCATAATTAGGTTAACCGAGAGGTACAGCCTCAAGGTTATCCAGGTTTACGCACCGACCTCGACACACTTGGATAAAGAGGTGGAGAGCATGTATGAAGACATCTCTAGAGCCTTACATACCACCTCTAAGGCTCACTACAACGTTGTCATGGGAAACTTTAACGCCAAAGTGGGAGTACAGACCTGCAGTGAATCGACAATAGGAGCACACGGATTTGGCAGTAGGAATCACAGGGGCCAAATGCTTGTCAACTTTCTCGAGAAAGAGGGGCTTTTCTTGGTGAACTCGTTCTTAAAGAAACAGCCCCAAAGGAAGTGGACGTGGCAAAGCCCTGACACTGTGACTAAAAATGAGATTGACTTCATCATTACGGACAAACGGCGCATATTCAGAGACGTCTCAGTGATCAGTATGTTCAATGCTGGAAGTGATCACCGACTTGTACGAGGCTCTCTGGATATTGACTTCAAAGCCGAAAGATCCCGATTGATGAAGTCTACGCTCCGACCAAACCTACTCTAAACCGTTGTTGGATCCGAAACATTCCAATTAAAATTGGAAAATGGATTCGCTGCCTTGGAAAGAAGTGGTGGAAATTCTCAGGGATAAAGGGACGAAGTTTTGCGAGAGCAAGCGTACGGGCGAAAAGTCCAAACTTTCGGCAGGAACACTTCGACTAATGGAAGAGAGACGAACAGACCGTTTGTCAGCTTTGTCAATTAACCAGGTGCGCAACAAAACCATTAAGAAGCTGGTACGACAAGACCTCCGATCCTCTAACACGCTCTTGATTAAAGAAACAATTGAGCAGAATCGGGGGTCAAAAGTGTTTGCCCAGCCTCTGGGTAGAAGCCACCTCACAAAGCTGACAACGTCAACGGGGAACGTCGTCGCATCCAAGTCGGAGATTCTGTCAGAAGTTGAAGACTTCTACGGCAAGCTCTATGCATCGCATGCTTCAAGGCCCGTACCCGATACTGAGGATTGTAGAGCCACCTTGACCCGCCACTTCACAGAAGACCTGCCCGAAGTCAGCCGAGATGAGATCGTGATGGCCCTTAAACAGCTCAAAAATGGAAAGGCCCCAGGTGAAGACGGAATCACAACGGAGCTTCTAAAAGCTGGAGGAGCCCCAGCTGTATGCCAGCTGCAACAGATCTTCAATTCTGTTCTTTTCACTGGGAGAACTCCACAGGCATGGAACGGGAGCATGGTGGTTTTGTTTTTCAAAAAAGGAGACAAAACCCTCTTGAAAAACTACCGTCCGATCTCGTTTCTGAGCCATGTCTACAAGCTGTTTTCAAGGGTCATCACGAACCGTCTTGCGCGAAGACTCGACGAGTTCCAACCTCCGGAACAGGCTGGATTTCGAAGCGGTTACGGCACCATGGATCACATCCACACGGTGCGGCAGATTGTACAGAAGACCGAAGAGTACAATCGGCCCCTGTGCTTAGCGTTTGTGGACTATGAGAAGGCCTTCGACTCAATTGAAACCTGGTCTGTTCTGGAGTCCTTGCAGCGTTGCCAAGTCGACTGGCGATGTATCGAAGTGATGAGATGTCTGTATAATGCCGCAACGATGAGTGTACAAGTACAGAACCAGCGTACTAAACATATCCACCTGCGTCGAGGAGTGAGACAGGGGGACGTCATATCCCCGAAACTGTTCACTAACGCCTTGGAGAATATTTTCAAGACGCCAGCGTCCAGTCCAGACTGGAAAAATTGTGGCATCAACATTAACGGCAAGTACATCTCTCACTTACTTCGCAGATGACATCGTCATTATGGCAGAGACGCTGCAGGACTTACAAAGGATGTTGAATGGCCTAGCTGATTCTTCTTATCGCATCGGTCTCCGGATGAATTTGGATAAAACCAAAGTCATGTACAACGAGCACGTTGTTCCGGAACCGATTGGCGTAGATGGAATCCCACTCGAAGTTGTCACTATATATGTTTACCTAGGGTAGACGCTCCAACTAGGCAAACATAACTTCGAAAAGGAAATCCAGAGAATAATTCAGCTGGGCTGGGCAGCATTTGGTAAACTCCGTCGAGTCTTCTCGTCGCATATACCACAGTGCCTAAAGACAAAAGTCTTTAATCAGTGCGTCCTACCCGTTATGACATACGGAGCCGAGACGTGGACACTCACGGTTCGACACGTCCACCAATTTAAAGTCTCTCAGCGAGCTATGGAAAGAGCTATGCTCGGTGTTTCTCTGCGGGATCGGATCCGGAACGAAGTAATTCGCCAGAGTACTAAAGTGATCGACATAGCTCATGGGATTAGCAAACTGCAATAAAGTATAAAACAAAGTCGCTCCCGCTGTCTTTATGCTTAGATCTTTTTAATTACACAATGGATTTTATAACATTTTTCAACGATAAAAAAAGATGAAGATTGATAACAAAGATTAAACGCGGGCAAAGCTGCGAAGTGCAGCTAGTTTTATAATAATTTGAATGTAGAAACTGTCCGCTAATTAAATTAAAATTGAGGATCTCTCTTATTTCGGAGGTTAGCAAATAATTCAACCACGAGCTTTCAACTATTATACCTACCTACTTACTACGTTAGTACCCACAATACCTTTCCACAAGACACTCATCCGAAAGAGCAATGACAGGACAAAGGCTCGAGTGTTTGCAGAGGACCGCACTAGGTCTGAAAGAGTACCGCAAGGACCTCTCTTGGGGCCGCTTCAGCTTTGTAATATACGTAAATTTTTGCTTCAAGTGTTCTATTTATAACTTCTTAAGATTTGATTTGCAGATTATGGTGGTGTAGTAAATATTTACGGGGCGTGTGTAGAAGTTATTTATCTCGTCTCTGGTTTACAAAAAATGTTTTATAGTGTGTTATATTATTGTTTAATTGTATGGATCTTATTACATCGTAAAATCTCGTAATCGGTAGGTATAGATATATCGAATCCTAAGTATAGAACGTTCAGTGGTTGATAGTTATAGCATAGTTTTAAACGAAGTTTAAAACATGTTTTAAACGAAGTTTGAATAAAAAAAAACGAATGCACATAGGTAGATATAATAAATACAAGCTTTTCAGACTTGCCTATTTGACGTCAAAATTGCTAAACACATTAAATTAATTTTAGAATTGAGAACTCATTTTATTATCTATTATATCCGATTATTTTATCCGGAAAACAGCGGCAGCTTTGCGGGGCACAAATAGTACCTAATGGATTCAGTTGGCATTGGCCGCCTAATAATACATGCAAACCTAACCACTTATACATATAATAATAGGTAATTCACTTATCTATGCCGGTGCAGAGCTATTAAACAAAGGCTATCTAGTGATTTACTGTGTAGTGTTAATTGTACTAGACCTTTGTTCTGTCTGTTAGTCTTTATTGTACATGTTTGTACAGCCGGCACCGCTGCTTTGAACGCTTCGGATATAGATTTTATTGGTAGTATTGACTCAGGAACTATAATAACCAGTAGGTTATTATAGTCAGAGTAGGTACCTACTCTGACGATCTTGTACTCTACGTGACATTAATGATATCTAACGTTTAGTTAATTAAGTCGTATACGAAATGTTCGTCATAACTAATGAGGCGACTATGAATTTTTGATTTTTTTTATACCGGACTGACAGACCCTATGTTAACTTTCAAGTCTGCAGTAGAGTCAAAAAGATATTACAAGATAGTTTTAAATTATGCATGCTCTAATATTTTATTTTATTTTTACTCAGAAATCAGAGCTATTAAACAAGGCTATTGGTTATTAACTGTCTAGTGCTCATTGTACTAAAGCTTTGTTCTATTAGTCCTTATTGTACAATGTTTGTACCTACAGCCGGCACCGCGATCACTTCAAATATAGATTCTATAGTTAGTATTGTCTCGAGAACAATGTAATAACCTATTCTTACGGTTGTCACTTTAATGTTATCGAATTTCGATGGAAATAGCTACTGTCGATGTACTAACATTTTTGACGTCTAGTTTATGTAAGAGAGTTGTCATGAATACGCGAAATTCTTGCTTAGTCTGGATTACACTTTTAAAGGTTCCGTAGTCAATAAAAATCCTTATTATAGTTTCATCATGTCTGTCTGTCTCTCTGCGGCTTAGCTCAGATACTATTAGTATTAGAAAGCTGTTATTTTGCATGGATATTTTTTGTATTTGTACATAATTAGTCATGCCAAAGAAGTGTTAAGTAGAATAAAATATTAAATAAAGTTTTTTTTTAATGTTGGGTAGATATCACATTGTCTGCCATAGTGTAAATACGAAAAATGGTCCAAAACGTTTTTGGCACTTTTACTCTGCAGCGCTATTCCGGTCATCCGCTATCACTAAATCTATAGAAAACGTGCCCTCCGGCTCGTACGTCAACTCCGAAAACAGGTCTACCTTGAGGTCACCGGTGCCCTACGTGGCGCCTTAAAACAGGACAGGCTCCGGTCACCGGTGACCTGCATGGCAGACAATGTGATATGGAAGGCATCCAGTACACGTTAAGTGGTATGATTTTTTCCCGTCTACCCGTTGGTGAAAGGTGTCGTTAAATACATCTTTAAAAATAATACGAGTCTTAAAACCGTTTTTCGGTGCAGGGATCTGTTTGCGAAACATTAAGCATTAATTGGCAAGTTATTAGAGTACACCTCCACCAAATATAAACGTAACATAATAGACAGATTATACCCTTACAGTTATCCCTGTAGGTATATACTCAAGGTTAAACCTACCGACAGCAATTTACTAATGAACTGGCTAACTGGACGCTGATTGATCGACTTGCCGAATATTCGAACTCTAGCTACGAGTATGTAGGTCGGGTCAGCTTAGGTGTAAGTACAGACGCTTGTCCATTATGTTATGCTACTTAAAATAAGTATTTAAATTAATTAGGTAGAACGTGCCGGCCATATTAGAGCCGAACGGTATATCACGTGACGATGGTAAGAGGCCCGACGGTATGACGTTAGTGCCATGGTGTCGATGAAGACCATTGGTGTGGGACGCCACATGTGCTGACACATTAGCAGCGTCCCATATATGCGGGACCTCACGGTCAGCGGACGCGGCAGCGGATGCTGCAGAAAACCTCAAACGGAGGAAATATGCTACCATTGGTGATGGATACATATTTCTTCCGTTTGCGGTCGAAATGCCCGAGGTTTTGTTAAGGAGTTGTCCAGACGCCTAATTGACATCACCCGTGATCAAAGAGCTGGCGCTTACCTCGGTCAACGTATTAGCCTAGCTATACAACGAGGTAACGTCACTAGCATTTTGGGAACATTACCGGCATGTAGCGACCTAGGTTCTGTCTTTTATTTATAGTATAGATATTATTATTGTAGTTTATATAATTTTGATATTGTCATTAGGGAATTATTTTTAAGTTGTTAAAATATAGTTTTACCATTAGGTAGGTATATACTCGTAATTGCTATTTATTGATGTTATTCACATTTGTATGTATGTCGAGATAAGCGTTAAGTCACAGATTATATAATAGTTCTTAAGTTAAGTGTTCACCTGGCCTGCTACCACCCTCAAGTTTAAATCTGTCCCCAAACATCTTATGTGTTCCGGCAGCTGTGCTTAAGAGCCAGTTCCCATCCTACGCCTAGCGTGCTACCATCCTCCACGGTAATGTCACCTAGTAATATGTGAGATATTGGGTCAAACTGAGAACCTCCGCCTTTTTGAGTCGGTTAAAAAGCAACATTAACTCGAATTTAATTACGTCTTCCATTTACGACTTCGTTAAAAATACCCTTTCGTAGCAATTAAAAATTATTCAAATAACGTCCTATGAACGATAAAAAATCCGAAACAATAAATTATTGAATATAGGCAACGATACCGTGTTTCATTAGCAAAAAAAAAAGCTTATGTAACGAATTGCAGCCCTTTATGTTCACCATTATGGTAGGAAGGTAAACGCAACTGTGCGAACCCAATTTAAAAAAGGTTGAACCGAATATCCGGCTGAACTGAAGCTTTGCAGTATAGTTGCCAACAAACTTGTACGTTTGCTAAAATAACGAGGCGAAACTTTAAAGGTTATAAAAAATCTAAAATTTAATAAAATTATGCAAAAGGGATGTAGTTAAGATAGATGAAGCGGAATGTAAGTTTATCTCGATCACATCATTGCTTACCACCAGGCGAGACAGTGGTCAAACGCTGGCTTGTTTACAAATAAATTACGGTGTATGATAGAGTTAGTTTTTTACATCTGAAAAGTGAAACGAAAATATGCAACTTTTCTTTTTATTTATTTATATAGAAGAAAGAAAGAAAGAAAATAAATTTATGCAACACTACAAAAGACAGAAATATATATATAGAGACAAGTAAAGAAAAAAGGTTCACATTAAACGTATTTTACAGTGTTGAAAAGGTCGTAACTCAGCATGGTGCGGAGTGCTTTCACACTCAGCGCTGGTTATCAGCCACGACCTGGGAGGTGGCGAAATACAGATTTAAAAAAAATGAAAAAATAAAATAAAAAAATGATAAATTATATATATATATATATATATATATATATAAAAGATACCTTAAGATAAGAAATACAGTGTTACCCAATGCGCTTACCGCGCTTATTTAATCTTTATGTTAATTTAACAGATAAACGTACTTACTGACACTTTTACTGGGTACGTATTATTTATTCTGTGTTACTAGTTACTACTTAGATACTAATACCTATACACAAGTACCTACCTAAGTCCTTAGTAACTAAGTACGATAACTTATGTTGTGATACCACGATAGGTTTTCTAAAATAGAATTTATTTACATAGTTTTCATTAACATCGGCGTCCCGGCCGTCTACCTATTTCAGCCTTCGGAAGCAATAAGTTTCCACTTCGATTCGCAGCGTACTAACGCTGCGAATCCTGCGGATTCCAGTGCCGGCCACTAGGCCGGCACTGGAATCCTGTTCTCCACAAACTTCCCAATATATCTTGAACCCATCCACTTCATACAGCATCCTGAATATACAACTATTCCCGAAGGGTACAGAGGGGGTTGGTAGGTCTAAGTCAGCTGGTTATGAAACGGTGGTAGTCGTAAATATTCCGTAGCCGCGACGAGTTAAGTTTACGATTGCGGCTGTACGGGAGTTTAGCGCCGGCAATAATCCGCAAAGGCAAATATAGCAGAATTAAATTAATTTACGCGCTATTCTGATAAGGGGGATCTTTAGCACCCACCTATAAAGTTACTGAAGTACCTTTAGAAGCTATTACCCGTCATGATATCCGCGCTAACATCCAAAGATTATAATGAAGATGATAGATTATGGGAGATATGAAATTCTGAAACAAATTCAGTTCATTTTGAGAGGTTGTTGTCGACAAATGACCTTTTTAAACGAAGTTAGTAAGTTAGAAAAGCGTTTTATTTTAGCTTCATAAATTGGCTTTTTGTAGACGCTGTGAAAGATTGGATTATGTACTTAGATACCTACGCATTTAGTAGAATTTTTAAGTTATTTTGGAACTGTCTTAAGTCTCTTATAATATTGACATATGGGTGCAAAGTAATAGTACAATTCGAGATTTTACATTAATTAGGGGCACATCTATCCATAAACGACATATAACATGCATAGGAACTTAATGTCCTAATGGAGTTGTACAAAAAATAAGTCATCATCAATGAACTTGGAAGTTTAACTTCTAACTCGTAGCTTTCTACGCATTCTCTTTTTAACCGACTTCACAAAAAAGGAAGAGGTTCTCAATTCGTCGAAATCTTTTTTTTTCTTTATATGTATGTTTACCGATTACTTGAAGATGCCTGAACCGATTTGGAAAATTATTTTTTTGTTTCAAAGGGTACCCTTTCCAGGTGGTCCCATTTAAATTTTAACGAAATCGGCCGAGCCGTTTTTAAAATATCAACATTTGTATTACGACGCATTTACTTATCTCGACGACTTACTCGTACTACTAACTACTGGCACAGATTATGCAATAGTTACTGCGTCTACTGGCTACTTTGACTAGGGCGACGTTTGAAGTGGGTTCTTTTAGTTTTTTAAACGATCTTAAATTATATTTATAGTAATAGGTACACGATTATTATTATCATTGTCAATGATTATCTGTCTCATTTTCTAGAAATTGACATCCACAAGTCAGAAGAGTGCAGATCGGAGTGGGTAGAAGTCCGCGACGGCTACATGCCAGACGCGCCCGTGCTCGGCAGGATATGTGGCTCCGGCAAGGGTCCCATGATGAGGTCTACTGGATCCCGGCTCACTGTGGTGTACCAACCTGGACCTAGACCCAAGCCGCATCGAGGTTTCAGAGCTTTTTATGAAGGCAAGTTGTTTACTTTTAGGGTTCCGTAGTCCTGACAAGGAACCCTTATAGTTTCGTCACGTCCGTCTGTCTGTCTGTCTGTGCGAGGTTTTGCTAAGAGACCGTTAATACTAGAAAGCTGTAATTTTGTGGGGGTATTTAAATAAATGACGCTGACAAAGTCCTGAAATAAAATTTTGAAAATATTTTTTTAGGGTAGCTCCCCCTATATGAGAAGTGGGGATACAATTTTTTTTTCATCGTCTACCCCATCGTGTGGGGTATTATTGAATAGGTCTTTGAAAATGACTTAAGGGTTGCTAATACCATTTTTCGATTGAATGCTCCATTTTCGAAATATTAAACTTTAAAGAGCAAATTTTTGTTTCGGTAGGGCGTCCCCCCCCCCCCCCCCCTCTAAAAGCTAAACTGCTGGTTTGAAAAATCTGGAAATATTCGTGATAATAGCGAATTTCATGAAGTTTAAAGGAAAAGTATAGCGGTTAAGATAACTTTATTAGTTTAGCAGTAATAGTCGTTGAACTTGGGTGTTGGATAATTTTGTACCAATTACAAAATCCTTCGAATAAACCCTTAAAGTGACAAAGACGGAGTACTTGTTAGTTGTTGTACTAGTTGCTTATTTATAACGAGTAAAGACTTGCATTGAATACTATGGGCTACTACGGAACCCTACACTGCGCGTGGCCTGACACGCACTTGGCCGGTTATTAATGTTTCAATATATTAGAAATCGGCGATGACTATAGACTGAATGTTTGGGGTCAATTAGAATACCAGCGTTCCGTGTCTAAGCAATTGGGCGCACAACAAATAAGCTGGTATTAATCCTTTTGTAGTCCTTATTTACTTTAAGCCTTTTGTTTGTATTAATGTACTCTAAATGTGGTTATTTTTCAATTCAAATTTATTAACATATAGACATTGCAAACTGCGGTCATAAATACAGATTCATAACAAAAAACTGGCCAAGTGCAAGTCGGACTCGCACTCGTAGGGTTCCGTAACACAGTTAAGTATTCCATAACTATGATTTTTCGCAACTACAAAATTAACTTTGTTTTTCATAGTGTTTGTATGAAAAACAAAGTTATCTTTGCGGTCGCCATATCTCTAAAACTGCTGACTGTATCTCGTTCAAACCAATTTTCTTTGAAAGTTTTTATTGAGATCTACAGAATATATTTTTTCTAGATTTTTCACTCCCTTACTTTAAAAGTTTTAGCACTTTAGACGCGCCTATCTTTTAAATGATTAACATTGAGAAAAAATGATTTTAGAAACCTCAATGTCATTTTTAAAGACCTATCCATAGACACCTCACACGTATAGGTTTGAAGAATTTTTTTTTTGTTTCAGTTCCATATTTTTGTATAAAAATCGGAAAGCGGTTCACAGAATACATCTACCTACTAAGTTTCAATTCTGTAGTCCTAACAGTTTCGAAATAAAATGGCTGTGACATACGGACGGACAGACAGACAGACAGACATGACGAAACTATAAGGGTTCCGTTTTTTGCCATTCGGCTACGGAACCCTAAAAAGGGAGAGCACAATTTCAATAGATATTTATTTGCATGATCTACAATTTTTCTGACCTATTTTTTTTAGACTTGGTTAATTGAAAATTCAAGTTTTTCAAATGTTTATTTTTTTTGCCGTTGAATTTTAATTCCTTTTTCACATTTCATTTATGATGATGTTTATAAAACCAAATGGAACCAAATTACAAACGTACAAAAATATCGTTAAGACTTAGCTATAATAATGGTACCTTGTTATTCTTTTCCAGCTGTTTGTGGAGGTGACATAGAAGTGGAAAGCAGCGGCCATCTTGAGTCACCTAATTATCCTGACGATTACCAGCCCAATAAGCTCTGTGTTTGGAGACTATCTGTTCCTCAGGTAAATAGTTCACAGTCTACACATCATCTTAATTACGTTAGACTTATAAATTTAAAAACGGGAATTTAACGTGACTTACGCGATGTCGATATAGCGATCGACATATGTTTCGTTACGTTAGACTTCTTTTATTTATGTCTGATTAACCACCTAAGGTTCGTATCACACTGAAACCCTCTTTTACTGTCAATTTTAAAGTAAAATAAAACTAATTCTGAACTGCCAAAGCCTGAAAGTAAGTACGGAAGTGGGTAGACATTAATTTAGAGTGTGCATAAAGAAAACCGTCGTAGAAATTGAGGTCTCGTCGGTCGTTTTAATTTACTGTTTTTGTTGCATTGATAACACAGCTCACTCGATGTATTTTGAAAACATAATTTTGTTTTTAGATTACTTTTTGGCGCCATCTTAATTATGTTTTTTTTTTTATTTTGATGTAGGTACCCTGTGTAACTCTCACGACTAAGACGAATCTATTGACACCACTCACATAAAACTGTCATTACTAATACGACTAAATTTTATATACTTGGTAAGTCCCTACCCTTATCATTATCGTGTGCTACTAGGTAGGTATGTACCTTCCTTCCTTACCTTTGAATGTAAGTTCATCGTATTGCCACGACGGTTCTCTTGATGCACAGACTCTATCGTACCGTGAGTGACAATTATCCACATTATAAAATGTACCTATGTTTATGTACTGAAACATGCACTGGGTTGCGGGTGCACGTAATAGTACGGTTGGCAACCCTACATTAATCAGGGGAATTAAACATGTGTTTTAAATGTGACGTTCGACGTCTAAATGAAAGCTGAATGGCTCAATACCTTTGTTTCTTTTATGTAAATCCAAAGCAATAAGTTATGTTTCTGTTATATCTATAATATTTTTATTGAATATGATCTATTTAATGTAATTTGACGTGTGTAAGTGCAAATTTTCAATTTGCCCATATCCTAACTATATATATATATATATAATATATAATATTATAAATGCGAAAGTAACTCTGTCTGTCTGTCTGTGTCACTTTCACGCCAAAACCACTGAACCGATTTAAATGAAATTTGGTACACAGATAGTCTAGAGCCTGAGAACGGACATAGGCTACTTTTTAATGCGAAAAGAGGGTTGTAAGGGGTTGAAAGGGGAGATGAAAAGTTGTATGGAAGTATCGTCATTTTAGGAGCTAGAAGCTTGAAACTTATTTTTTAGGCTGTTAATTTGATATAAATAAATATGACATTCAAAGTTTCTAAAAGTTTTACCCTCAAGGGTGTAAAATAACAATAGGGGATGAAAGTTTGTATGGAAATATGTAAGGTTTGTGTTAATTTTCTACTGAACCGATTTTAATGGAATTTGGTACACAGGTAGTCTAGAGCCTGAAAAAAGACATAGGTGACTTTTTAATGCGAAAAGAGGGTTGTAAGGGGTTGAAAGGGGGGATAAAAAGTTGTATGGACGTATCTTCATTTTTAAAGCTAAAAGCTTGAAACTTATTGTTTAGGCTGTTGATTCGATATAAATTAATATGTCATTCAAAGTTTGTGAGGGGGAAGGGGAATGAGGGGAAGAGGAAAGGGGAGGGGATGGGAGGTGAGGGAAAGAGGAGGGGAGTGGGGGAAAGGGGAAGGTAGGAGGGAGTGGATGGAAAGTGGAGGGGAGAGGGAAGTGAGGGAAGGGTGAAGTGGAGGAAGATAGAGGGGAGGGGAAGTGAGGGGAAAGAGGGTTGGGGGAAGAGAGAGGGAGAGGGGAGGGTAGGCGTGAGGGGGAGGGAGAGGGGAGGGAACGGGTGAGGGGGGGAGAGGGAAGGGGGATTTGCGCGGCGTTGTACGGTGCGGTGTAGGTGGGGTACGCGTATCTTATTTGTGAAATAATTAGCCTAAATACTTAAACCCAAAGATACTATTCCACGCGGACGAAGTCGCGGGTACAGCTAGTACTGAATAAATGCTTTGACTTTTGACTTTTTCAGGATTACCAGGTGGCTCTGCGGTTCCATTCATTCGAGGTAGAGAACCACGACACCTGCTCCTACGACAAGGTTAAAGTAAGGGACGGAGACTCCATGGACAGTGCTCTCATCGGCATGTTCTGTGGTCACAAGATTCCGCCTGATATACGGTTAGTTGCAACTTGCAGTCCTTAAAACATATAAGAGTATAACTTATCGCGTTAAACATGCGGTACTTACAGTGAAGTAAGTATGTACTGCGTATCTATGTTAAAATTTGAAAGCGATTTACCTCGACATGAAGGGAACGTGTTCACGGATATAAAACTGCTTTCGTACAACTAGGTGCGCTTTGTTATTGTAGACAATTATCAGTAATGAGTTTGTTTTGTAAGCGACTTCACAAAAAAGGAGGAGGTTCTCAATTCGTCGGAACCTTTTTTTTAATGTATGTTCACCGATTACTCGATGATGCCTGAACCGGTTTGGAAAATTACCCTTAAAGGTACCCTTCCCAAGTGGTCCCATTTAAATTTTAAGGAAATCGGTCGAGCCGTTTTTAATATATCAACATTTGTATTACGACGCATTTACTTATCTCGACGACATACTACTAACTACTGGCACAGATTATGTAATAGTTACTACGTCTACTGGCTACTTTGACTAGGGCGACGTTTGAAGTCGGTACTTTTAGTTTTTTAAAGTATCTTAAAATATAATTATATCTGTTAAGTATAGCAATACTCTAGCCTAGCTATCTGTAACAGAAAGAGATACTAAATACGGTAATACGATGGCGCACTAAATTCTGGATTTTCACAATATTGCGCTTCACTGCCTTGCGTTCGGTAATTAAGCTAGTTATTAAGTCCTACCTACCTAACCTAACATACCCTGGGATTTCACTGCACACTTTATCCCTAAAACCGGAAAACGTATCTAGTTCGCAGTGGAATAACAACAAAGTATTGGCATGAGGATATAAGATAGTGATTTCTGTTAAATTGAATAGAAAATATTTTTATTTTCTAAGAACTGACAGGGATCGCTTAAAAACATTTTGTAAATTCATGGGGCATTTTGCGTGAGGCGAACATGGCAATGAGTTGTCATATTGCTGATTCAATTATATATTTTGAATATTACCAAGGGTAAACATGCCCCGCCCTCAATAAGAATCAATCCTCAAAACTCATAATAGGGGGGAGACAGGGGAAATTGGAGCCTACTAAGGAAAAAGTTCAATATAATATCGTTTAAAAACTAAAAAACAACCGACTTCAATGCCGCGCTATTCATTTTCAGTACCAATTTTGAGATGTTTATCTCAATATCTCTGGAGATACTTATCATACCTCGATAAAATTACCATGGTACTACACTTGGGATATCTCCTTTCGAACAAAAAAAGAATAATCGAAATCGGTTCATAAACGACGAAGTTATCCGCGAACAAACATAAAAAAAAAATATATATATATACGGTCGAATTGAGAAACCTCCTCCTTTTTTTGAAGTCGGTTAAAAAGGCAAATGCATGGATACTTTAGGAACATTTTATTAGAAACTAAATCCTTACTCATGTGACTATCATTTAATCATTGCGTTAAAGTTACATTATTAGGCATTTGGCCACAGATAAACTTTAAAGAAAAAAACAGAATCGCTGTCATTACCCGACTTTGCGGGAAATGATGAGCCTATAAATTCCCATACCTATCTATGTGTAATAATGTGTAAAAATGTCTATTTCAAGAGTGTTCCAATTCCGGTTTTTTTTTTAAATTAGCATTACAATACTTATTATTTAGCCTTACAAACATATATTTCCTTTTAAACCGACTTCAAAAAAAGGAGGAGGTTTCTCAATTCGACCGTATATAATATATATTTTTTTAATGTTTGTTCGCGATTAACATCGTCGTTTATGAACCGATTTTGATTATTCTTTTTTTTTTTGGAAAGAAAATATCCCAAGTGTGGTACCATGGTAATTTTATCGAGGTCTGACAGGTATCTCCAGAGATATGGAGATAAACACCTCAAAAATGGTACTGAAAATTAATAGCGTGGCATTTGAAGTCGGTTATTTTTAGTTTTTTAAACGATCTTATTCCAGGTCAACTTCAAACAAGCTTCTCGTGATATTCGAGTCAGACGGCACAGTCCAGAAGGCTGGCTTCTCAGCTACCTTCATGAAAGAGTTCGACGAATGTGCTTCCATCGAGCACGGCTGCAGCCATTCTTGTGTGAACACGCTTGGCGGATATGAATGTGCCTGTAATATTGGATACGAGCTGCACTCCGATGGGAAGAAATGTGAAAGTGAGTGCCTATCAATAATAATTAATATAAAAAACACCGAGTTGCATTTTAGCACGTCATTTTTGAACATTTTGGAATGACACCTCGCGCAAGCGCCCTACGAATTTTCCATCAAGACACGTGACTTGACGCTAGTTTAACATTTTTACCCATACCAAGAAAAGTGCATAACGCTGCTAAAGAAGTTTAACTTTATAAATGACATTAGGTACTTGTACGAAGCTCTATGTCAAATTCAATCTTTTTAAGAAATCCATGTTGATTGAATAAAGGAATCTTTTGTTAAACGGTATCTGGGGCCTTATTCAGTATGACCAATGAGATAACGCGTTCCTTAACGCGCCACGTTACGTTATAGAAAAATTGTATTCTGTATGCCACACGATAGGTAAATTATAGAAAACGCGCGCGTTACACGTCCTCATATGTCACGATATTTTGACAGCTCAAAACGCGCTTATAACCTTACCCTACTGTGTTTTAATTGGCATAGAGAATACAATAACGCGGCGATAACGTAACACGGCACGGTAAGACTTTAAAATGGTCATACTGAATAAGGCCCCTGGTGATCTGGTGAGATAGTGGAGTACTAGATTATTCGCAAACAAAAAAGATTATTTTCCAATTCGCTCAATTTTCAAAATAGTAAGATACCCTTGCTCCGATTGGCCTTAATGTTTTTTGTTCAACTTTTTCTGTTAAATCAGTTCAATTCAGTTCAAATGTTTAATTCAATTCAATGTATTTATTTCAGGCTATCATTATAAAAATGTCCGTATATAAAGTACTAAAACAGCAGACTCGATAGACACAAGAAATACGGCTGTCAATTTTAATGTTAAGATTAACATACTCTAAGGGCCGATTTCACCAGCGAAAATAAACGCGATCAGGTCGACTTGAACTTGGTTTACGTCATCATCACCACAATCAGCCGGTATCAGTCCACTGCTGGACATAGGCCTCTTCCAAGTCATGCCACTGAGCCCGATCTTCGGCTCTTTGTTTCCAGTCACTACCCACCGCTTTGCGATTGTCGTCGCTCCACCTGGTCACAGGACGTCCCACGATACGTTTACCGATTCGCAGTCTACACTCTAGAACCAGTGTACCCCAACGGTTATTGGTTCTGCGGCAGATATGACCAGCTCACTGCCACTTCAGTTTGCTAATCTGTTGAGCTATGTCGATCATTTTAGTGGTGGTTTACGTGTTTTGGTATTATTAATGATATTAAACCTCTTATTTAAAGACGCATGTGGTGGCGCGCTGTACGCACCGAACGGCACCATAACCTCTCCATCGTTCCCCGAGCTGTACCCTCCCTCCAAGAACTGTCTGTGGGAGATAGTGGCACCGCCACAGCATCGCATCACTCTCAACTTCACACATTTCGACTTGGAGGGGAACAATATGTACCAGCAAGTAAGTTGCTATAGTTGTACCATCTTATGGATTATTTTGTCCTGGGGTGGAAGTCTCTACATTGATAGCGATGCGTCTTGTCATCGCAAACGTCTAGTAGAATGAGATGCAGCTAGACAGTTGTTATCTGCATCTCTTTTCTTATCGACGATTTTCGGTCGAAATTCATCGCTATGATTCGCTTTTCATGTAGAGACTACCGGCCCTGGTAAGTTACCTACCCGTTGATCTATATTTGGAGGTTTTTTATTTTTATTTTGAACTAAATAAGTACAACTGTGTTTTTATTTGAGACGAGCTGAACCAATAGACGGTGTTCTGTCCAAATGTTAATTTGTAATCCCATAGGTATAAGATAAAGCCTTCAGTATGGCCCAATATACCTAGGTACCAAAATTTCTGGCAACTTTTCCAGTACGTATTTCTTTCCTTGAAAACAACTAACAAACGTTTACTAAAACATTCTTTTAAAAAAATGAAAAAATTGTACTCATTCTGGGCCTAGCGTGCTACCATCCTCGACCACATCATCACTTACCAACAGGTGAGATAGTGGTCAAACGCTAGCCTATATGATATAACATAAAATAAAAATGTCAGTATTAATTAATTAAATTTTAATAAAAATTAATTAAATTAAAAATTTTATTTGACCTAATTTTTAATTTAATTAGTTTTTACTTATAGATTTAAAAACGGGAATTTAACGTGACTTACGCGGTGTCGATATAGCGATCGACATATGTTTCGGCCTCATCCGAAGGCCTTCTTCAGGATCTTGAGTGCATCAGGATATCGACATCGCGTAAGTCACGTTAAATTCCCGTTTTTAAATCTATAAGTCTAAAATGAACGTGAGTTTTTATAATAAAATTTAATTAGTTCTTGAAAAAACACGTTTATTTTGAAACGTGTTTTATCAGGCTTTGTCCGCGTTTAAATTTAGCTATAAATAAACTGGCCAAGTGTAAGTCGGACTCGCACTTGTAGGGTTCCGCGCCACACTACAAAGTTTTATAAGATCGAGCAAATATACTACTATCATTTTTCGCCACCAAAAACTAACTTTATTTTTCATAGTGCATGAATTAAAATGTTATATATTATGCGGTTTGGAAAATGTACTATATTTCAAAACTGCTGACTATATGTCGTCCAAACCAATTTTCGTTGAAAGTGTTTATTGAAATCTACAGCATATATATATTTTTAGATATTTTCAAAGTCTTATTTCAGAGGGGAGCGGGGGACAGTTTTTACCACTTTAGAAGTGTTTATCTTCTATATCTATTGAAATATATAGTTATCTAGAACATACTTTCACACGATTGACTTTGAGAAAAAATAGTTTTAATAACCTCAATGTCATTTGTAAAAGAACCTATCTGAACCTACCCTGCACGTATAGGTGTGATGAAAACATTATTTTTAGTTTCAGTTCCATGTGTGGGGAGTTTCCCCTTAATCTTTACTTTTTTGGATAAAAACCGTAAAGCGGTTCACAGAATACATCTATCTACCAAGTTTAAATTGTGTAGTTCTTATAATTTCGGAATAAAGTGGCTGTGACAGACGGACGGACAGATATGACGAATCTATAAGAGTATATATATATATATATAATCTATATGGACATCTAGAGAGGATGGATGAAGAAAGACTGACAAAGCAGATTTATGAGACGAGTGTGAATGGGGCAGCCGGTAGAGGGCGACCTAGGCGAACGTATCACGACCAAATCGGAATGTTTTAAAGAAAGGCCAAGTCAAAAGTACTTATAACCGGCGAGCATGTATGAAGGCGCTCATGAAAGTGGAAGAAGCGAAGGAGGTATGTCAGGATCGTAGCATGTGGAAAGAAGTAGTCTCTGCCTACCCCAACGGGAAAAAGGCGTGATTGTATGTATGTATGTATGTATAAGAGTTCCGCTTTTTTCCGTTTGGCTATAGAACCCTTAAATAAACTGGCCAAGTGCAAGTCGGACTTGCACTCGTAGGGTTCCGTAACACAGTTAAATATTCCATAACTATGATTTTTCGCAACTACAAAATTAACTTTGTTTTTCATAGTGTTTGTATGAAAAACAAAGTTATACTTGCGGTCGCCATAACTCTAAAACTGCTGACTGTATCTCGTTCAAACCAATTTTCGTTGTTAGTTTTTATTGAGATCTACAGCATATATTTTTTTTAGATTTTTCACTCCCATACTCTAAAAGTTAGAGGGGGGACACACATTTTACCACTTTAGACGCGCCTATCTTTCAAATTATTGACTTTGAGAAAAAATGATTTTAGGAACCTCAATGTCTTTTTTGAAGATCCATAGACACCCCACCCCACACGTATAGGTTTGGAGAAAAAGTGTTTTTTTGTTTAAAGTTCCATGTATGGGATGCCCCCCCTTAAACTTTTATATTTTTTATTTTTGTATAAAAATCGGAAAGCGGTTCACAGAATACATCTACTTACCAAGTTTCAATTCTGTAGTCTTAACAGTTTCGGAATAAAATGGCTGTGATACACGGACGGACAGACAGACAGACATGACGAATCTATAAGGATTCCGTTTTTTGCCATTCGGCTACGGAACCCTAAAAACCTTCCTCTGAAATCATATCAATATCTATAAATGAAAACCGCATTAATTATATCCGTAATAATATTATCCGTAGCGTAGTTTAAAAAATCTAAATAATCGTACAGACACAGCGGGAAGCGACATTGTTTATTATGTACAATGTTAATACTGTACCTACTCCACAGTAGGTACTACCGTACTACCGTGCCACTACGGAAACCTTCAGAACTTTAATAAAATGTTTATCTATCTTACTTAGGTACTTACTAAGGTACCCTTTTGTAGAATTGAAACCAAAACCGAGCGTATCCATTTAGAATCAGCCTGTTCCTCTGTATCCGAATACAAATTCAGAATGTAAAATATCGGTACTTGCAGGTCCTGTTTCTATGACCAATCTACCTAATTTGTTCTCTATTCCCCTAGCAATAGTGTTAAAAGTATAATGTTTATCTTGTTGTTTCAGGAATGCGAGTATGATAGTGTGACCGTCCACTCCAAGCTGGCGGACGTGCTCAGACGACACGGCGCGTTCTGTGGCTCAGCTCTGCCACCGCCGGTCACGTCTGATGGAAACGTGCTGAGAGTTCAGGTGAGACGGCTTACTTTGGATTACCTGCTTTTATAAAACCACTACGGGTTGTTCTCGTTTGTTGTTCTAATTGTTCTTTCAGTAAGTAATATACTTAAGAAAGAACGCGGGGTGCACTTTTCCATACAAACGTACTCCCGTTTCCTCCCTGGAAAATGCTTCTAGACAAAAATTCGTGTCTACAAAAATTCAAAGTCTGCTATAGTTACATATCATTTTCATTTTTTGACCAGCCCATTGCAAATAGAAATATGACCCTTCAAAAATCTTTAAGGGGAGATTAGACGGCTTATATTTCGTTTTGCTATTGGTTGGTCAAAAAAAAGCAAATTATAGGGCCGTAGCTACAGCAGATATTGATTTTTTGTAGACACAAATTCTGCTCTAGAAGCATGTTCCAGGGAGGAAACGGGGGAATACATTATTACAGAAAAGTACACCCCGCGTTTCCTCTTAAGTATAATTTGTCAAATGCAGATACAGAATTAACGATTTGGATGTTCATATATCTGTTACGATACTTTCTTTTTTCTGGAAACAATTGAAATTGTAAATTGAATTGAAATTGTTGATGTAGTAAAATTAGATAAATAGATAAACCCGAAAATAAGCAAATGTGGTTAGAGTCTTTTCGGTCTTTCGGATCCGTAGATACGTCTCTATGTTTCTACTTACCTAGACACCAACCTGCATTGTTATTCTTGATGATAAAACTGATCGTCAGAAATTAGTGAAGTTATTTTATCTGTGCTCAAATCATACCTACCTATTTGTACCTAATAAGATAGATAGATAGATAGATAGAAACACTTTATTGAACACCTTATTAAAAAAAAAACAGAGTATTACTTAACAACTAATTATAATAGTGTAACAACAGGCGGTCTTATCGCTGAAAGCGATCTCTTCCAGACAACCTTTAGATGGATAAATATGTAAATAGATACGGCGGTGTACAGTGTATAAGTAAATAAGACATAAGCTATTAAAGGATACTAAATTAATACAAAAGAAAATAATAATAATTACTTTGATACATATACATAATATATTAAATAATACATTTATATATAATATATATATATATAGATATACATATATATAACATATTATTAGGAGTGTATATAACAAACGTATGTAATATAACTAACTAGATAATACGACTTAACGCGTTCCTTGAATGTATATATAGTTTGTGATTGTTTTATCTCTAAAGGAAGCGAATTCCAGAGTCTGACAGCTTGAACAGCAAACGACTTATCATATAAAGTGCTGCAATGAGTAGGAATAGAAAGCATTAGATTCTCTGATGACCTTAGTGAAAGGGAGTTAGTGGTGTGAAGAAATTCGAAGAGTGCTTTTAGATAGCTAGGAGAAGTGGGATTAAATAAAATATTATAAAGGTATAATAAGTATCAATAAAGAAACTAAGCACTAAGAACTAACCAATAACTTCTTTACAATTGTGACGAGCAGTTCACATCAGACGGTTCCGTCCACCGCACGGGCTTTGCAGCAGCCTACTACATCGACGTAGACGAATGCGCTGAGAACAACGGTGGCTGTCAGCACGAATGTCACAATACGTTGGGAGGGTACGAATGTGCCTGTCACAGCGGATTCACCTTGCATCCGAACAAACATGACTGCAAGGAAGGTGGATGCAAGTACGACGTCACTCTGCCTCATGGAACTATATTTAGGTAAGGAGCTTTGTGATAATTGTATTAAACGTATCGTGAGTATAATCCATTATTACTATTTAACCGGTAAACTACTCACGTGATAAGGTCGTAGTTGATGTATACGCGACCGGTTTCAGAGTGATCCGCACTCCTTTATCAACTGCGAGTGCGTGTGCTTTCGGCTGGCACCACACGCGTACATATTAACTTCTACCTTATCACGTGAGTAGTTTACCGGTTAAAGAGTTTTGTGAAGTTATATTTCGAGACGTATTTACACGAAATGTATAATGTCACAAAACCTTGGGTGTGTATGAATGTGCCTATCACAGCAGATTCGCCTTGCATCCCAACCCCAACATACATGATTGTAAGAAAATGGATACGAATACAACGTTTTTTGCTTCATGGGTCTATATTCAGGTAAACATTCATTTGTTGTAATGTATGAATGTTACTCGTAGTCACAGAACACAGATATAGCTCGTAGTATACGTTACGTGAGTACGAATGTGCCTACCATCCAAATAGGTCCAATGAAACATACTAAAGTAAGGAACTTGCATGACGTTAGTTAACTATAAGATTATTTTAAGATAATGATGATAATGATTAAGATGTCATGGCGTGGAAGTCTCCACATTGATAGCGATACGTCCTGTCAACGCAAACGTCTACTAGAAGGTGATGCAGCTAGACAGTTGTATATTTGTAATTGACAACTTGAAAACTTGTAATTGACTTACACGTAGAATAATTAGTTGCTATTTTAATATTAATAGTCGTTAGTTTTCCGAATAAAATAAAATAAAATAAATAAAATAAAATAAATAAAAATTTGCATCTCTCTTTTATTATCGACGATTATCGGTCGAAATTCATTGCTATCAATGAAGAGACTTCCACCCCTGGGCCGGTAGTCTCTAGAATGTAGAGTCTACATGAATAGCGATGAATTTCGACCGATGATAGTCGTTATGAACAGAGATAACAGAGATAACAAAAGACAAGTAGAGTCTGTGCAAAAAGAGAACCGTCGTGGCGTTACGATGGACTTACATTCAAGGGTAAGGACGGAAGGTACATACCTACCTAGTAGCACACGATAATGATAGGAGTAGGTACCTACCAATTATCAGACATTTTTAGTCGTACTAGCTTTTGTCTTTATCCTGAATATAAATACTACCGATTAGTATATTAAAATAAAGAGTGTTTATTTTTTTTAATTTTAGTTGGTTCGAGTCCCGGGCGAAGCAAGCGAGTTTAAAAAAATCTTTTAATGCAGATTTGTTTCTTTTCAAAAATAAAGGAATGTCTCCTTTAAGTAAAATGAGCTAGCTTAAGGATTTAAAGTAGTTTCCCTCCAGGGCCTGAGTTTAATTTCCACACTGTATAGTCAGGTTATCATGGAGTAGAAACAAACTATATACTTATCTAAGATAAATGAAGTACTTTCTCTTCACCAAGTATTAAACACGCTTGATGTTTCTATTATTATGTTTTTTTTTATAAATTATATAGGCTACCGTTTGCCTATCTCACCTGTTGGTAAGTGATGATGCGGTCGAAGATGTTAAGCACGCTAGAATGGGAACTGGCTCTCAATGATAGCTGCCGGAACACATTAGATGTTTTGGTGACAGATTTTTCTAACTTGAGGGTAGGTGGTGGTGGGAGGAAGGTAACGTATGTTAAGAATACCAGCAATGATTTTCTTTTTCAGTCCGAATTATCCTGCTGCATATCCCTCAAGAAAAGACTGTGTTTGGCAGTTCTCTACAACACCAGGCCATCGTATCAAGCTGATCTTCAACGTGTTTGAACTTGAGCCTCATCAGGTAAGTTCGCCAGCTAGTTCGGAAGACAGTTTGGAACAGTTCCACTTTATGGATTAATAAATGTTAGGTTTCCACTGTATAATTGTCTCATTGTTGTCTTCATTATGGAGACAAGCACGGTTCCATCTTAGATCATATCGTCATTTAATATCAGGTCGGAGATGTCAAAAGGAGATCTTGGTTTAGTGCTTGACTGTCTGCAGAAAGAAATGCCATAATTTGTCAACCTGAGTGACTTTATTAGTCCACCGCAAAACTTTAATAATAAGTCTTCTAGATTTTGATGATCTTACAGTGAAGGTCAGCAGCTAACCAAGACAAAATCTTGAGATCTTGAGTTGGCGTAAAGGATAGATGGCTTAACTTCAAAGCGAGAGGTCACCGGTTCAAGACCTAGCTTGAGTGTTCGTTCACAGCTGGTAGGACCATATTATATCCATGTTCCGCCTGATTTGCTACCAAAAAGTATCTTACCACCATCAAGGAGAAAATCTACCGCCATACCTTACGGTGTTTCCGTACCACACACCAGTGTACAACCCTTGAGAGTCAGAGTATTCTAGGCGTAGCGTGTTCACCATCTCCGACTGAATCATCGCTTACAACCGAGATAGGATTCAAACGCTAGGCAATAAGAAATTTGAAAAAATCAACATCAAACTCAAGCTCTTTTTCCATCTTTGCACTCTTCCATAGGCATACATACATACAATCACGCCTTTTTCCCGTTGGGGTAGGCAGAGACTACTTCTTTCCACATGCTACGATCCTGACATACCTCTTTCGCTTCTTCCACTTTCATGAGCGCCTTCATACATGTTCGCCGGTTATACGTACTTTTGACTTGGCCTTTTTTTAAAACGTCTCCGATCTGGTCGTGATACGTTCGCCTAGGTCGGCCTCAACCAACTGGCCCATTCACACTTGTCTCATAAATCTGTTACGTCAATCTTTCTTCATCCATCCTCTCTAGATGTCCAAACCATATAAGCATCCCTTTCTCTATCTTTGTCACTACAACTTCTACCACACCACAACATTCCTGTTGCTGTTCTCCAACTTATCCATCAGAGTCACTCCGATCATACTTCCATAGGCACTTAGCATAAAATTCCTTATCAATACGTAATCTGTTCTATACAACCATCGATGATAGATAAACGTAGTGTAAGGCACTCTCCGACGAGATGGCGCTACATATTTACAAAGTAGCCGGCAGTAATTAGACGCAAAGAGATCAGACTCATTGGGCGTAGATTAGGTTTCAATCAAGAATCAAAGAATCAAAGCATTTATTCAGTATGTAGGCAGTATTAATATACGCACATATACACGTCAAAATCAAATCGTTTAATGACAAGGTGGCGAGGTCTATTACTTCTATAACGTATCCAGCAATCGACACAGGCTGGTGAGGAAAATTATTATAGTTTCCTCGTTTTAGGAATGTGCGTATGACCATGTAACGATTTACGATGGAGCGTCAGCTGATGAGAAGACCCTCGGCCTGTTCTGCGGCAGCAAGCTTCCGCACCCTGTGGTGGCCTCACAGAACCAGATGTATGTGGTGTTCAAGTCTGATGGTTCTGTGCAGAGGAAAGGATTTCTGGCTACTCATTCTACAGGTCAGTTAAAATGTTAAGATTTCTCTTACCCATATTCATATACCTACCTACTTAGGCAAACAAATGTAAAAACATCGCGACGCTTTTTTTTTAGCTGAAATTAATGTTTAGGATGCATTTATGTAATCGTTATTATATAATAATTAAGATGTTTCAAAACTAAAACAACCGATTTCCATGCCCTGTGAGTCTATTTCAGTAGCAAGTTTGAGACGTTCATCGTCATATCTCTGAAGATACTAATCATATCTCGATGAAGTTACAATGGAACCATCTCGGAAACGTACTCTACCGATTAAAAAAAGAATTATTTGAATCCGTTCCCAATTGACGAAGTAATCGCGTAAAATACATAGAGAAAAAAACATACAGACAAATTGAGAACCTCCTTCTTTTTGCAAGTCGGTTGAAAAGAGGTTAAAGAAACAAAGTTTAGTTATGCTTAGCACGTTGACCACTTTGACGACGGCACCTACGACCATAGAACAAAAATGTCGTGAATCGCTTCGCCGACGTTTGACATAAAGTTCGTTTTTTTGCGCCAGAAGCGCAAAGTGGACGGACTTCCCTGTGTTCATTATCCACCGTCGTGCTAACTGCGGTCTTTTAGTTCGATACAAGCACGATTCTATCTATGATCGCACCCTTTGCCTTACCAGAACTCTTTATCAAAAGTGCCTAATCCATATTTAATTCTACAGCATGCGGCGGCTATCTAGCGGCCACCGAATCAGTGAAGCACCTATATTCCCACGCTCGCTACGGAGACAACGCGTACGAATCTCGGGCTGACTGCGACTGGAACATTGAAGCTCCTCCGAACCACTTTGTGAGGCTTACCTTCCTAACATTCGAGCTGGAACCGGAGGCCAACTGTAGATATGACTACGTCCAGGTGTTTGGAGGCTTGGATGGCAGCGGAGGGAATTATGGCACGTTTTGTGGGACCAAGGTGATAACAACATTTGAAAATATTGGTAGTTCTATAGCTGGCCCATGGCCATTCATCAAATTTGATGAAGTACAGACAGGTTTATATTGATAAGATAAAATCTAAAAACATCTTACAATATAATTAGGATAGGTTAAAAACTAAAACAACCGACTTCCATGCCCCGCGAGTCAATTTCAGTAGCAAGTTTGAGACGTTTATCCTCATATCTCTGGAGATACTTATCAGATCTCGATGAAATTACAATGGGACCACCTCGGAAATGTACCGTACCGATTGAAAAAATAATCGTTTTAATCGGTTCACAATTGACAGAGTAATCGCATAACATAATTTTTTTTTTTAATATTTAAAAAAACATACAGACGAATTGAGAACCTCCTCCTTTTTGGAAGTCGGTTGAAAAACAAGAACGCCTCACTAAACTAAACTAAACTAAACTCACCCTAAAAGTGAAGCCACTAAATATCGTGTATCTTGACTATTTTGACGCCCCGGCGATTCCGGATTACCTAGTCACTTTGTGAATGTCGTTTCGTAGGTAACGTGTTTTAGAAATGTCTTAGAATATTACGTCATCTTGTGCCACCCCTAACTGCAGAAATGCTATCTAGCAACTATGCACAGGCTAGCGCTAAAAGAAAGAAAGCGTGCGCGGATTGTCGGTCGGATTTGTTTTTGGACACAGAGCGTCGGTGTGAATACCTACAACTGGTTTCGGTATTGCAAAATGGCGTACCGACCCACCGCTACAGAGCGTCGCGGGTTCGCGCGTTACTTCTTTTTTTTTAATTACTGTTGGGCGTTGTTTCTATTTTTTGTGTATTCTGAGTAAATAATAATCCTATATAGGCATTTTTATACTTAAGTACTTATCTTACTTCCAGATGCCACCAGAAATTGTATCAACATCAGAAGCACTCTTAGTCAGATTCCGTACAGACGACTCATTAGTATTCAAGGGATTTTCCGCGTCGTATCAGATGGTCAAACCAGTGTGGAGTGAGGAGGACAGCATGGAGGGAGGAGAGGAGGAAGAGGAGGAGGAAGAC
This sequence comes from Cabera pusaria, assembly GCA_954871355.1. NCBI lineage: Eukaryota > Metazoa > Arthropoda > Insecta > Lepidoptera > Geometridae > Cabera > Cabera pusaria. The sequence goes on from OX940894.1 coordinate 23,983,675, forward strand.
GAAAGAATGCCCCCTTTAGTGGTAGGGCGGAGAGGACTTCGGGCTTCCTCTCTGCCCAGGTTCGTGAGGCGGCCCACGTGACGCTGGCCGTTGCCGCGACATCCGAGGCACAGGCGGCCGCATCGTAACACCAACCGACTTTAGAACTCAATTTGTAAAATTACGTAGCGGGATTCTTAATTTATTGAAAAGTAAACAAAACATTAGTTTCCCGCATTGATATAAAAAGGGAGATGCGGTACTCACTCTTATGCCACGCAAACATAATGGGACTAGAAACAACTACCTCAGACTACCATAAAAAAGGCAGACGGAGCTGTGCCTAACACCCGAGTGAACGCAAGTTCAGTAATACTAAATGCTTGAGTAATAAGTTTCCGCGCTCAGTCCGGCATAGTCAATCCGGCATGATTACTACGTAAGCAACGCTGCGAAGTAATACCGCACGGACACGTCCATCCCTGCTGCCGCTTGGTAGCAAACTGAACGCAGAAGCGTATTACTCAAGCATTTAGTATTACTGAACTTGCGTTCACTCGAGTGTTAGGCACGGCTCCGTCTGCCTTTTTTATCGTAGTTTGAGACAACTACATGAAAACACACAAACACACACAACTGAATTCTAATGTCGAGTTTGATGTACATGAAGAACACAGGAAGGCATTGTAGCTAATTATTTAAATGGATCTGCAATCATTCATTGCACATGTTATTCTGTGCGTGCTACACAAACACCAGTTCAATTGTGACTAAGGTGAAATTCAGTTCGCGAACCTAATTCATACCGTCCACGTCGAGGAGCGGGGTCCCTTATCTCCCTCTTTTATATAATTATCGATAGTTTCCCGCCAGTAAATCGAAAAAAATTTCGGTTTACACGTAGAGGAATTATAAAAGGAATCGGAAATTTTAATATTACTTACTTAGTCTATGGGTTAACCTGTGTAGACATAGACAACACATTGGTATTTGTTTTGGTTAATTACTGGCCGAAATCACTGAAAAAGATATTGGCCGGTTTTGTCTTGATGTGTTTACGATTATGTTGCCATAATTCAAAATCAATAAACACGTCAGAGTTCCGCAATGTTATTAAAAACATTACAGACGATGCGGTCGACGAAGTAAGCAAATTAAAATATGAACAAAATATTATTTTCGACTGAGTGAATAAAAATTGTACATAGTGTAATACTTCTAAATTTTAGAAATATGCGTCGTAAGCATAATAAGTACTACAATTATTACTTAAACTAGCGGTTACCATTGAAACATGTTAGTACACTATATTTATTAGTACATAATTGTAATTTGCATATCTGCATAATATTAAGTACTTAGTAAGAAGCTGCCATATTTACAATCATTGTTTTAAATAAAACTGTCTTCTGCCAAAGATTACATGATAGATTTTCTTAATTGTTATTCTTTTAGTAATTATAACACTCCAAGTTATATACCAAATATATTATTTTTTATTGGGTAGCTACTGGTTAAATAGGTTTAAATAACACAAAAAATGGGATTCCGAATAAATATTTTTTACATTCACTGCATTTTTAGGAACATGAAATTGGGTTTTGTTTGTGTGTATGATGAGACATTAGGATTGTGCATATTTAGGCTCGTAAATTCGTAATATTATAATAGCAAAATTTAGTAAAGACTACTGTGACAATATCTAAAATTAAGATAAAATGAAAATTAAGATGTTATGGGGTTCTATGTTTTTAAACCCATAGGTATCGATATTTTAATGTGTAAACATGTGCGATGCTTACCTAACTATTTCACTTAAACATACATAAAGTGATAAGTTTTCATAAATCCAAAAGGTTATAATAGATACTCAACTTCTTAATCTTAGTCTTACATAAATCTGTCATTTTAATTACATATATAATACATACTACATTGAGCTATCAATGTTATTATTAATACCTTCAGTAAATAGTTCATTGATGTATATAAAGGTAAGTTTTGTTTGATTTTTACCGAATCAACTTTACATCGTAATCTATAGCTTACGAAGTTGAAGAACAAAATGTAAAACTGATGTGTAAAATGTAAAGATGTTGGTGGAACGAATGTACTTAAACATATAAACTTGTCTCGGTTTTCTGTTGGTTCAAAAAACAGCAATAATATCTAGATTCAATAATCTTCCTCTATTCAAATCTTAGGTATAATTTTACCTCATAACAATAATTGTTCCAATCAAATACAACGTGCCAAAACAAGCATGCAGTTAATCGTTCATATTAAATGCACTTATTTGTAAGGAAGTGTGTAACATAAGTAATTATAAAATATTTATATAAAGTAGGTATGTTATTTTTATTAAAATGTGAAGAATATACTTTTGTTTTATTATTAACTACCTACTTACTAGCTGATATCCGACGTGTGCTAATATAAAACAAGAAATGCGACCAAATGTGCCTGATGCATTGTTTAGTGGTCTAAAACCATCTTTGAAACGCTGGAAACTTGGAACAGATCCATAGAGTACTAATATATAACAGATCGGTTGGATGGTTTCAAAGTCTATAAGGGACATAGATAGAAATAAGTTTTGAATTTTATGTAATATACGAGCTGACCCGTGCCTATTTCGATAGCTTATGTCACTCAGAAAATAATGTAGCATTCTACTGGTGAAAGAATTTGCAAATTCGGTTCAGTGGTTCCGGAGATTACTTCCTATACTTATAAAAACTTTTCCTCTTTGTATCATAGTGTAGATATAAAACTTAATAGATAAATGATACGCAAATGCCAATGTTTAAACAATAATATAAATAAATGGGTAATCCTAGGATGATGGATTATAAATAATCATCCTAGGGGTAATCTCATAAACTTAATGACATCACATGTCATGTTCAGACTTCAGAGCACTCAGCACGTGGATGGAATATTAAGCGGATGTGGCATTTAAATAACAATAATAATATGAGAAGGCTAAAACTATACAATCACTGGTATGAGAGAGCGAGATGAACAACATTTTTTTTATCCTTTACCTGCGTATGCGATTAAACTGGCTCCAGCAATGTATGGAACCAAGTTCTAGTGCACCCATTGGCTCTCACCCGCTGTCATGTATAACCCGACCAAATTACGTTGTTCATTGTATCTTATAGCTGGCATATGTATCACGTGTTCATCGTTTTAGTCGGGTTATATCATTATAGCTATTTCATTCGCATACGCTGATGTTCTCTCTTCATATATATACTTTCTCTATGACTTAGCAGCACTCGCAGCGTTGCTGTAGCCGCTGTAGGCTCAGACCAAATAAGAAGTCAAGACGGAGGCCCACCGAACGACGCACTGAGGCCGGTTAAAACTACGCCACACCCCGGACACTCGCTAAATCTCCATACAAACTAGCGTTTTAACGACCGACACTGTGACACCGACACAGACACTACACACGGGTCGTTTCTGGGTTCCGTAGCCGAATGGCAAAAAACGGAACCCTTATAGATTCGCTATGTCTGTCTGTCTGTCTGTCCGTCCGTATGTCACAGCCATTTTATTCCGAAACTATTAGGACTACAGAATTGAAACTTGGTAGGTAGATGTATTCTGTAAACCGCTTTCCGATTTTTATACAAAAATACAAAATATAAAAGTTTAAGGGATAATCCCATATAAGGAACTGGAACAAAAAAAATTTTTTTCGTCAAACCTATACGTGTGGGGTATCTATGGATAGGTCTTTAAAAATGACATTGAGGTTTCTAAAATCATTTTTTCTCAAAGCCAATCATTTCAAAGATAGGCGCGTCTAAAGTGGTAAAATGTGTGTCCCCCCCCCCCCCCCTCTAACTTCTAAAGTAAGGGAGTGAATCTAGAAAAAATATATTCTGTAGATCTCAATAAAAACTTTCAACGAAAATTGGTTTGAACGAGATACAGTCAGCAGTTGTTGAGATACAGCGGCGACCGCAAGTATAACTTTGTTTTTCATACAAACACTATGAAAAACAAAGTTATTTTTGTAGTTGCGAAAAATCAAAGTTATAGAATACTCTACTGTGTTACGGAACCCTACGAGTACAAGGTAAAGCATAGTTTCATTATATGTGTGTGCGTGTAACTGATGTACATGGCGAGGCGTAGTCATAGAAAAGATAATAATACTAGCGAGTCCGACTTGCACTTGGCCAGTTTATTCTATACGTGCATTTGTGTGCGTGATGTCTAAGGTTGTCGCCCGTAATCACCGTATCACAGATTATATAATAGTTACTTCGTACATACGTACTACGTAACTAACCGTATGAATATTTTTTGTACACTTACCCAAAAAGCTTTTAACACTAAAAATATTAGTCACTATTTCGTAAACCATCATCTCCAGGTCCAGTCGACTTGCATAGAACAAACTGCACCACAGTAACTATTTTTTATTCTGTGTTGGGCGGCCAGCCAGAGCTGTACGAAACAATGTCGTGTGTCTTGCTCGCACGTTAGAGCGACATCAAGTAAAGAGAATATAAATACTACGTACCTACATCAAGTTCCCAATTGCTGTGTTATAAAAATGTTTAAACGTGAAAGTTTTCTTAAATATTTTACAAATTAAGCGTTTTTTACGCACGAGTATATAATATATATATATATATATATATATATATATATATATATATATATATATATATATATATATATATATATATATCGTTGTTTCATTTATGAAAATGAATTCTAAAATACAAATATGTAGGTATACTAATATAATTAAGTGTTTATTATATACCTACGTAATAAGAACCTACGTAAATTTGAACCTCCAGTGTCTACTGGTCCCAACATAAATGTATGAAGTTGATGTTCTTCTCTCCGTGAGTAGTAATTGTTCTATAGTCGTACGTGTGTGGCGTCCTTGCTCAGCGCAGCTCCTCGACAGCTCCAGAGCGGTGGCGGGATGAGGAAGCCCGGAATTGGTGGGGGGAACAGAGTGTCCGTTCTATACGTAGTATTATTATCTTTTCTATGACTACGCCTCGCCATGTACATCAGTTACACGCACACACATATAATGAAACTATGCCTTACCTTGTCAGGTGTGCCGAGTGTCACTATAATAATTCGCAATTTGTAAAGAAAAAATGCCGAATTGTGTTGTGAAAGGGTGTAAAAACCAATCATCGAGAAATAAAAGCAGAATGGAGTCAGACTTTCATCACAACATGATCACAAAGTTTTAACTGCACGGCAACACTTACTAAGTGCACACATGTTTACGAAACCCGCCTCACCCTCTCAGTGCGTTGTTCGGCGGTGAAAGTCTTGACTTCTTATTAGGTCTGAGACTGTAGGTATGTACTAGTAGGTACTAGATGTTTAGTAACCAATCACTAGCAACGTACTACCCGATCAGTATTTGGATGAGTGACCGTGAGTGGCATTTATAGGTATACAACTGCGCTGAGCGCTCCAGTAGTTTGGATTACACGGAGGTCCCGATTTTTTGTTCTAGTGCAACAATCGTAGATCAAGTCGGAGGCCTTCTGGTGGCCAACAAACTCTGAGAATAGGACTAGCCACTCAGCCTTTTGTAAAAGCACGCAGCATGATTTGTCTCATTGTTTAGGTTGACATTTAGAATCGTTTGGCACGAAAAAGGGGGGGTGGAGCGGTGGAGGGGGTAGGTGAGGGTCCTTCTTTCACTACCCCACCACTCTCATTACAAGGTAATGCATAGTTTTTGAGATATGATTTTTTTTTGCAAAACCACAACCTCACTGGATAAAAATTTTGAATCGTTTGGCACGAAAAAGGGAGGGTGAGGAGGTGAAGGGGTAAGGGAGGGTCCCCCTTTCCTTTTCCCACCATTTTCATTACAAGGTAATATATAGTTTTAGAGTTATGTGGAGTTATGCCTATTTTTGTAAAATCATAACTTCACTTTTTTGTACCACTTCGCTGATCAATATCACTGTTTTCTTGGACGTTTAACAGACTTTTTAGCGTTTCGCCGGCCACTGCCGCGGCACGCTTGCTCGGCTCGCGCGTTGTGTTGTCGCAGTTTCAACCTAACCTAACCTCGTTTTTTTTCTGGTGGGGAGTTCTTATTAATTTAGTAGTGAAAATCATATAACTAAAAATTTCGAACAGTTATCCTTAAACTATTATTTGCGTTATGTTTTTATGGTTTAGTATATTTTTAGGTTAGATTTTGTTTATATCATTTTCTTGAAAAATATGCATTACCTTGTTATAAGAATGGTATTATTACAATCAGGGACCTAGCCTCTACCCATCCCCATAAACTTTTATATCAAACTCATGCCAAACGATTCTAAATACAACCAACAATCCAAAATCAAACCCAACAAAAATAGGCATATAACTCAAAAACTATGCATTACCTTGTAATCGGAGTGGTAGGGTAGTGAAGAGGGTCCTCGTCCCATTCCACCTCTCTATCCCCCTTTTTCGTGCCAAACGATTCTAAATCCAACCCATTGTTTATTATGAAATCAACGCACATTAAATTCTCTTCATGGCCCGATGAGTTAGTATATATTATGTTACTCTTTGGCCCGATGCTACAGACCACAGAACACTTATATCCTAGCGCTACACATCATAATTAATTCATTTATTTTCTTGCAGCAACACCGGATTCAATAAGTCAACATGCTTGGGTTTTGTATGTCATATTTGTCAATGTCATTCTGATCTAAAAAAAGAAAAGTCGCATTTCGCAACAAAGCAAGGAAAGCAAAGCCTGGCAAAGCATCTCATTCTTTATTTTATTTATTTCCACTGTCGTAGTATCTTTTTGACCTAATTAATATTAGTTGCATTCTGCACAGCGTAACACGTATTAATTATTTAGTGTTCTTTTTAGTTAGAATGGCTGCGTTGGCATTTAAAGTTAAAAGTAAAAACGGTCAACAGATACTGAAAGAATTGACCTCTGAGAGTTCAGTAGGAGAATTGAAGTTGTTTTTATCGAGTATATCGGAAGTTAGTATAGAGAAAGTGTATGTATTATGCGGGTATCCACCGAAGGCAATCGATATCAGCGATGAAAGTAAAACCCTGAGTGACATAGGCTTGAAAACTGGTGAAACTTTAATTGTAGAAGAGAAGGTGATATCTGCCAATGTTGAAGAGAAAAAGCCTAATCCCAAGCCTGCTTCGCCAGCCCCGGTGACGAATGGAGTGTCACATGACCCTGTAGGACCCTGCAGACCTGGTATCTTGATGAAGAAAGTGGTGCCTTCTGATAATTCTTGTTTATTCACTAGCATAGGCGAGTACTTCATGTGATCTAATACTAATTCTTTGTTTCATGTCTATGTGATGTGACTAGTCAATAGCAGTAGAATTGCTTCAATAATTGCATAGGATTCTGTATTCTAGGGGTTTTATAGTTCACATTGTCGCAAAATATTTTTGCTTGTTTTTACTTTTTTTTATTAGAGATTTAGGTTTTATAGTTTATTCACACAAAGAGACATGAAGTAAGATGTCATCTGAAGGATTGTGAAAATGTGATGGATGGTGTAGAAGTTGTGGTAGGCAAATCTGATTCCAATGACAAGGCAATATTCTGAATTTGATTGCTATATTAGTAGAATTATTAACGTAATATTTGCCATGTTTTTTATTATTAAGGAGTTTCCGATATTTCGTGTCTTATTGCAAGCAATCACAGATAAACTGTAGACTACGGGTCGAAATAACATTTACGAGCAAATGAAACGGACTATCTATCTGATATCCAGTGGTAGGTTTATGCAAATCCCAAAAAAGCCCGCATAGTGATAAAAAACGGGAAGATACTGTGAGTGTTGTGTGTTGCGATCGAGTTCCAGTGAAAACCAGTGGTAGCAGTGCTCCCAAAACGAAAACGTAAGAGGATAGTCTGTTTCGTTTGCTCGTAAACATTACTTCGACAATGTACAGTTAATCCGTGATCATGGCACTTGCAACAGAGCCAAAATATCGGAAACTCGTAAACAATAAAAAACATGGTAAATATCCCATTACTAGTTCTAATAAGAATGTCAGTGACTATGAAAACCTAAAAACTTATATTGATAGCAATACTCTCAGTGCCTACAGCTAGGAAACTGAAAAAAAACTATCTACCAATACTGCTGACATGTATATTGTATAAGCCACCATGACAGTTACCAACATAAGCAAATATGTATGCTAATTAATTTATATAATCTTTGGATGCACTGGTCCTTGATAAATGGCCCATAATAGGTACAACATTTTAATTGCAAACTTCTTCTGGTATTCTAATTGTTATTAGGAAACTGAGTGATTACTTAGTACCTACCTACCTATTAACTAACAATACTGGGGCTATTACCCCACTCAAATACTGAACTTACTCTAAAAATTGTGATATCTTGGCTATCCAACAATTTGTTGACACTGTAATATAAACAAATTATATATATTGCATCATCACTTATCATCAGAGATAGTAGTCAAATGCTTACCTGTCTAGTATAAAAAAACTAAATATCTGATCTTGTCACTCTGACTGAACCAAAGTCAAAGTCTAAGCATTTATTCAGTATATGGGCAAATTAAAAATTTGCACTTACACACATCAAACTACATTAAACAGATCATATTCAATATAAATATAGATATAACAGAAACATAACTTATTGCTTTGAATTTACAAAAAAAATAAAGGTATTGAGCCATTCAGCTTTCATCTAGATGTCGAACGTCACACTTAAAACACATGTTTAATTCCCCTGATTAATGTAGGGTTGCCAACCGTACTATTACATGCACCCGCACCAGAAATTCTGACAATCCCAAGAGTATCATATATCTACCACTGCTTGACCTATCATTCATCATCAACGGCCAGTACTCGTCCACTGCTGGACATAGGCCTCTCCTATGGCACACCACTGAGCTCGATCTTCAGCTCCTTGTTTCCAACCACTGCCAGCCAGCTTGCATATAACATCCGCTGCCAGCCAGCTTGCGTATATCATTGCTGCACCTAACTGAGGGCGTACTACACTTAGTTTACCGAGCTTGTCCTATGCTTACCTAATAATATAAAAAACAAACTTACTATGTACTGTACATAATAATTCATTGTAATGTTTCCAGGATTTGTACTAAATGGCAATGTTGATACAACAGTACACTCACTAATGAGACAAATCATAGCAATGGAAGTAGCAAGTGACAAGGATACATACAATGAGGCAATGCTCGGCAAACCCAATGGAGAGTACTGTGCCTGGATACAGCAGCCTAGCTCGTGGGGCGGAGCCATTGAGGTATTTCTTTTTATATCATATAGGCTAGTGTTTGACCACTATCTCACCTGTTGGTAAGTAATGATATGGTCGAGAATGGTAGCACGCTAGGCCTAAAATGGGAACTGGCTCTCAAGGATAGCTGCCGGAACACATTAGATGTTTGGCGACAGATTTTCTAACTTGAGGGTTGTAGCTGGCCAGATGGATAGACTAGGATAGGATCTACCATCATGCGTGGTTTCTTAACAATGTTTTTCCTTCACCAGAGGACCTCTTTGAAAAGCACACATCAATTTTTTGATAGGAAAATCCATTGGTTTCCTGGGATTGAACTTGGTACCTCTGGTATTAAAGCCGACCATTCTCCCATGACACCACTGGGCTCTCAGCTAAATTTTTACAAAGTTTTAGTTGCAACCACCTGCTGATGTTGCAAATAAAAGTTGAAAAAATATAATGACATTAGGCTTACATATTTATGTTAGTTTAATCAATGATAATACAATATTAAGGTAGCACGATGGAGCTGATCTGATGACATAGTTTCATAATCATGTTTTTGAAATTGCTACCTAACAATATTAAGGTCTATCCCACTAGTCCCATCCTGTTGTCCCATGATGGGACAAATGCCACTGTTTTGATCCAGTAGTCCCATAAAGTATAACATTTCTCAAATTCTGTTTCAGGTAGCAATATTATCTAGATTCTACGGTCTGGAGATGGCCGTTGTAGACACAATCAATTCAATTATCAATAGATTTGGAGAAGACAAGAATTATGGGCAGAGAGTATTTCTGCTATTTGATGGTGTTCATTATGACCCTTTGTATTTGGAGCAATCTGACGTAAGTAATACATACGTACATAAAATCACACCTTTTTCATTTTGGGGTAGGCAGAGACTAATTCTTTCCACATGCTACGATCCTGACATACCTCTACAGATTATATAATAGTTACTACGTAACAGATATTTCACTCCCCTACAAAAACACAATACCAACGCTTATTTCAGACAATGCAAGCAAAAATGTGTCTAAGACGCTCGACCTAGTGTTGTTATTACTTCGTTCAGCGCGCGATGTACCGACGCGCGCCCGATACAGTAAAGGGTTGGCTCAATGAAATAAAAAAAAACGTTATTTTCCTTACAAAATAACATTAAAATTCCTAACTAGAGTCGAATTTGAAGTCGAGAAAGTGAATTTTACGCCATCTTGTCATTTTAGTATCGTTAGCATAAAAAAATATAAAAATATTATGCTTGTTTTTTGTCAAACCCGCAAAATAACTATGAAAAACATAAATCGTGACTAATATAGAATACGAATGCGCAGTTATCCCGTCATTTGAATAATAATATACGTAGCGCGCGCGTGAGCAGTGACAACCGACTGGCGGATACCAACGCCGGCGCTGGTCGTAAGTTTAGGTATAAAGCGCTGTAGCCTATGGGCGAGTGAGAGAGGCTTTATACCTCTTTCGTTTCTTCCACTTTCATGAGCGCCTTCATACATGCTCACCTGTTATAGGTACTTTTGACTTGGCCTTTCTTTGAAATGTCTCCGATGTGGTTGTGATACGTTTTCCTAGGTGATTATAATGAGGCATTTAATAATAATTCAATTTAAATTACTTAAGTAATAATTCTAAATATTTGTGGCCTCCCACAGTTGTGCTTTTTTTTCTGATATCTAGAAGCTGATCTTAGGAACAGCTGAACAGCCCCATTGGCTGAAAGGATGGCTTGTCTACTAAGCGAAAGGTGGCCGGTTCAAATCCTTGCAAACCTATTAATCCACAGGTGGTAGGTGCATATTATATCGATGTTCCACTTGACTTGCTACCAAAAAGTAGTTTACCATCAAGGAGAAAATTTGCCGTCATTACCTTACAGTGTTCCGGCAGCACACAGCCCTTGAGAGTCAGAGTATACTAGGCCTAGCGTGTTCACCATCTTAGAGACCACATCATCGCTTACCACCAGGCGAGATAGTGGTCCACAGGCTAGCTTGTAAGATATAAATAAACTGGCAATATACAAGTTGACTCGCAGGTAGGGTAGGTAGGGCAGGTAGGGTAGGTGGGCAGGTAGGGTAGGTAGGGCAGGTAGGGCAGGTAGGGTTCCGATTGAACAAAATTTGCCGGCAAAGTAAGTTTCTTGTATAGTTTTATTAATTGATGTTATAGTAGCTATATATATAGTGTGTATTGATGAGCACTATGAGCAAGTTTCAAGTCTATTACCGTTTATAAGATCGAGCAAAAAACTCCTGATTTCGACAACTGGGCGGCCACTTATTTGGTGTACATAAAAAGTTGTATATGCAGTAACTATAATACTATTTGTGAACATATTAACAGGATAAATGGAATGAAGTTAACTTTATGCTAGAAACGATAAACATGGTTACATTGTTGTATAAATTACATAGACAAAGCAGCTTTGTTTACATGATAAGGGTGCAATTAATGCAAAGATAGGTGTTCTCTTTTGTCATAAATAATATTAAGTTTATAGTGTATCAGTAGTACAATAATAGTTAAATAAACAACAGCTAAGACCTAAGCTTCAGAGTGGAAGCTTTAAAGGCATAAAGCCTTTAGTGAAAGTAGCGTTTAGTGAAAGTGCAGCACACCTCTCGACACCCTAAGCCATCCACGCCAATGTTGCCCCTCGGCGCTAACATAACGGTCCGCCTTTATGGGGGCCCGCCTATATATGCATTAAGTGTATAGTATAGCAAGTCACCACCCGCCATAATAATTTAGAAATGAGGCATAATTGACGGGTGCCGTACCTCATCCCATAGACCAGGAATCAGACATCAAGCAGCACATATTCGTAGCCATGATAAATTGTACCAACTTTTAATAATTTTTCATCTATTTAATTTTCTTTTTTTTGACCGATCTCAAAAAACATGAGGTTTCTCAAATCGACCGTATATATATATATAAACCTATTTATATATTTTATGTCTGTTCGCGGAGAACTTCTTCGTTAATGAACCGATTTTGATGATTCTTTTTTGTGGGATAGGAGACATCCCCAAGATGGACAGGAGATATCCCAAGGGTGGTATCATAGTAATTTAATCGAGATCTGATAAGTATCTCCAGAGATATGGAGATAAACACCTCAAACTTCCCAATGGTGGTACCATAGTAATTTAATCGAGATCTGATAAGTATCTCCAGAGATATAGAGATAAACACTTCAAATTTCCCAAGGGTGGTATCACAGTAATTTAATCGAGATCTGATAAGTATCTCCAGAGATATGGAGATAAACACCTCAAACTTCCCAAGGGTGGTACCATTGTAATTTAATCGAGATCTGATAAGTATCTCCAGAGATATGGAGATAAACACCTCAAACTTCCCAGAGTGGTACCTTTGTAATTTAATCGAGATCTGATAAGTATCTCCAGAGATATGGAGATAAACACATCAAACTTGGTACTAAAAATGAATAGCGCGTCATTTGAATTCGGTGAATTTGAATCTTATTCATACTGATGTTTAGTAAAAAATATGACATTCCAGGGCGGCATCCAAACGGTATTTCCAGCTGAAGACTTGGACATCTACAGAGAAGCGGAACAGTTAGCTCACGAAGCGAAATCCTCCCGGCAGTTCACTGACCTCAACAAATTCACACTCAAATGTATGATATGTAACAAATTCCTCACGGGACAAGCTGAAGCCCAGAAACACGCTAAAGAAACTATGCATACAAACTTCGGAGAAGTCTAGCATAGAAAATACTCCGTAGGTACCCTAAAGCTGTACTTTTGTTGTGTCCACTTGTTAAATTGGTTATGGTTATGACATTTGCCTTTATCTAAAACTGCCGCATAGACCTGTATCTTAAAGTGAAAGCAATAAAGTAGAAAATGATTTCGTGTTTTTCGAGCTTTTAAATTAGTACTTAAATCTTGATTCTAAACACACAAATGTTGTGATTTTGATGTATTATGTTATTATGATTGTGATGTGGAACTTTTGTTCAGAATTAATGAAATCATTTAATAGTTTTTGACTATAATTATAACGAAAAGCCGAAGATCGGACTCAGTGGCGTGTCTTGGGAGATGCCTATGTCCAGCAGTGGACTGATACCGGCTGATTATGATGATGATGATGAACTATAATAAAGTCGTTTCATGGTTTGACTATTTTGTACTACGAATAAAAAAAAAGTCAGGAAATGTAACTGCGTTAAAAAAATGACCAAACAAAAGTCGTGTCCAGCGCGTTATTAGTCGGACATTTGTCGTGTTTGACTCAACTGTCATAACAGACATTGCAGCACATGCGCGAACCAATCCCTGTTTTCGTTCCGAATTTAAATCAATCTCCAAGCCAATCATTTGTAACTTCGAAAGTGATTCTTATTTTGAATCTACGTCGTTTTGGTTTGAAGGAGGGCTCACTTTTTATGTGGAATTTGTTCTTAATTAGACTTCTTGACTTATTATTTATTCGTAGTTTTTTGTATTACTTTTTTTCGGTAGTAATTGATGTTAACTATGAATCCAAATCTTGGCTGCAATAACTGCTGTGATAAGATAGTGCTATAATTGCGTGTCTCAGAGTAGCTACAGTTGAAATTTCTACCATTAAGAAGAATAGGGAATAGTTGAAAAACTTCCATGAATGCTAGGTTTAAAATTAATAAGAAATTCTGGTTTTCGTGTCAGTTAATAAGAAATAAAAAGCTTTATCAATTCTGCACCAGGATTGTCTATATCCGAAATGACTGAAATATTATGTGCAGTGAAATTTAAAATGACGTTCCATTGCCCAATATGTAATTTATTATTAGTGCTAATTAAAAGGAGGTACACTTTGTATCGACTGGTGTGGTGTTTATTTATGTATTATAGTTATTTAATGGGTGCCTAGACAAAATAATATATATTTTATTCTGCAATCCATTTCATCCATCATACAAATCACAAATGGATGATTACATTATGGATCATGTATAACAATATACAAAACTCTTTAAATTGTTAAACACAATCCAAAATTTCATCGTACCGACGGGACTTGAACCCGCAACCTCCGGAATAACGTGTTCCGATGCTTTGCCAATTTAACAATTTACATAAATATAAAGTGAAACATTTCAAAGAAACATAATAAAAGTCATTATGTTAATTTGTCTAGGCAATTGTTTAACAACTTAAACTTGGACAATTAGGTTCAACTCAGACCAGACCGCGTCGTGACGCAGCGCGCACTTTTTAAGAGAGTGACACAAAAATGAACTTTGTTTACTACATAAAATACACATTTCATTTAGATAGTTCGGCGGCGTTAGCACCTCGCGGCGCAGCGAAAAGCCACGAGATACATAATTGAACTTTATTTACTGCACAAAAAGGTACACATTTCATTGAGATAATTCGTCGCCGCGCCGCGCGTCTGGCTGCGCGGTGCGAAACCACAAGCATCGTCGCGTCGCGTCTCGGTGTGAACTAACCCTTATTCGAATATTATCTTTGTAGAAATCAAGTGGACACCAACAATATGAATTAATTAGTATAATTTTGTTAGTATATTTTTCTGAATACCCTGTTCTCTAGGATATTTCTCTATCACAAAATATAGTATATTTAATCAAATGAATTAAATTTTGTGCACTAATGTTCTAAGTCTTTTGAGTTAAATGTTTGAGTTTACGCATACATTAGTCGAGAAACGTTGAGGCTTTTTTCTCGATTTGTATATGTTACTAAAAATATGGGTACTTAGAGTAAATGCGTGATCTGGACGTGATTGTTCTAACTTGCATTTTATTACTACATCTTCGACGAAGCAGACCTTATTTATGATTTTATATTGCTACGATATTTCGACGATTAAAACAAACATAGTCGAATTTATATTTAAACGGAGTAAAATGACATTTCAAGAATTGGCACTTTTTCATGAAATAAAAATAGGTATGTGGTAATATAGATATGATTCATCGAGTAATATCAATCCAGTGAGCTATATCATTCATTCTTATTATAGTCTTCCTCAAAGTTTTAATTTTTTAGTTATTTATTTGTTATACCATCTAGTAAGGGGTATATAAAAGATTGCAACGTGCAAACCAATTTTGCCATTATGAGTAAATATTTTTTTATTTACAAA
The DNA here is from genome assembly GCA_954871355.1 of Cabera pusaria. NCBI lineage: Eukaryota > Metazoa > Arthropoda > Insecta > Lepidoptera > Geometridae > Cabera > Cabera pusaria. The sequence goes on from OX940894.1 coordinate 23,999,109, forward strand.
TACTTATTACTTTTACTTTTACTTTTTATTAACACTATATTTTTTACTTACATATTTTATCATCCTTATTCAAATAATTCGCTGCACTTTAAATGCTTATCCCTTAAAACATATCAAATAGTTCAGTTACAATTTATACGTATTAATGTTTAGCGTTAATTTAATTTGTAGTTCATTTCTTTTGAGCGATAACGAATGAACTCAGACACCACTACGATTTGAAATTTGCTAACATTATTTTGATAATCGACATTTCGAGCTGTCAGTTTACTCTGTCTAATTAAAAATTCAAGTATAAGTGCCTGTGTAATTGACACATTAGTCTACTAAGATGGCCGATTCCATAAACAATGAATTGACTCAACCCCTGTTCAAACTCAAAAATATTGCGTTGATATCGGTAATCTTTAGACTCACTTTTTCATAATCTGGCCAGGTAAGCAAGATCACAAAGCAGTACTCTGTTTTTCATCGTGTTATATTTCCCTAATCACATCATAAACGGTACAGCTCTTGCGAACGCTCTATACCTACTTTAGAATTAAAATTAATAAAGTTTGTTTTAGTATCTCGATTAATGTAAACTTCTTACGATTTCCTCCTTATCTTCTTTCTTATTTATTATTTTTGCTATGAGAATTAATTTATTTTGTATTATAATTATAATAGCTGCAATTAATTACCAAAGTAGAGTAGCGTATAATCGAAATGCCTTAAACTGCGCAAATACTTAGATTGTAATATAGAATATACTGACATATAACTGAGATTGAGATTTTACATGAAAATACGAATATTGTATAAATGTAAAAAAAAATATGTTAAAAACTTAAACCCAACTACTGAAAATTGCTTGCAATTTTAAAAATTACAACAAATATTTTTTTGAAATGAATTGAATTTAGCATTTTTATTAGTTACCCAATACGGCGTCATTAAAAAGCATTTTTTTAGTTCTGCAGGGTTATTCTCAATAATTTAGAGGAAAATTCTGATTCGGAAACTGCCTTTACTTCGACTTGGATCTTTGCAGTTCACAATGCTCCGGTTATTTTTGATATTTCAATTTGGAAAAATCTGTAATTCTAAGTAGAAAGGTTTTCGCGACAAATTACTCAACGGATTTATTAATTTTCAAAATAAAAAATCAAGCTTCCGAATCCGAAAAGGTTTTCGAATTATTGATTTTCAGGGGGCTGAATAACTTTATGTCGTCTAGAGGGCGCCATATCCAATTTAATGTGAATGAAATATTTTATACATAATTTAAATTATGTTAATTGTCAAATTACGTAACGGAGTTTAGAAGTTATAAGGGAACATATGAACATACATACATACCGGTTAAAATCATATCCCCCTGTAGTCGGGTAAAAATAAATATTGCTATTAATCATACATTAGCCTATTAGATATTTGTATAAACGGATAAAACTTTTTGGGTCAGTTTCCCCGCTTGCTGATAGCGCTAATATAAAGAAATCTGACAGATTTTTGAAAGCTTTATTTATGACGCATTATCAGGAACCGGTGAAACTGGCCCTTAGCTGATTAGCCTACTTAAAATGTCATTTTTTTTACAAAGGCCTCTAGAATCCAGCTTCCGTTTGCTTGTGTATGTTGTAAGTGTGTATGTAGCATGATAATGTCTGATTATCGCTCGTGCTGCGATCGCAGAGTTCTACTGGTCGATCCATGGGCAATATTTTTTGCCCTATTGTTCTATCAATCAAACCACGGGCAAATCAAACTTCACGTCGTCCTATCGATGTACTCAGGGCAAATTCGTTTACCCGTGATTCTATGAACTATCCGTGTATGATGAACGGGTGGATTTTTAGCAGTCTTTTGAGTAAACCATTGCAAAGAGACTGACAACTCTAAAATAAAAAAAAATAGTTAAAATGTTAACAATCAGCTCAAGATTACCTACTTGTTGGTAGATACTAGATAGTTATTGCTCAAAGTTCAACTATTTGTGTTATCTAGGGTCACAAGCACACAATTTATTTAGGCGATTAGTTAAATCACATCATTTCTCTGTCGTTATATCAATAGTATCGAAGCACCAAAATCTTAAATTAAAATTTAAAAAAAGCGCTAAGAATCACAAAAAAGTATCTAGTAGATGCTAGAAATCCATAGTAAATATTGTGCGCGTATGTATGCATAAAATCTTATTAATTAATAACATTACAGACATCGGCCATACTTATAAACGGCACTTAAACTAATAAACCTTTAAAACGCTTCGACCAACTTTTCGCTAAAGAAAATAATCAAACTTTAAAATGGATATACCTATATTAATTCACCCCTAAGTAACGTTAATAAGTAAAGACAGCATTATAAATGTTGATTGAATCAGACATGCTGTTAACCCAGTCAATTGATGATTAAAGAATGTGTTTACGCTTTCCAAATGTCGCAAATAGTAAAATTCTGCTTTAGGCACACATATATTAAATACTTATTTTTATACGCATCAATAGGTACACTGTTCCTATATAAATAGGCACTGACAAACTGAGTCTTACGATACGACTATAGACTTAAGGCATATTCCATTGTATAGCTTATATGGAAGAAATAGATTATATTAAATTGTTACTTTCTCATTGCAATAAATCCCTTTAACTCTTTTATTTAGACTTTTATTTTCTCCTAGTGCTGGTGCTGAAAGAGCACTGTGGCAGCTAAAATAGTAATTATATAACAACGCAAGGGGCCTAGTGACGCAGTAGGAATAAAACTGGTCAAGTGCGAGTCAGCATCGCGTCTCTTATCGCACACTTAGGGAGGGTTCCGTACAATTCGAAACATAACAGTTTCAACCTCATATATTTGATTAATTGATATTATCAAGAATATTTGGTTTGGTCGCGATCTAGAAAGACGGGGCTCGTTTACTAGCGCCATCTATGTCATTTTGCCGAAACTACTTAGATAGATGGCGTTTAAAAACACGTTTTTTGTACGGGGAGCCCCTTTAATTTTTAACTTTATTTTGTTTTTAGTATTTGTTGTTCTAGCGGCAACAGAAATACACCATCTGTGAATTTCAACTGTCTAACTATCACTGTTAATGAGCTATAGCCTGGTGACAGACGGACAGCGGAGTCTTAGTAATAGGGTCCCGTTTTACCCTTTGGGTACGGAACCCTAAATATGGTCGGGTTTAACGCCAAAGGTAGTTAGTTCAAATTTCCGCCGTGCATCAATGGATTTTTTTATCGAAGAATGTACGTGCGCATTTCACAGTGGCCCTCCGGTGAAGAAAAAATATCGTTAAGAAACCCCCGACATGGTGCTAGGACACCAGTGTATGTCTGGCAAGCCAGCTACCTTGATTCATGAGTTCCGGCAGCAGTCCTTGAGAGCCAGTTCCCATTCTAGGCCTAGCGTGCTACCATCCTCGACCGCATCATCGTCTACCAACAGCAAGATTGTGATCAAACGCTAGCCTGTACTTAGTTCTATTATTTATTCTATGCCTGTATAATATAAAATAATAACACGTACCATCATCATCGAACCTACCGGAGAGTTCACAGAGTTTGGGTAGTTGCTTTCTGGGAAAGATAGTGATTATAAAGACTAGTAGAGTAGCACTTACTACTCCACTGCCCATAGGTGCGAAGCGTAATCCTGTCACGGGGGGCTACTGCTGAATTATTGGCTCACAAATCCGACTCGAAGGACCAAACCATGTACAACAAGTAAATTGAAACGAGAGGTCCAATGTTAGCCGTATATATTGACCACAGAAGATCTACAATAGTAGTGAAGTGAAATGGTTTAGTTTGCCTAGCTTTCTAACCAAACATAAATTTGTACGAGGTGTATACCATTTGAATGAAACGTTTTCGCGATGCAGAACCTGCATTTACATAGCTGGCGCCATCTAGATCAGTCTTATGAAGAAACCTTATTCCATTGCCAGTTCTGAGATCAAAGTTCACTCGGTACGTAATATGTACATTACCACCTACGTTTTAATTTGGGAGAACCGTCAATTCCAACCCAAACAGGCTTAAGTTTAGGCCAGTTTTACCCGTGCCTGATACTCCCTGATAGCATGGAATTTATCATTGTCCGATTTTCAACAACTTTTATGTTAGATACGATGCATAGAGAAATAATATTCATAGAGAGAACATTAGCATATGCGAATAAAATAGCTGTTGAGACACGACTAAAATGAAGCTGAAGAAAAAATGAACTTGGAGCCGGTTTGTAAAATCGCATACTCAGAGAAGGATAAAAAAATGTTGTTCATCTCGCTCTCTCATACTAGTGATTATATAGTTTTATCAACATATAGTTTTATCCTTCTCATATTATTATTTAAGGACAAGTCTATTTTTAATACACTTAGTCTATGATACGATCCAACCGTTGGCTAATAGAGGTCAAATAAAATAACAAAAAAATATTTATTCGATTTATTTTAACACAAAAATGTACAATATCAATAAATATAGTCACATCGGCTATCTATCACTCGTTTTAAACTATGATTTACTTTTTACAATGTTGTTATACAACATGTATTAATTCTTACAATTAAAATATGTAGTTAATAAGTTCAGATGATTAAAATTGTGCATTTTATTTATTTAAGGGCAATCTAAAATAGTGAAGGAATAGTTGAGTTACATTATCGTAATCGTGCAATGCTTTATTTTTGGAAAATTTTGCGAGGTAAATGCTAACGCCTTTTGTTCGCTGTACAAAGGTCGATGTTCACTTTTTATTAGTTTCCATATAACCTTGCTTTTTGTGCATACGAAATTATACATAGAATAGGTCGACATTTTCCATTTTACGCTTTACTTAGACTGAGCGTCAATATAGACACATTATAAAAGAACATAAGACAACAGAAGTTGACTTCACACTACATATTTGTGGGACGATTAATAAATAAGTAGTTACTGTGACATCACTCAACTCAACTCGATTGATCTACAACGATAGTGCAATTCAATTTTTATTCGCTGTTAATTAAAAAGTTAGGTTAAATTGGAAGAATCTGTCAAAATATATTCGAGAGCTGATGATCTCAACGCAGTTGAAAAAAATGTATACCTAACTAAAAAATGCTGCATGAAAATCTAATGCTGTAATTTATATGAAGTTGTACTTAGGACCTCTTCCACGACGTTCAATTAATGTGTCAAATATAAGTTACTCGTTAGTGCCATTTCTCTTCAACCTTTTGTTATTTAGTTTCGATCGAAGTTAACCAGACACAGAGGAACACATCGGTCCAGATAGTCAATACTTTATGCAATGATTAGCTCGCTCGAATATTTAGTTATAGGTGGTATAAGAGGACACTTTTAGAATATGCAAGTAAATTATCTCAACAAAATAAACCTACCTATTTGCAATTCGCACTTTTTTAGGACGACAGTACGAGCGTCTAAATGCACTTCTTACTTAATATTCGAGTAAAGCGCATTTCAGACTCCGCTTTAATATAATAGCTTATAGCATATAGTTTATAGCACAACAATATCGCTCGCAATACATTTATTTAGAACATTGATTTTCAAAGTGGGGGGCGCGCCCCGCTAGGGAGGCGTGAAGACATCTACAGGGGGGCGCGGCTTCTAACGGCATCCAAGCTTTCAAAATTTTCTTACATTTTTGACGAATTATATGACATGGTTTAAAAACTACTGGAATCGATTCTGTAACGGATTCTGAACAAACTACTTTCAGGTTTCGCATCAAGTGGGAATAACCTTTTAATTTTACCTTTATTTTATTTTACAATTGCTTGGCGAACCCACTTGCTGCTACTTGCTGAGCCCTGGGCCGAGGGGACGCGTGGGCATATTAATTTTAAGCAGTAGAGAGGCGTGATACTTATAAGTTTGGGAACCCTAAAAGGTTGTTATTGCTTTGTAGAACAAAACGGCCCAAACGAAAGGCACCCGGATTGGAGTGTCTTTTTCTAACAGCATGCTATGCTATATATGTTCTATACTATAAGCATAGTACATATATAAGTTGTCCATACAAAAGACAGGGACAAACTCAGTTCAAGGTCGATCTTATTAGGGCCGGTGTACGCAGTCAAGTTTAATATTAAGTAGGTCTTTGTCACGCTGTACTATATAGCAGAATAGTATAGCGTAGTCTAAAATAAGCTTAAAGTTTGAAGAATGCTAACCACTGGTTAATCTACGACTAACTACCGCGAGAGATTTTCTGCCGATGATCTGTAATCAAGAACTAACTACTCAACGCTTAATTCGAACATTGTGAAAGCGGTCCTTATTGTAAACAGTGAAGTAGCAAGTGTCGTAAGAAGATATTGTTGACGAAATCAAAAACTCGTTTAGGAATTAAGTTAAGAAAGGTATCTAGCTCAGTTTTTTTTATTGGCAAAGGATCAACTGTATAAATCTTTTTTGAAGTTTAATGCTTATTGAAATCGGTTGTCAACCATATGCATAAGGTTGGAAACCAGTCATTTGATCTGGTTGACGTGCCATGTTGCCAACCATGTCATTAAATAGATAATAATTTAATAGTATAGCGTGGGATCACTATGTCACTGTCGATAAGTGATGATGCGGTCGAGGGTGGTTATATTGTCGTATATAAAAAGTAGCTAAAGTATACAAATGTTCGGGAATTCTTAAGACTAAGCGTGAGCATAATTATATTGCGTAAGTTAAAGATTGCTTTAAATATTGCAGAAAATAAAAGTATAGAATAGACACTATAGACGAACAAGACATTTGTTAATGATCTATTTTGCAACACAACCGCAAAAGTCAAAAGTCAAAGCATTTATTCAGTATATGGGCAAATAAAAAATTTGCACTTACACACGTCAAATTACATTAAATAGATCATATTCAATAAAAAATATTATAGATATAACAAACACTTCAAACAAATGCCTAATCTAATTTAATTCGAATGGAGACAATTTTTTATCATAACAATATATATCGCTGATAAAAGAGTTATAATAATAATATAAGCCTTTTAAAACTACACAATATATTTTTAAAATTATGTATTAACTTTGTTTATGTAGAAAATAACATGACAAAAAGCAAACTCTTTGCAGCCAGTTATTTTCGATAAATCGTTGTTTTTTTTTTAACCGACTTCAAAAAATGAGGAGGTTTCTCAATTCGACTGTATATATGTTTTTTTTATGTTTGTTCGCGGATAATTTCGTCGTTTATAAACCGCTTTTAATTATTCTTTTTTTGTTCGAAAGGAGATATCTCAAGTGTGGTACCATGGTAATTTTATGGTGGTCTGATAAGTATCTCTAGAGATATGGAGATAAACACCTCATCTATGTACTGAAAATTAATAGCGCGGCATTGAAGTCGGTTCTTTTTAGTTTTTTAAACGATCTTATTCTATGATTGATGTATTTGGACTTACAGTATTTAGGAATAGAAATTTTTTATCAGTTTGTTCTTTTTCTTCTCTTTCGCGACGACTCAGAAACTAATTCGTAGATAATTGCGTTGCAAAATAGACGAAATTATTTTGTTTTACAATTTTTATATTAGCGTATACTTAGATCTATCTATAATTCTATAACAATGTAAAGCAAAATGCATAACTACACTGGACGTGCCCAAGCTTCATATTGTTAACTTTATAAAAGTACCAGACTGGCTTACAAGTTTACAGAGTGAGAGACAACACTATACAACCTGTATAGCTGCATCTCACTTTAATCTTAAAACTTGTCAGTTAATCTGCGGTATTATATTAATTACTACATATTAATATTAAATCTCTCAATGTTTATTTTACGATTTTTTAAATCTCTTTATTCTGTACAAATTATAACAATTTCGACAATTTATAATGATCTCACAAGGTCTGGTATGACAGCATTTTAAAAAATCTTATGTAAATACATACATAGAAAATATTACCAAATGGTAATATTTTCTGTATTTTAAATATAAATAAGGACAAGGAAACCTTGTCATTTTTTAAGCGACTCTATTACTTTAGGATTAAATACGCTTTTACTTTAATAATCCTAAATCTATTCAAACTTAGGCTGAGTTGCACCGTCTTACTTTAACCGTAACTATAACTGTTTTTGCATGGAGTTTGACTGATCTTTGACGTTTGATATAGTTAAAGTAAAATGGTGGAACTCAGCCTTAGTTATTTATTAATAGTGAATTTCAACAATGTTAAAATTTATTTTTCGCAACGTAAATAAGTTGCATTAAATGCACAAGAAATCAAGTAATGTGTGTGGCATTTTACACATTTTTTTTAATGGGAATCAATTAAACAATAATAATAATGAATTGATTGCACTGTTGCAGCAGACATATTTCACTTTACAGTACTTTCATTTACTTAAACAATTTTGAAATAGAAAGAATCTAGCAAATAACAATCAGTCAGAAAAAAATAAATAATCGAAAGCGAGCAATGGGGAAGAAAACTGTCAATTAGTTCCGACTAGAGGGCACCAAATGTTTGTCCCAGAAGAACTGTTAATCTACATAGAAATAGTATTCTTTTTAATTATTTTCACTTATGACATAAAAAAATATGATATAAATATGATCGTCTTTTGGGTGTGAAGAAATAGGTGTACATAAATTTCCAAGTGATTAAGTGATGGGAAAAAGCGCTGAGAAGAAAATTGTGAAGAAACTAAGTGTACTGTAGTACCTATATGAAATAAATGAATATGAATACATGAATTTTAAATTAAGCGATTTTTCGAGGATATGTAGTACACACTTCAAAAAAACCGATAATAAAACAACTTCTCATGAGTTTGAGTTTTAAAGATTTTGTGAAGTACTTGTTTCATAAATCGACAAAAACTTGAACAATGCTTAAAAAATAAAAAACGCAATGAAAAGCGTATATTTATGTCTTTTGACAGGTAACAAACATATAGCGCCCTCTACCGGACAAGCTTTCGGTAATCTTCTTCATTAGAAACAGATAAAAATAACAATAAAAATGTTCGACGATTTCGATTTAGCTTACAATTAATAAAACAATTCTAAATATACCCGAGGGGTTTCAAATGCTAGGAAACGAGTGGACTTATCTCTTTAAGTTGTTATCACACAATTCGCTTCTGTTATTTTTTTAAATGCAGACTTTGTGTTCTTCAGATGAAACGGCAAATAAATATGATTAGGAAAGGTGAGAGAAAAAACTAAGGTGAGACTTAATTTGCCGGGTATCAACTTATGAACTAATTACCGAAATGGTTGGAGTCGATTCGGACATATTTCATACCGAACATGGTGTAATTAACGCACATTTTATGCAGAAATATTTTTTAAATTTCTAGGTCTTGTGTCACATACTTAGTTGATAACTCAGTTATTTCTTATCACTCTAACTTTAATCTCGAATACAACGAAATGACAGAGATGGAGCTAAATTGACGCAGGCTGTTTAGCTCCATCTCTGTCATGACGGAAATGCAACTGCATTCCCGTCATGACAGAGATGGAGCTAAATTAGATAGGAGCTAATTAGACAATCAGATAGCTTAATTCTAAACCTTATTATCCCTCTATAATCCCAGGCTAAATGTTCTTCCGATCTATCTACAGATAACATTATCTCTCTGTAAATAACATTATCTTTCTGTCACAAGCGTGCTACATCGTCGATCCCGTCAGGTAAGATAGAGGTCAAACGCTTGTTCATCTCATATTTAAAAAAAGTTATATAAATATTCATATGAAGGCCATCTATTGGAGTCTAAAGTTACTACGATTTTGTAAAGGCTTCATTGTAAACAGAAGTAATTTTTGGTTGCAATTAAATCATCAAATTATGTTTTTCTCTTAAAACATGTCGCAATAAAACTTATACACTTATAACCTAATGTTTCTAGAACACACTGTGATATCTTTTAAGAAATCACACAACATCCGACACTGTTTGAATTGTTCTAATATTCAAATTAAATTGTTGCTACCATTACAAAACTAATATTCACTTACTAAAGGTCCTATCCTATCCATGGTCATGTTATCAATATATAGATAACATTATCTATCTATAGACAACATTATCCATCTATGTATAGATAACATCATCTATCTATCTATAGGCAATATTATGTATCTTTAGATAAAATCATCTTACTATCTATAGATAACATCATCTATCTATAGATAACATTATCTATCTATAGACAACATCATCTATCTATCTATAGACAACATTATTTACCTATCTATTGATAAAATCATCTATCTACAGATAACACCATCTGTCTATCTATCTATAGATAGATAGATAACATCATCTATCTATATATAGATAGATAACATTATCTATCTATATATAGATAACATTACCGTGTCCTATCTATTCACCGTTTCATCCGACTGCATTCTCACCAACATAGGACAATTAGCTAGTATCCACGTTACTGCGGAGGTTTGGCGAAAGAGAATCTAGGCAACGAGATACCGAACTTGGTCTCCAAGCCGGTTAGCACCGGCAGGGCTACCTCGTACCCGCCGATGTGTTGCGGCTTCTTTACTGGCTCCTCGATGGGAGTGGACACGTGTAGCTCCGACCCAGTCGGTCGACTGGAACAAATTTATTAATGATAACACTTTACTGCACACAAAAAAAAATACATACATACCGTAGAGGGAAAATTAACTAGAGAACATTAGCGTATGCGAATGAAATAGCTACAGAGATATAACCCGACTAAAATGATCAACACGTGATACAAATGCCAGTTATAAGATAAAATGAACAATGTAATTTGGTCGGGTCATACATGACAGCGGGTGAAAGCCAATGGGTGCTCTAGAACTTGGAGCCAGTGCTGGAGCCAGTTTGTAAAATCGCATACGTAGAGAAGGATAAAAAATTGTTGTTAATCTCGCTCTCTCATACTAGTGATTGTATAGTTTTATCCTTCTCATATTATATTACATACTCCTTAAGGACGCCTATTTTAATATACTTAGTCTACGATACATACAATCACGCCTTTCTCCCGTTGGGGTAGGCAGAGACTACTTCTTTCCACATGCTACGATCCTGACACACGCCTTTCGCTTCTTCCGCTTTCATGAGCGCTTTCATACATGCTCGCCGGTTATAGGTACTTTTGACTTGGCCTTTCGTTAAAACGTCTTCAATCTGGTCGTGATACGTTCGCCTAGGTCGGCATCTACCGGCTGACCCATTCACACAATAAAAATTCGTTTTGTGCAGTTGGTTAAAATATTATGTATAAGAAACTCACGATCCTCCGAAGTCGACGTAGAATAGACGCTGCAATATCTCGTAGGTAACCAGCGTCACTCCGAATTGTGGCGAGGAGCGGAACACACGCGCTGGAAATATATTGTTAGTATTTATTTTATGCTAGTGGTATTCGTTTCGTTGTGTTCTAAAACCGGCGTCTTTCGGCACTCCTTGAGTCATGAATCGCGAGGGTGCGCCAACATTTGGTCCTTCGAGCCGGATCCTCGTCGCGATCAAAGCAGAAATTTAAGTCTTATACTATACTACGCGAGAAAATTCGTCGTTTGTCTAGTTAAACATCGCGGATTACTTATTTATTTTCCTCATTTGAATATTTTTATTAACGCGTTCACAAGATATTTCAATTTCAATTCGGCAATAGCCTAATGGCTAAAGCATCGGCCTGGCGATCGAGAGATCATAAATTCGATCCTCACCCATTGCACTATTGACGTGAACCCACTTTATATATATTTAGCTTAGTTAGAGGGGTTAACAACGCGTATTACTAGTACACTTTTTAATTTAAATCAAATGTAAATGTCTCACCCATGGCTCCCTTCCAGAAAGCTCTAGCACCTTCTTCCGCGTAAATCTTCTTCGTGGCGTCGATCACTCCGTTGTACGTTGTCTGACCCGTTCGAGCTACTACCTGGCGTTTTACATACAGGACATTAATATAAACTAAATTAATTAAACAATTAAAGACCCATACAATAACAACATATTTTTCTGGCATATTTTGTTCAACAGGAACCCTAAGTGTGCGAGTCCGACTCGCACTTGGCCAGTTTATTTAAGATGTGTTCAGTAACGGTGACTGACAGAGTCTGTGCAAAACGAGAACCGTCGTATAAATTGAGAGCGGGCGTGTTGATGGTTCTGATTTACTGATAAAGCTTTGGTTTTCTAGGGGAAAGCGGTGCCGTCATATAGCGGCCGTAATACAGCGGTGAATGACGTCACTAGAACGTTGTCTATGTAAACAAAATGGCGCGGCTTCTTAGAGCGCGGTAACTATTTTAAATACTTATTGTGTTTTTTTTACCGGAACAACGTACAAATGAGTTCCAACTATTGGAGCAGCGAGGACGTCAAAATTTTATACTTTTCGTTTGACGTTTGTTTAAAATAATTACTGACGGTGTGTTAAAACGGCCGTGGAACTATCCACATGTCGTCACCGTCAAGACGGCCGCCTTTTTGCGTCCGTAATATTACGGCCGCTATATGACGGCACCGCTTTCCTAGGAAACCAAAGCTTAACAGTAAATTAGAACCATCAACACGTCATAACTACAACGTATCAATACCACTAGCAGTAAATTAGAACCATCAACACGTCATAACTACAACGTATCAATACCACTAGCAGTAAATTAGAACCATCAACACGTCATAACTACAACGTATCAATACCACTAGCAGTAAATTAGAACCATCAACACGTCATAACTACAACGTATCAATACCACTAGCAGTAAATTAGAACCATCAACACGTCATAACTACAACGTATCAATACCACTAGCAGTAAATTAGAACCATCAACACGTCATAACTACAACGTATCAATACCACTAGCAGTAAATTAGAACCATCAACACGTCATAACTACAACGTATCAATACCACTAGCAGTAAATTAGAACCATCAACACGTCATAACTACAACGTATCAATACCACTAGCAGTAAATTAGAACCATCAACACGTCATAACTACAACGTATCAATACCACTAGCAGTAAATTAGAACCATCATATAAGTTTGGCAACACTAATGTTGCGATGACAACATTGCTCTGTCATTGCCAATACGACTAAAAATGTTTGATAACTTGGTAAGTACCACGGATAAAGACAGAAGGATAGGAAACTGACGTCTTAAAAAGTTCTGAAAATATGTCGCAGAGTAGTTCCTGTGTCGCTACTCGCTAGAGAAATATATCGACAGCAGCACCCCTAGTATGAGTTTTTATCGTAAACGCTTTTGACAGATCTCACATAGTTTTCGACTTATTCTGGCTCCCTGATTGGTCTAAATTTAGTTAAGTGCAAAATTTGCTCGATATACGATATCGAGTTTGGTATAAAAACTCGTACTTAGGGTACAGAAAGCGGAAATTTCGTATCTAAAAATTTGCCTGAATGAATTTTTACTATATTGGTGTACAGAAAAAAAAGCCGCGTCGAATAGTCTATGTCTAGTCTTTCTATGATGAAAAAAAATAATGATACACCATTGATTTGTTTGTAGGTTGTCTACTGTTCACTCAAAAATGGTTTTTTCAAAGTTAAAATTTTCAGATACGACATTTCCGCTTTCTGCCATCGATATACTTCACTAGCGACACAGGCATTGAACCGGCGGGTCTGAGTACTACTCTGCGACAGATTTTCAGAACTTTTTTAGACAAGTTTTGTTAGAAATATCGCTCTCCTTCTACCTAGAATCCATTCTCCATGGTAAGTACCTACTCTTATTACTATCGGGTAGTACTAGGTAGGTACGAGGCTCGTTCAATAAATACTTAGCCTACAAAAGAAAAACGAAAATTTTCGAAAAGTGCCGATTTATTCTTCTACATAATATCCTTTTAACTCAATACACTTGGCCCAACGATGCTCCAACTTTTTTAACCCGTCTAAAAATACGTTTTCCTGAAGTCTGCAAAACAGGGGCGGCGATGACCTCCTCATTCGACCCAAATCTTTTTCCGACGAGTGACTTTTTCAGGTTTGGAAACAAAAAGAAGTCACAGGGGGCCAAGTCTGGAGAGTATGGTGGATGGGGCAGCAATTCGTAGCGCAATTCGAATGATTTGGCCATGGCGACGGCAGAGGTGTGAGCCGGCGCGTTGTCGTGGTTGTTGTCCAGTGTGAGCAAACGCGGCACCCATCGCGCTGACAGCTTTCTCATGCCCAGTTCTTCGTGGAGAATATGATGCACCGTTCTTTCTGCAATGCCCACAGTGTCAGCTATCTCGCGAACCTTCAATCGGCGGTCTGCCAACACGAGATCGTGGATTTTTTTTATGTTTTCCTCCGTAGTAGCCGTTTTCGGGGCACCTGGGCGTGGCTTATCAAAAACCGACTTGCGGCCACGAGCAAACTCGTTACACCAATTCTTGACGGTTGCCATCGAAGGAGAAGAGTCATTGTACACAGCATCCAAGCGATTTTTAATTTCACTGCGCGTTTTCCGTTTCAAAAATAAAAATCGAATCACCGAACGATACTGCTCTTTTTCCATTTATGTTAAACTGACCGACACGTTCGCTTTCAAAGGCTATTAAAACAAAACTAATAGAGGTCATTGTTTAAAACTTTGACAATAGGCTTCAAAAACATTGCACTGTACTATGGTAACATTTTTTTGTAATAGCAGTGCCATCTGGCGATGAGGCTACGTACTTGTTGAATGACCCTCGTATATATACCTTACCTTCCTTACCTTTGAATATTTAGCTCATAGTAAAGCCACGACGGTTTTCTTTTTGCGCAGACTCTAAATCAATTTTTTTAAACGATTTCACAAAAAAGGAAGGGGTTCTCAATTTGTCGGAATATATATATATATTTTTTTTATGTATGTACACCGATTACTCGAAGATGCCTGGACCGATTTGGAAAAGTTTTTTTTTGTTTTTTTTTTGTTCTTCAAATGGGGACATTTAAATTTTAGCGAAATCAGTCGAGCGCTTTTTATTATTTCAACATTTGTATTACGATGTATTTATATACCTCGATGACATGCTACTTACTGCTGGCTTCTTTGACTAGCACGACGTTTGAAGTTGGTTCTGTTAGTTTAAACGATCTTAAATGATTTCAATTTATATAGTGTATTTTTGTAGTGGTAGGACTTCTGCTAGTCCGTCTGGGGCGGTACCACCACTTAATGTTCAGCCGTGAAATAGGAATGTTTTTCGGTTGAAATGGCAAGATGTCCAGTGCATGGGAGATTTCACATCTTCATGTCTCAAGGTAACAGGCGCAGTGCAATGACTTGACAAAATTCTGGCAGTGCAGAATGTTGCATGCCGCTGTATCTGTTAGAGGTAGACGTCATCGCTTACCATCAGGCGAGCTTCGTGATTGTCCTGTTACCTTTTACCATTAAAAAAAATATATAGTGTTTAATATACCTGTAGTCGTGTTTTGATGACGTCAGCCGGCGTGACGAGCGAGGCGGCGGGCACGCCGGCGATCGCTCCCGCGCACAGTAATGTCAGCGGGTGGTTGTAACCATTCTCGTCTGCGAATTTCGCCTGAAATACATTCCGAGCTGTAAAAACCACTTGTAAGTTATAATATTTGCGTGATGATATTGGGCATGATGACAGTTCATAAAAATTACTAAATGATTATTAACAATCCAAAATGTCGCCGTGCAGCGGGACTTGAACCTGTGCCTCCTGGGTAACACGCCCAAGGGAGAACCAACCAACTTAGCTATGGTCGCCTCCAACTAAAGTTATGTATCCGTTTAATGAAACCCGGTTTCCGGTTCCCGGTTCCCGGTTCCCGGTGCCCGGTTTCCACCGCGAAAGAGAAATGAGCGAGAAATAGTTCGGCGGGACGGATTCTTTTTACCCGACTGCGAGAGAAGGATGGTTATGTTTTCGAGTGTATGTATGTATATTTCTTAGGCACGCTCTAGAGCCTAAACGGCTTGTCGTATTATTCTTGTCTCTTTTATTATTATTATCATTGTTTAGTTTGATACCACAGTATTTTGAACATTAATTATTTTGAGATTACTTTTTGGCGCCAAAAATCATTAATTTTATTTTTTATTATTTGATATACCCAGAGTCACGCTCACGACTAAGACGAATCTATTGAAACCACTCACATAAACATACGATAAGCCGTTTAGGCTCTAGAGCGTGCCTCAGAAATATACATACATACATACTCTCGAATAACATAACCTTCCTATGCGTGGAAGTACAGCGTGTATTGCGGCCTATTCGACTCGGCTTTGACCCGTCAAAAACGACTCGAAATGAGAATTTACGAAAGGAACACGAACCGTATACCTCCGTACGAGTGTGCACAAACATCCATACATTTTCAATCCGAACGAAGCGATTTGCTTCCACATTCATCATACGTACCGCCAGGGATTGGAACTCCTTGCCTGAGTCTGTGTTTCCGGAAAGGTACCACCTGGGAGTCTTCAAGTCGCGAGTGAACAGGTATCTTCTAGCCAAGCTACATCATCACTTAACATCAGGTGAGATAGTGGTCAAACGCTTGACTATAATGAATTAAAAAAAATACTAGGATTGCCAAACCGGATTAGAAAAGAAGACGAATCGAGTTCAAACCGAATATGGATAAGTAGAGTTAGTTTAACCGATTCCTAGTGAAGTTTCAGACAGTAATGTTGTAAATACTTCTTTTGTACTATTAAAACTCTCTATAGTTTTGTCAGGGATACAATTATATTTTTAAATAAATTGTTTGGATCATAGAATTGCTACTGTCAGTCTTTGGAAGAGATTATAAAATAAAAATGTCTACACATTACAAAATTTATTTTTCTATTTCCTTGGTTATTCCAACAAGTTATCTGTGATATGACACAATATAAAAGTTTTTAAAATTCTGATACGTCCCTAATATCAGGAACCGGAATAAACCGGCTTTATTTTGCACTACCTATATCTTGGATTTATGCACTCGGAAATCCAAGATACAGGTCTTGAGCCTAGTTTGGATTTCACAGTATTTTATATTTTTTATTTGAACGTACTGTGTTGTTTGAACGTGCATTAATTCCTATATTTAATACTGTATTAGTAATAAATACTTTGAACTTTTTTTTTTAAATTTCTTATAAACTAAAAATATAACGCAATCACCTTAACGTGTGCATACGCTGGGAAATAGATGGCGCTGAAGGGCACGTCTCGAAGCAGGCAAGCCTTGGCGCCCTTGTACAGTCCAAACAAGCCGAGCTCCTTCACTACGGACCAGGCTCGCACCTTCTGTCCGCCCGCTATCTCCCCGGCTACTTGCAGACGGATCTTCACTATTTCTAGAGGATTTGTGAACACTACTTGGGAACCGCCGGCCTGGAAACATACAATATCTATATATTAAAGCCGGCTTTAGACTATGGAATATAATATATATTACATCATGAGATATAATTCCTTACAGTACGCAAGTGAAAAACCTTGGTCTTATAATTAATCAGACATTGTCATGGGGTCCACAACTAAAAGCCGTTAGGCGCAAAATGTTCGCTTCTGCGGGCGCCTTGAAACGCCTCCAGAATTTTCTCCCGACTGCTACCAATGTTGTGTTAGCACAATCTCTTCTGCTTCCTATTCTTGATTACGCCGATGCCAGCTATCTAGATTTAACGGAGGATCAGCTAAACAAACTTGAGCGGCTTCAGAATTTTTGCATAAGGTTCATATTTGGCTTACGCAAATATGACCACGTCTCGTATTTTCGACATAAGCTCAAGTGGCTTCCTATTCGACTTCGCCGGAATACTCACATTCTCTCTCTCTTATTCAGTATACTTTTCAATCCCGCTTCCCCGCGCTACGTTAAAGATCGCTTTGAATATTTACATTCACAGCACTCATTAACGTTGAGGTCATTAGAAAATCTAACGTTACAAATACCTACTCATTCAACATCTTTTCTCGATAAATCGTTTTCGGTACAGGCTGCACGCCTTTGGAATGATTTACCAGTCGAAATCAGACAATCTCCATCTCCTCAGACCTTTAAGGAACGACTATATAAACACTATCTTGCCAGTCTCCACTAAATTGCTAGGTATATTGTGTTCTATGTTAATAATTGGTAGTCTCAATCATTGTATTGCTATGCTACGGTGTATTTTATTATTATATGTATGATATATATTATTATTTAATATTTAAACATAGGTATGTATGTATATATGAATATATATATATATATATATTTCATGTATGTATGTGTATTTATGTGTAATGTATAGTATGACATTTGTTTTTTTATGTTTGTAAGCATATTTATTGATTTTATTTCAATAATGATACACCACCGTCCGTCACAGTCTCGTTTTCTTTTTTACTATTGGGTTGTCTGGAAGAAATCGCTCTAAGCGATAAGACCGCCCTTTGCATAGCTATAGTTATAAGTTTAGAGTATATTTTGTTTAAATTGTTTCTGTTCTTTTGGTGTGCAAATAAAGAGTTTTTCTATCTATCTATCTATCTATAACATTTTATCGCTCGTCATACATTTGTATGAGACCGTTTACACTGTGCTAGAAAATATATCACATATCTACAAATATACTATAAATATTTTTTGGCTGACTGAGCGACATTTGAATGTGTATATTTTATTTACCTCACGTCCCCGGACACCACGCCACCCCCTGCCTCGGCTCAGAATGAAACCATAGATAAATAAGATGAAACCGAAGCTGAACTATATAACTTACAGTGTGAACAGCAATCGAGGGATGTAATATATAGCTCAAGATATATTACATCCTATAGTCAAAAGGCGGCTTAAAACGTGAAGCGAAAACTTTGTACCCCTTTTTAAGAAAATAGCGCTTACACAAACAGGTTAAGTTTATATGGAGAAGAAGTACATAAAGCTTTATTTTTACTATAATAGCTTAAGCTGCTTAGCCCAATGGCTACGTCGGTCTGGCTACCAAAAGATCGTGAGTTCGATTCCACCCATTGCACGACTACTGACGTGAACCTACTCCAGCCAGACACGAGCATATTTAACTTATTTGGAGAGATTAACAACACTACTAGTACGACTCCTACTAAATATAATCATTCTAAGTAAAATGTTTAAAATACACACCACCGTCCTTGTTCTATCTATAATGTTATGTCCATCCAAAGGTTGTCTGGAAGAAATCGCTTTTAGCGATAAGACCGCCCATTGTACCTAGTATTAGTTAAGTCCTATTCAGTATGTATTTTCTAAATTGGTGTCAATAAGTATTTGTATTGTATTGTATTGACTCCGGCCAGTGGCCGCAACGAATATGAACGTCGCGCGAGTCGTGACATCTAATGAGCGAGGTGCCTTATGGCAAGTTCACACCAGACGATTTTTGTTGCTCAACTTCCTATGGATGTACTTTTCTTTCGATTCAAAGTACTTTTAGTATCGATACTGAGTAGGTACCGGTTAAAAGTACTCGTTTCGTTACTCAACTATTTTTCTTAGAAGAACATTTAGGCTGACATTATGGAGCGATAATAAGGTTTAGAATTAAGCTATTCGATAGCGCGATTTAAACAATACATAAGCATCGAATGTGTATTAGTTGTAACTCGTATCGTACATCCGTAGGATATTCGATATCCGTAGGCTAAAATCATTAAGATAGTTAAAACACTAAAACAACCGACTTCAATGCCCCGCGAGTCAATTTCAGTAGCAACTTTGAGACGTTTATCGTCATATCTCTGGAGATACTTATCAGATCTCGATGAAATTACAATGGGACCACCTCGGAAACGTACCCTACTGATTACAAAAAGAATCCTTCGAATCGGTTCACAGTTGACGAACTAATCGCGTAACATACATACAAAAAAAAAAACATAAAGACGAATTTAGAACCTCCTTCTTTTTGGAAGTCGACTGAAATATCCCCTCGTCTGAACCTGGTATAACAGTTATACTTACACATGCACCAGCAAGAATCTCAGCGTATAGCGATATGTTACCATTCTTGTCCATGAATTTGTCGCGCACCAAATCGTTCATCTGAAAACGTTACAAAACATTTTTAAGCTTTTATACTTGTGTGCAACTTTCATGATTACTTACTACTACTAAGAACACATTTAAGATACGTAAATACTCCTTCACAAACAACAATTTCCACAGGTGGTATTATATCGATGTTCCGCCTGACTTGCTACCAAAAAAAAGTAGCTTACTATCAAGAAGAAAATCTGCCGCCATAACCTTACGGTGTTCCGGCAGCCCACAGCCCTCGAGTCTCGAGTATTTTAGGCCTAGCGTGTTCACTATCTTGGACCACGTTAGCGCTTACCACCTGGCGAGATAGTGGTCAAACGCTAGCCTATAAGATACATCATCAACATAATGGGGATAAACAATGATAAAAATAGAACTGCAATCTCCTTGGTAGATCCTCCTGTGTCAAAGTGTACTATAATAGAAAATAAGTCATTTTATAGCAGTATTTTGTTAAGAAATGATTTCTTATTAAAAGTTTGTATCATGATAAGGATTTCTAAGAAATCTTCAACTAATTTTATTTCAGTTGTACATGTATAAAGTCTGTTATTGTTCTATGTAATCTCTCGGGTCGAAATACGCCCGGACCTTTGGAAGGCATTGACGGAGCCGAAACCAACGTCAAGAGGCCCTTTACAATATATTATCTTAATTATACATTATTGTAAATGGATGGGAGGATATGATAAACTATGGAAATGTGGATGGTACAAAATATAGGCTATTGTTATGAATTCTTAATGGTCAGTGGTCTGGTCTGGATGAGGTACGGCACCCGCCAATTATGCCTCATTTCAAAATATTAAGGCGGGTGGTGACACGCTATACACTGAATGGGCCCCACATAAAGGCGGACCGTTATGTCGGCGCCGAGGGGCAACATTGGCGTGGGTAGCTAAGGGTGTTGAGAGGTGTGCTTTCACTAAACGCTACTAACGGCTTTATGCCTTTAACGCTTCCACCCAGGAGCTTAGGTGTTAGCTCTTGCGATTCCCACCACCGGCCGGCCGGTCAAGGCAAGCCGGGGGTCAGAGGGTCTCATTTAGCCCTCACGGGATAGGGGTACGCGGTGTCGCCACTCACCGTCGCCTCGCCACAAAGCCGCCCCTGCGGTTCTTATTATTAAGGAGTCTCAAAAATGTGATCAACTGTGACAAGGACGGAGGAGGGGTAAAAAAATCACGAAATTAGTATGACGTACTTTATGGATGACCCCTAAACAATGCAATAACAATGGTGTTGTAGATGTTCATAGGCGGTAGACGGTAACCGCTTTCAATCATGCGTACCGTCTGCTAGCTTGCTTACTTAAATATGAAAAAAATGTTAGATCATAATAGAGATATGTATCAAAAGAAAAGATAACTTACAGTAAGTTTGATAGCCTTCTCCGGCGCTACTCCAATGAGCTGGGGCACCAGACCTCGGTACAGCCCCAGGACGCCCTCGTGTCGGATCACCTTACGGAAACAGTCCCACGAGTTCCTGTACGCAACCTCCCCGATGAACGAGCCGGTGCGTTGATTCTGCATTCTTGTTTTTACCAAGTCGATTGGGTACACCGCCGACGCTCCAACAGCTGGGAAATTATATATATTCAGTATTTTTATTGCATTTACAAGTGGCAATAGCCCAATGGCTAGGGGTCATGAATTCGTGAGGTCGTGAGTTCGATCCCACCCATTGCACTGTTGACGTGAGCCTATTGCAGTCACAAGCATTCTAGCTTAGTTGGAGGGGTTAACAACATTACTAGTACCTAAAGTGCAACACACATTGCCAGTAAACTTTAAAAAAAACTATATTATAAACTTTATATGTTATATATTATATATTTTATGTTTACGACATTGTTTACGCAGTTATTCAATTGTTTTCCCGCCGAGTGGATATATATGGAGTATATATAATATGGATTCCTTCAAAAGGGGCGTCAAGAGAATCTTGTGTCTAGTGTTGCGAAAACTTGCGAATGTGTATAGGCGTCGGTGACCACTTCCCATAAAGTGCACCGTTTGCTTGTTTGCTTAAAAATTTGAAGTAGTAGAAACATCAAGTCAATATAATATACCAGCTGCGTTCTACAAAAAAATCTCATACGGACTCTCTATACGGAAAATACTCAAAGGAAAATTTGATGATTTCAAACTCTCTCTCTCTTTTTAGGTCAAAAACTAAAAAAATCTTAGTATGTAATCATCATAGTCATCACAATCACCCGGTGTGACTGCTGGACGTAGGCCTCTTCCAAGATACGCCACTGAGCCCAATCTTCGGCTCTTCTTTTCCAGTCACTGTCCAGTACTTTCATCATCATTATTTACAGTCAGTATTCGTCCACTTCTGAGCACAGGCCTCTGCTATGGCACGCTACTGAACTCGATCTTCAGCTCCTTGTTTCCAACCGCTGCCAGCCAGCTTGCGTATATCATCGCTCCACCTAGCTGGAGGGCGCCCTACACTACATTTACCAAGCCGTGGTCTCCACTCTAGAACAAAATCTACCCCAACGGTTATCGGTTCTACGACAGATGTGACCACCCCACTGCTACTTCAGATTGCTAATCCTTTTAGCTATGTTGATAACACTTGCCATGTCATTATCAACAGTATGCTATAGTTAGTAATGTTTACTTTTAATGTTTCAAGTGTGAGCTGGGCCTAAGGCCTTTTGCACATTATAAGATATTTTCTTGTCTATGACAGACACGAGACAAACACGGACGATGAACGTGTAGTATGCGCGTGTCTTATCCGACATAAGAAAAAAATATCTTCTAATATGTATGGTCAATGCGACTGAATTTCTCATGTCTCATAAGACATAAGATACAAGAAAGTATCTTATAATGTGCAAATGGCCTGAGACCATTTTCACCTGCGATTGGAAAATATGGTAATGTATACTTACCACCAGCAATGGAACCGAGTGTGAATCTGTATGTGCTCTCCAAAATCTGAATGAGAACGCTTCTCTCTTCCGGACTCTGCAACAAGTAAACCTCGTCTTTACCCGACTCTTGTCACTTGTTCCATTTACCTCTAAACGTGGCATACATTCTTGTTGCAAGATAAAAACAAGTTAATTTAGCTAATAACAACTAAGGGCCAGTTTTAACTGGTTCCCAATAACCCTATTAGGAACTATTCTGACAAATTTTTAAAAACTTTTGTATGGCGTCGTCTGTCAGATATATCGCTTCTTTGCTTCAATAACGTGACAAGTCCGAAAATGTTCTACTTCGAAAATAAACCAAAAACACGGCGATTTAAATTATCAAATAAAATGTGTGTTTTTTCGGACTTGTCACGTTATTGAAGCAAAGAAGCGATATATATATATATATTTACTATCTGAAACATTATCTTGATCCGGCGAAATTATTCCTTAGCCTTTTGATACTAAACCGTACCCCTAATGTCGTATATATAGCCAGTCTAAAGAATATTGGCCATATGAAGTAAATATTATCTTTACCCAACTCATTTTGCTTGTTCTATTAAGCTCTAAACGTGGTATACATATTTTTTACAAGATAAAAGCTCGTGTAGGTATGAATCTAAAACTCTATTGTCGGCGGTTACAGCCCGTCTAAAGAATATTGGCCATGTAACCTATAACTAATGTCCATAGAGGGAGACGCAACTAGGCAGCAATATTGCTGTCTTGTACTAAGGCATCAATATTGGTGCCTAGCTGCATTTTATAGAACAAGGCCTACTATAGATTGAATATTGTTCGCAAGCCTAGGGTTTAACTTGTCACCCTATCCACAGTAGCGGTCATGTTACGCGCTCTGTAAACTGTGGACTCTCTTCTGAAATACTGACCGGGTTTCAAATTTACTTACCTCAGTAATCAGTATTAAGAACTATACACTCTTGGTAGACTGTAGAGTATAAGACGCTAGACGTGACAAACAAAAAGTGACTTATTGAAAAAAAAAACTGCGTGAAAAATTAATAAGTAAGTATATTATAGTTTTGTAGCATTTCTCATTTCAAATTAATTTTAAACATAAACGTTGTATATAGGTAATTTTGTAAGCCATTTATAAAATAAAACTGGCCAAGTGCGAGTCAGACTTTTGTCCCGCACACGGAGGGTCCCGAACGCCATCTAACGAACTTCTAACACCAACTAAGTGAACGTAAACACAAAGGTGTTAGTAATTAATATTATTAATAAGGTAAACAAACGTTCATAGATGTCACCATAATAAAAAACACGTTTTGTTTTTGTATGGGGCCCTCTTTAATTTTAATCTTTATTTTTTAACTGTTCTGTTTTTAGTATTCGTTGTTATAGCGGCAACAGAAATACATCATCTGTAAAAATTTCAACTGTCTAACTATCACGGTTCATGAAATACAGCCTGGTGACAGACAGACGGACAGACAGACAGACAGACAGAAAGACTGACGGACAGCGGAGTATCAGTAATAGGGTTCCGTTAGTACCCTTCGGGTTTGGAACCCTATTAAAAATCCTTTATTTTGATACCCCACTCGATAGGTTTAGTTAGAGGTAAAAAAATTTAAACATAGCTTGGCGCCAACAATCAGCCATTTTAATTTTGATAATTTTGTCAAAATCACTCTCACGTACTCTCACAATTAAAAGACGAATCTAACGAAACCTAGCAAGCTAAAATTCATCAAGCCGTTTAGGTTGCAGGCAGACCGTGCCAAAGAAATATACATACATACACTCGAAAGTCATAGCCTTGCTTCTGACGCAGTCGGGTAAAAAAAAAAACAATGCGCATTATGTGCTTTAATTTGAGAACAAGGACTATTAGGTATACACCGGTCTTTCGTAATTTAATCAGACATGCGAAACATGATTTGAGTTTTACATCGCCAGTCGGGTTTTAGTTTATAATAATTATTATTCATTTATTTCAGAATATTAATTCCATTAAACTTATGTTTAGTATTGTTCTATAATTTTTATCTTGCATCAATAAATTATATGCAGAGTTTGATATGACATAGTTTTTAGGTACACTCATTTAGCTATCGAAGGCACAGAATAATTAATAGTACTGCGTATCGAAGTCGAAGATTTGTTAAATACAGTGCCTACGTACGATTAAAATTTGAGTTTTGCGCTTTTGTAAATGAGAAACTGTATCATGTCAAACACATCTAGCAAGTGCGCTTAAGTTATAGCTTAAAAATTTAAAAAAATTGTATATGTAAATAGCACGATGCTTGTAGCTTTGTATGGACAGTGAGCGTTTTGTTCGTGCTATGAGGTTGGGTGTTGGCTCACAGTTCATCTTCTTTTCTTCGCGTACCATACATGGAAAAGCCGACCTGAACTAGCCAAAGTTTGGCCTGAACCGTTATAACATACAGGAGCGCTTGATTCAGTTTTAAATAATTTATTAAGTTTCGTGAACTTTTGTAGGGTTCCGTACCCAAAGGGTAAAACGGGACCCTATTACTAAGACTCCGCTGTCCGTCTGTCTGTCTGTCTGTCTGTCTGTCCGTCTGTCACCAGGCTGTATCTCATGAACCGTGATAGTTAGACAGTTGAAATTTTCACACATGATGTATTTCTGTTGCCGCTATAACAACAAATACTAAAAATAGAATAAAGTTAAAGATAATAGAGGGTCCCCATACAAGAAACGTGTTTTTTTCAGCATTTCACGCCATCTTTAAACGCTTAGTTAGGTAAACGTCCCATAGATGGCGTTATATTGAAATGTCGATCCCTAACACCTTTGTTAGACGTTAGATGGCGTTATAAGAAACAAAATGTTTATTAATTATTATTTTTTGCTCGATCTTATAAAATTCTGCAGAGTAGTACGGAACCCTACGAGTGCGAGTCCGACTTGCACTTGGCCAGTTTTTATTTTGTCAGAGAAGACAAAATAAGAAATAATGCAGTGAACGAGCGTGATAGGCGACAATATTCCTATTGCGAAGGATTTTGTTAGGTATACGAGTTCACGTATAATCTCGTCACCGCGATCTAGAAAGACGGGGCTCATTTACTAGCGCCATCTATGTTATTTTGCTTTTTGGAACTATTTAGAAAGGTTGTTAGCTTAACAAACACGAAGGAGTTGTTAACACCCAGATAACACCTAGACTTTCATAGATGGCGTTATACTAAAAAACACCTTTTTGTATGGGGACCCCCTTTAATTTTTAACTTTATTTTGTTTTTAGTATTTATTGTTCTAGCGGCAACAGAAATACACCATCTTTGAAAAGTTCAACTGTCTATCACCGTTAATGAGATACAGCCTGGTGACAGACGGACAGACAGACAGACAGACAGACGGACAGCGGAGTCTTAGTAATAGGGTCCCGTTTTACCCTTTGGGTGCGGAACCCAAAAACTAACGAATCTTTATGTCGTACCAATCCGACTTGAACCCCTCAGGCGAAACTGAATGCAGAACTGTTTGTATATGAGCATAGTGTTATGTCTTACCTATAATAACTTAGCATTTCGACATGATTTTGTGTACCAGTATATTGTGTAGGTACAACAACTTAACAACAGGTATGGAATGTACAATGACGGAAAAGAGTTTGAGTTGTAGTGATGTTTTGGTCGTTTTAATTACGTGAAGATTACAGAAGTGTTTTGGACTAAAATTATCTTACACGCAGTTGCACAAATGGTTAGTTTTGCATCCATTAGTCAGTATCTTGGTATCACTTTATTTCTTGAAAGAGACAGATGTTCTAATGGGATCTAATAAGTAACTATTCGTGTTACTCGCACGGAACAGTCAATACCAAAATGTCACTAAAACGTAGTAGAGTCGAAAGAAGAATCAAACATAGAAACATCATAAACTCCGTTAGACCTTACTTACCAGTAGACGCCCCAAATACTCAACAAATCGATAATGTTCTCTCATTATATTTACCTCCTCCTTTTGAGCATTGAAAGAAAGAGAAAAATACAGACCTTTAAGTTAGTGATGTTTCCAAGCACACAGTTAAACAAGGTGAATGTTTTGTGTGAAACAGAGACAAATATAGAGATGGGATGGTGTCTTTTCTAATTTCTTAGAAAAATAAGGTTGTAAAGATAATATCCAAAGATTGGTGCGTTAAGACCGTCTACAGAAGCGATCGCAGAAAAATCTAGATTCTTTCGATAATAGTTAGGCGATGTCTTAAAAAAACTTGTTAGTTCCTGGAGACTCAACAGATGGCTTACAAAATGAACGCTGTGATCTGTCTATGTCATACTGAATAAAGCTGTCAAACCTTTGTTTTCTTTTCATTCGTTTTCGATTGATATCTCCATACCGATTTAATTTCTTAGATTTTTGCTTAGTAAATATTTTCGCTAAAAATAATAAATCAGAAACCACCTAGCGAGAGTGGAACTATTTTTTTCTTTAATGGAAACGGCTCATTAATATTTAATTCTATGCTAAGTGGGGACGTTTGCACAGCAGTAATTATAAGTATTTTATATTTCTCCCATATTTTACCTCTGCCTCACACAAATTACCACCTTCACAACAAATAAATACAGACTAATATAGACTAAACATACATTTTAAGCGAAAACACGGGATCTGTCGGTCTCCTGTAACGTTGGACATGTACACGGTTAAAAAGAGAGAGACTGATGTCTCATATCACAAGAGGGAAAGGGGTGGCTAATACTTACGGACACGGCTTTAATTTCGGCGACTCTTCGAGTGACTTGCTTGAAGTACTGTTCCGGTGTGATCGAGTTGAGGTCATTGTAGACGATGCGTCTGAAAATATATTGCTTTTATTAACGGAATACTGCGATTTAACCTATTGTTTTTATTTCTTTTAATTTATTAATTTTCTTATTTTTAGGTTTAAAAAAAGTGCATAATATAAAAAAGTGCGCGTGCACGTTTGTGCGTGTGCACGTTTGCGCGTGTGCGTCCGCGCGTGTGCACGTGTGCGCGTATGCGTGTGCACGTGTGCGAGTGTGCGTGCGTGTGTGTGTGTCAGCTGAATATACAATACGCTAAGAGTGGAAATAAACGTAAATTCGTTTATTTTCGCTAGAAATGTTGTATAACATATAGATATAATACCATTTACCTGTAAAAAGCGACTTGCTTCCTCTTTCATCATACGCAGTGCCAAGGAATAAAGTTCCTTGCCTGAGTCTGTTTCCGATTAGATACAACTTAAGGGTCTTCAAGTCGCGAGTGAATAAGGTATCTTTGGGTAAGCACGCTACATCATCGACCGCATCGCCACTTAACATCAGGTGACATAGTGGTCTAGGGTTACCCTTCTTTTCATAAAAAAAAACACAATCATGCTACGACTTAGTATTTTGTAATTGTGTAATTATGATTAAGATTAGGTATAAAAACCTGTTACAACTGCTTTTTATCGGCTATCGCCTGCGTGAGTGCCTACATTAAATTAATAACGAGTTGTTATCAACGATTACATTATAAGATGACAAATGTATGGGAAATAAATGGCTCATTATTTATTACGATTTAAATTCAAAGCGTTAAATTGTGATTTATTATAGCATGGTTTTGAAAATCTTTACACAATATTATTTGGTTTGTAGGAGAAGTTATGATTTACAATACATACATACACACATACATTTCCCGTTGGGGTAGGCATAGACTACTTCTCTCTACATTAATTAATGAAATTGTATATATTTTATATATTATACATTCTATTCTAGTTATAGGTTTAAGATTGGGAATTTAACGTGACTTACGCGATGTCGATATAGCGAACAACGTTATGTCTTTCTATTTTCTTCTTTTACTTCTACAATACAAACGTATTGAAGTACCTACATTATATTTTAGTATAGAGGTATTATTTTCTCCATTTGACGCGTAAAAAATATATCTTACTAAAAAGTCTTTGCAATTTAGACCATTTTCATCAAGTTAAGTTCATCTAGGCGTTTGACTACTATCTCGCCTGGTGGTAAGCTATGATTTGGTCGAAGATGGTGAACACGCTAGGCCTAGAATACTCTGATTTTCAAGGGCTGTGTGCTGTCGGAACACCGAAGGTTATGGCGGCAGATTTGCTCCTTGATGGTGGTAAGCTATTTTAAGTGTTCCGTACCTCAAAAGGTAAAAAAAGGAACCCTTATAAGATCACTTTCTTGTCCGTCTGTCTGTCCGTGTGTCACCACTGATTATCTCAGGTCTGAGGTCTATAGTCCTTATTGGGTGTATAAAAATCAAGGTCTTGAGTCAACACAATAAAAAGATATGGGCAAATTTAGATTTTCGCGAAAACATGTTAGTACCAAAATGTACCTTAAATATCAACTTTTTCATTTTTCGGAATTTTTCCTTTGTTTAAGGTAGACCTCTGAGTTATAAGAGTGCTCATACAATTTAGAGGTCTAGCTTCATTGGTTGGTACGTAAGCCTCGGTGGGCGAGTTCAACTCGACTTAGCCGGTTTTATTTGGTAGTAAGTCAGGTGGAACATATAAGAGCTCCTACCACCTGCAGACTAACACCCGTGCTAGGATTAGAACGGCCACCACTAGCTTAGAAGTCAAAACATCTATTCTTTACGCCAACAGAGCTATTATATTATAAATTGTTAAACACAATCCAAAATTTCATCGTACCGACGGGACTCGAACCCGCACCCCCCGGATTACACGTCCAGGTGCTCTGCCAATTAAGCCACGGTTCGATACATCGATACGACGAAATTAGTGGATTGCATTTTGTTAACCCAATTATGCATTGGTGGCATCGGTGGTATCGATGTATCGAACCGTGGCTTAATTGGCAGAGCACCTGGACGTGTAATCCGGGGGGTGCGGGTTCGAGTCCCGTCGGTACGATGAAATTTTGGATTGTGTTTAACAATTTACAAAAATATAAAGTGTGAGACACTTCAAAGAAACATAATATTATATTATAATATAATTTATGATCGTACAAAACAAAAAAACCGATTTCACATGCTGCGATAGACAAAATAGCCAGTTGCCAATGTTACCATAATCATGTCAAGGTATACATACAAATTTATTTATATTTTTTATCTCCAGAGATGATTATCAGATCTGGATAAAATTTGAATGGGACCAAACGGGAGGCATAATCAGTGTCTCAAAAAAAATCAAATCAGTTAAGATTTGACGGAGTTCTTAGGTAACAAACATTTAAAAAACACCGTCGAGTTGAGAACCTCTTCATTTTTTGTTAAGTCAGTAAAAAAACGATGATAACATTGACAATAGTAACAAGACTAGGAATAGTCGAACGGGGAAAAAAAGTAATAATCCTTATTGATTAGATTATATAGAACGGCGTGCTCGTCGTGTGGGTCGTGACGTGACGTAACACACAGGGTTGCCCGGACACAAGCACGGATCAAATTATTTAATTTGCCGTTACGTAGGGCCTCGATAATCCGAACGCCCAAAATGTATACCCTGTTCGGATCTACGCAGCGTTCGGATTATAGTATGTATACATTTTAAAAGACATTGTAGGAAAAACAGCAAACAATTCATTATGGAAACTATGTTTTAATAATTAGAAAATGTAAAAAATGGCGGGCGGAGCATTCAAGTATGAAACGTGTAGCGTCTAAAAAGTTTAATTCGGCACTAACTTACGAGTGTGGCATAGCCAGTTACTTAGAAATGGCAGGTCGTTCATCGTCGCCATTTCGTCGTTCGGTCTATAGAGGCATTTGGATTAGCAATTAAACCATCCAAATTTTTTTGTGATTGTAAATTTTATATTTTTTATTTAATAAAATGAAATTATCTAATAATTATATTACATCAATCGTGAGCTGGGTACCGAGTGCGTACCGAACTCGAGGCGCGTAGGAATTACTAGCGTTCCGGCCGTGTGTATGGAGTCACAAAATTGTTATATTTTATTACATATGATAATGCACCGGATTAGACAACCCTAATCTGTCATTGGCAATCAATTAACGCTGTATAGATGACGATTAAAAATATCAACTTGGCCTCGTGCACTTCACGTGATAGATTAGATTAGAAGGAAGCTTCTTCAAGATAATATAGAACTATCTGCACCCGACGCTTCGCGAGCATTAAGAGGGAACGGGGGGTTCACTCCTCCATACAAATGTATTCCCCCGTTTTCTCCATGGAAAATGCTTCTAGAGCAAAATTTGTTTCTACAAAATATCAAGGTCTGCTGTAGCTATGCCCCTATCATTTGCTTTTTTTGACCAACCAATTGCAAAAAGAAATATAAGCCTTCTATTTTACTCTTTAAGATTTTTGAAGGGTATTATTTCTATTTGCAATTGGTTGGTCAAAAAAAAGCAAATGATAGAGGTGTAGCTACAGCAGACCTTGATTTTTTGTAGAAACAAAATATTTATTTGTAGAAGCATTTTCCAGGGAGGAAACGGGAGCATACATTTGTATGGAAAAGTGCAGCCCGCGTTCGCTCTTAAATAAACCGGCCAAGTGCGAGTCTGACTCGCGCTAGTAGGGTTCCGCACACCGTACAATATTTAATATCATCGAGCAAAAAATGCCAGAAAAACCTGTTTCTTGTTTATGATTAATTTATTTATAGTATAACGTACGTAATCGAATAGTATGAAACAAAATTTTAGGGCGATGCTCAAATGTAAGACTATCTTCATCTGATAAGATATATTTCAATGCAGTTTCGTAGTAAGGCAATCTGTCGCGTTTGTTTTCTTCATTACTAGTACACTATTTTAGACATACATCTGCCCGAATTCAAATATGGAGTAGATACGTTCAGCACGGTAATTATTATAATAGCACCGTGCGTTCAGTGTGTAATCGCTGTACTAATTATCCCCATGTTTAAAAGAAGTTTAAAGAAGGATTTAAAAATACTAAAGGAGTAAATTGGCAATCAAGTAAATCGTTAACTGAATAAAAGTTGCTAATAGACTTATCAGGATCAGTTAAAACTGGCCTGATCACTACATATTATAAAATTACCATGCCACGTCAGTCTGTCTGTTCGCTATAAACTCAACAACTACCGAACGGATTTTCATGCGGTTTTCACCAATAGATATAGTAATTCATGAGGAAGGTTTAAGTGTATGATTCGTTAAGGTTTTCTTTAAATTGGTTGAAATATGACGATGACAGTTGAAGATGTTAATTCATACTCGACGCAACTAGCTGATGCAAAAATGTAGGCATATATGCTCTACCCGTGCAAAGCCGGGGAATGTCGCTAGATGATAATAAATCTAAGGGCCCGGTGGCGTAATCGGGAGGACGGTCGGCTTTGATGCCAGAGGTACCGAATTCAATCCCCGCTGTGCACCAATGGATTTTTCTATCGAAAAATGTATGTGCGCTTTTCACAGTGGCCGGAGACATTTACCGGAGGGTAAAGGAAAAACATCGTTAAGAAAACAACAACCCCCGCATGGTGGTAGGACACTACCTAGTGTCCGCCTAGCCAGCTACCACCCTCAAGTTAGAAAATCTGTCGCCAAAACATGTAATGTGTTCCGGCAGCTATCCTTGAGAGCACTTTCCCATTTTAGACCTAGCGTGCTTCCTATCTTCGACCGCATCATCACTTACAGGTGAGACAGTGCTCAAACGCTAGCCTATAAGATATTTAAAAAAAAAACTCACCCGTTAGTATGATTAATCATATCACAGAGCGAGTACAGAATATCAACTTCCAACGGCGTGATCTGGCTCATCATCTGAGCTGAATGTAGGAACTGTTCCTTCGTCACTTCTTGGTTTCTGTGACCGTTGGTGGCATTCAGGTAGACTCGTTTGATCAGCTCCATGTTGTTTAGAAGTGAATTGAAGGCCATGTAGTAAGGAAAGCTGATTTTACGCGAGCCTTGGGGGAAGCCTGCTGCCTGGAAAGAGATTAGAATAGATTTAGATTTAGAGATATTTTTACACATATTTAACGCGATTACTCCGTCAATGTCGAATCGATTCGAATAATTCTTATTGTAATTGGTAGGGTACGTTTCCGAGGTGGTCCCATTGTAATTTCATCGAGATCTGATAAGTATCTCCAGAGATATGACGATAAACGTCTCAAACATGCTACTGAAATTGACTCGCGGGGCATTGAAGTCGGTTGTTTTAGTTTTTAAACTATCTTAATTATTAATATAAAATTTGTCTATAGTACTGAAACATAGAGGTAGAGATTTTTTTAGGTTGTCAAACTTTCTTTAATAATTGTTTGTTAGGCTGACGTCAACGATTGGATGACAGCTGAACGGCTCATTACTTTTTTTTTAAATTCAAAGCGTTATATTATGCTTTTGCTATGTTTACTTGATAATTGATTATAATTTTTACGTATGTACGTTATATTATAAGTGCGTATATTAATACTGCCTATTATATTATATATTATACATGAATACTGAATAAATGGTTAAAAAAATGGTTTGATTTGATTTATACAGAGACTGACTGGTAAAATGTATTTAGTCCTTAGAATTAGTTGTTATAGCAGCCACAGTAATTCATACTTTATGATAATTTCAAGTGGGTTTAGGAGATACAGCCCGCTGACAGACGGACGGACGGACAGCGAAGTCTCAGTAGTAAGGTTCCGTTGGTACCCATTGGGTACGGAACCCTAAAAAGACTACAAAGCCTTTACATTACCGTCTCTTCGTAATCGAAATACTCTCATTACGTAAACCGGGTAAACAATTTCTTCTCAATCTATCGCAAGTAACACTGTCACAAATCAGTCACCGCCTTTATATTGCCAATGTGTTTTGTTCATGGTCTATGTTACGGCAATATCAATGACAATATCGTGGCTCACGCGATCTTACTGAATGTGCTCAAAGTTTGTATTAGAAACCAGGTCGATACTGTTTGAATTAATCACTTAGGACATTCTACCTGGTACGATAAGTTTGATGTTATCAATTACTACTTGTACCACAGAATAAACAATCATAAACTTGAAGTCTGAGTATGTTTCTTTTATTTTAAATAATTAAGATTAAAAATGAAAAAAGAATAGACGACGCTGTTCTACAATGGAGGGCGTTTATAAATATAAAATATGACATGACGCTTGCGTAACTTCCGTTGCATTCGAACCGTGACGATACGTCACAATTTTTTCACCAGGGCGCCTAAAGAAATTTCACTTATCTCCTCTTTAAGATTTTCGAAGGGTCATAGCACGGTAATATTATAATACAGTATTGTGACTCGGCCCTGTCCTTGAGATCAAAAGCTAAAGCCGCGCGGCAGCCGTCGGCACCGCGCGGTACGTACACGCGCGATAGGGCTGCGGTAGAGAACGGTAAGAGTTATTACTATTACCGTTCGGAGCTTACAGGTGATTTAAAAAATATCTGGGTGCGTTATTGAAGAATTCAAGCACACATAAAAAGCAAAATATAGTCTATAATTCCTTTGTGCCATATTAAGTATAATATTTATATATATTCTCAATCAATCTAATATTCACAATTCGCACGCTTTCTGTTTAAACCGTCATTACACGACTGTACCTTCACACAGTTCGTTCGTCACTGCGGCGCAACCACATTTAACGTGAGCTGCGTACCGAGTGTGTACCGAACTCGAAGGCGCGTAGGCATGACGCGCGTTCCGACCGTTAGTATGGAGTCAGAGTACTGTTTATTATATTACCGTGGTCATATTTATATTTGCAATTGGTGGGTCAAAAAAAGAAAATGATAGGTGCGTAGCTACAGCAGACCTTGGTTTCAATTTTTTCTTTAGAAGCAGTTTTCCAGTAAGGAAACGGGGGAATACATTTGTATGGAAAAGTGCACCCCACGTTCTCTCTTAAAGGGTCAAGCGTTAAAGAAAACAATAAAATGAAGACTTACATTAATAACCTTGTTCTTCAAATCCTTCGTCAACAAATGATTCTTGACGCTCAGCATGATATCTCTAAAATCCCCCGCACTGATGAACCCACTGCCATCACCGTCGCACTTCTTGAACGCTTCCACTCCGTACTCCTCGTGGAAGTCGTGGAGGAACTGGCTGAACTCGGGGTAGGTGACTAGCCGTTTCTTGTCCTTGCCGAAGTATAGACGGACGAACGTACTCTCCATGTTAAATGGGAGCTTCTTGTGTAGTGCCGTTTTGTGCATGACTTCGGCGAATTCGTCTGAAGTGAAGGAAAAACATCGTTAAGAATCTAACAACCCCCGCATGGTGGTAGGACACTAACTAGTGTCTGCCTGGCCAGCTACCACCATCAAGTAAGAAATTATGTCGCCTAACATCTAATAAGTTCCGGCGGCTATCCTTGAGAGTCAGTTCTCATTCTAGGCCTAGCGTGCTTACATCTTCGACCGCATCATCACTTACCAACAGGTGAGATAGTGGTCAAACGCTAGCCAATAAGATATTAAAAAAAAATTGAGGTATTGTTTTCGTTAGTATAGAAAGATTTTTTTACTCGACTACAAAAGGAAGGGTAATGATTTTAGCAGTCTATTTTATTTATTTATTTCAATTTGACATATGGTAACTTGGCATATGGTAAACTTTTGAAAGTCAAGTCAAGTATGGTAATACTAGCTGAACCTGTGACTTCTGAACCTGTGACTTCGTGGAATAGTGTCTATGGGTAGCATTAACTAATAAGACACATACGTATCAAAAATACACCGCACTCTCTCCGCTCACTTACCCTCCCCTTCCCCTCACTTCCACCACCCGTCCCCTCACATACCCTCCCCCTACCATCACTTCCCCCTCCCTCCCCTCTCCTCGATTCCCCTGTCCTCCCCTCCCGCTCCCCTGCACTCCCCTACCCCTGCACTCTACTAACACCAGCAGGACTTGATTTAAAATTCACATTCAGATTTTTATTTACCACATTATTACAACAGTGCTTTACATTTAGTATCTCTTAAAGTAACTGGCGCCATTCAATGATGTGCGATATATTGACGAATTTCAATGTGGTAACTAGATACGGTACTTTGGGCAGACGTCATAACTAGAACGATAGCATATGACACAAAAAAAAAATATTGTGTGACATTCTTTATAGAGCCTCCTCCTTTTTTGTGAAGTTGGCTACAACTTCACAAAAAAGGAGGAGGCTCTCAATTCGTCGGAATCTTTTTTTAATTCTTTTATTTTATTTTATTTTTTTTATGTATGTTCACCGATTACTCGAAGATGCCTGAACCGATTTGGATTTTTTTTTTGTTTTAAAGGGTACCCTTCCCAGGTGGTCCCATTTAAATTTTAACTAAATCAGCCGAGCCGTTTTTAATATATCAACATTTGTATTACGACGCATCTACTAATATCTCGACGATTTACTCGTACTACTAACTACAGGCACAGGTTATGTAATAGCTACTACGTTTACTGGCTACTTTGACATACACGATGTTTAAAGTCGGTTCTTTTAGTTTTTTAAACGATCTTAAATTATTTTGTTGTAGGTACATAATATAATATGGGTACCTAGTTACAAACTGAAACCAATTTCTTTTTAACATTCAAATATTACAATTTTTTAGGAAAACTCCTATCATTGAATATGATATGATAACCTTTACGTCATCACAATTTTTATGTATAACATTGATGTAAACGTCTAACGTAAGAATATCTTATCTCAATTCGCTTGACAAGCGTGATTAATATAGCTATGCACTGAAATGCTGATTAGGTTTTGTGTTTGAAACCATTATCAATTCTAGCTAGTAACTATCTGAAATTACATATTTAGCTGGTCTAAGCATAACATTTATTTCAGTATATAATTAATTCAACATATAATTTAAGATCGTTAAAAACTAAAAAACCCGACTTCAAACGTCGCGCTAGTCAAAGTAGCCAGTAAACGAAGTAACTATTATATAATCTGTGCAAGTAGTTAGTAGTATGTCGTATTACAAATGTTGATATAATAAAAACGGCTCGGCAGATTTCGTTAAAATTTAAATGGGACCACCTGGAAAGGGTAACCTTTGAAACAAAAAAAATATTTATCAAATCGGTTCAGGCATGTTCGAGTAATCGATAAACATACATAATAAAAATAAAAGAAAGGTCCGACGAATTGAGAACCTCCTCTTTTTGTGAAGTTGGTTAAAAACGGGTAATACAGAAGCGAATTTTTACTTGAAAATTCATAAACGATAAAGGAAACGACTTTAAATAAACTGGCCAAGTGCGAGTCGGACTCGCACTCGTAGGGTTCCGTAACACAGTTAAGTATTCCATAACTATGATTTTTCGCAACTACAAAATTAACTTTGTTTTTCATAGTATTTGTATGAAAAACAAAGTTATCTTTGCGGTCGCCATATCTCTAAAACTGCTGACTGTAACTCGTTCAAACCAATTTTCGTTGTTAGCTTTTATTGAAATCTACAGTATTTATTTTTTTAGATTTTTCGCTCCCATACTTTAAAAGTTAGAGGGGGGGGGGACACATTTTACCACTTTAGACGCGCCTATCTTTCAAATGATGGACTTTGAGCAAAAATGATTTTAGGAACCTCAATGTCATTTTTGAAGACCTATCCCTATACACCCCACACGTATAGGTTTGAAGAAAAAATTTTTTTTTGTTTCACTTTCATGTATGGGATCTCCCCTTAAACTTGTAATTTTTTTATTTTTGTATAAAAATCGGAAAGCGGTTCACAGAATACATCTACTTACCAAGTTTCAATTCTGTAGTTTTAACAGTTTCGGAATAATATATATAAAGGGGGTCCCCCGTTTTTCCAGCTTGAAGCATAATCTTTTAAAACCAACTTCACAAATAAAACTGGACAAGTGCGAGTCAGACTTTTGTCTCGCACACGGAGGGTTCCAAACCACAGTATAATAATATATAAGTATAATATTACATTATATTACCGTGTACCAAACATGCTTATTAACTACAACGCCATCTAACGAATGTCTAACGAACTTCTAACACCAACTAAGTGAACGTTAACGCAAAGGTAGGTAATTAATATTATTTATTAATAAGGTTATTATAATCGTTCATACACGACAAACACGAACACGTTCAAAACACGTTTATTGTATAGGGACCCCCTTTAATTTTTAACTTTGTTCTGTTTTAGTATTTGTTGTTATAGCGGCAACAGAAATACATAATCTGTGAGAATTTCAACCGTCTAACTATCATAGTTCATGAGATACAGCCTGGTGACAGACGGACGGACAGACAGATAGACATACAGACAGACAGACAGACGGACAGCGGAGTCTCAGTAATAGGGTTCCGTTGGTACCCTTTGAGTTCGAAACCCTAAAAAGGGAGGAGGTTCTCAATTCAACTGTATTTTTAAATTTTTATGATGTTTGTTACCTCAAAACTCCGTCAAGTCTTAACCGATTTGAAAAATTCTTTTTTAGTTTGAGAGATTATACCTCCTGTTTGGTCTCATTCAAATTGTATCGAGTTATGTTATGACAATTATATCTAGAGATATGGAGATAAACAATATAAGCAAATTTGTATACTTAGATAACATGATTATAACTAGCCAGTACTTTGACTATCGCGCGCATGTGAGGTCGGTTTTTTTGCTTTGTACGATCATCAATTATTTTCTTGTTACCTTAATCTTGCTATTCTCGATGAAGCAAGCTTGTTTAGAAGGAACTTTTTCAATCGTGATTGAAGACCCTCAGATTTTACGTACTTACCGAGAAACAGAGACTGGCAAGGAATTACAATCCTTGGCAGCATTTTTGTACAATGAAAGTGGATTTGGTAATATATGTCCGTCCCAGACCGCAGCTTAGAGCGAATCATCATCATTTACCAACAGGTGAGATAGTGGTCAAGAGCTACCCAGTTCAGTGTAAAAAAAAAATTGAAAATGGCTTAAGTTCTATATACATTTACTCTATGTATGGAAGACATCTTCGTGAAACAACACCCAGATTTCTATACAGAAGAATCGCGAACTGTGGGTAGAACATCTAGACAATACAACAGATTGTATTTACCGTCTTGTCATTTAGATATATTTCAAAAAAATGTTTATATAATGTCAATAAAAATGTATAATAAGTTGCCAACAGACATAAAATTAATAAGCTTAAGTACTTTTAAAAAATAATTGAAATTATGGCTATTGACTCACTGTTTTTATAGTGTAAATGAATATATGCAATTTAGATCTTGACTCATATTGTAAACTTATTTTGTATTGTGATTTAGTAATTGATAAAATGTTAATATTTAGTGTGAGCATATTTAAATTAAATTCCAACGATCACAATAATTAATTAATTGACTGACTGAGCAATTGCATAAATCGTTGCACACTGAACTAGAGTAGATTGTAAGGACCTTCATTATTATTTAACATCTGTGTACCACCTACATTCTATGCAATAAATGCATTTTTTGATTTTTTTTGATTTGACAGTTTGGGATAGTAGCGCTATTCGAATGGACTACTGTCTACTAACTGTCTACTGTACTATAAGACATTTTACTGTTGTATAATCACTTCACAAAGTATAGTATCACTTATTAGGTGAGATGGTCAAATCCTTCCTTTTTTTAGGGTTCCGTACCCAAAGGGTAAAACGGGACCCTATTACTAAGACTCCGCTGTCCGTCTGTCTGTATGTCTGTCTGTCTGTCCGTCTGTCACCAGGCTGTATCTGATGAACCGTGATAGTTAGACAGTTGACATTTTCACAGATGATGTATTTCTGTTGCCGCTATAACAACAAATACAAAAAAACAGAATAAAGTTAAAAGTAATAGAGGGTCGTCACAAGAAACGTGTTTTTTTTTGCATTTCACGCCATCTATGAACGCTTAGTTAGGTAAACGTCCCATAGATGGCGTTATATTGAAATGTCGATCCCTAACACCTTTGTTAGACGTTAGATGGCGTTATAAGAAATAAAATGTTTATTAATTATTATTTTTTGCCGGCGAAAAATGATAGTGGTATTTTTTGCTCGATCTTATAAAATACTGTACTATGGTACGGAACCCTACTAGTGCGTGTCCAACTTGCACTTGGCCAGTTTATTTATATCTTAATAGGCGTTTGACCACTATCTCGCCCGGTGGTAAGCGATGATGTGGTTGATGATGGTGAACATACTGAGCCTAGAATACTCTTTCAAGGGCTGTGTGCTGCCGGATCATGCCGGATGTACTTTTTGGTAGCAATTCAGGCGCAATCGATATAATATGCTACTACCGCCTGTGAAAATCGAATCTGTCTATCTTATCTCCTGAAAATTTATAAGAATAACTTACCAAAAGCCACAAGCCCGTTGCCATTGGTGTCGAAGAGTTGGAAGGCAGTTTTATAGAGGGCGTCCGGTACACACAGAAGTCCTTCAAACGCTTGGAATTCTGAGAAGGAGATATAGCCATCTTTGTCCATATCCACGATGCCCGCGATGAGCTTAACTGATTCCTTATTGTAGTCATCTGTAAAGAAATGTTACATGAGATGATACACAAGAAGTAACATCAGAGTCGCGTTTCGCACTTAGGGAGGGTTCTGTACTACAATACAATACGAAACATAACAGAGTTTCAGCCTCTATTTGATCAATTGATATTACCAAGAACATTTTGTTAGGCATCCGAGTTCACGGTGAACCTCGACAGCGCGATCT
Source organism: Cabera pusaria (assembly GCA_954871355.1). Classification (NCBI taxonomy): domain Eukaryota; kingdom Metazoa; phylum Arthropoda; class Insecta; order Lepidoptera; family Geometridae; genus Cabera; species Cabera pusaria. The sequence goes on from OX940894.1 coordinate 24,039,763, forward strand.
AGAAAGACGGGGCTCGTTTACTAGCGCCATCTATGTAATTTTGCCGAAAGTAATTTGAAGGGCTGTTAGCATAACAAACATAGATGGCGTTATACTACTAATAACAAACGTGTTTTTAGTAAATTTAGTTTTAAACTTTATTTTGTTTTTAGTATTTGTTGTTCTTAAGGCAACAGAAATACACCATCTGTGAAAATTTCAACTGTCTATCACGGTTATTGAGATACAGCCTGGAGACAGACAGAAAGACAGACAGACGAACAGCGGAGTCTTAGTAATAAGGTCCAGTTTTACCCTTTGGGTACGGAACCCTAAAAAAATCTTTTTAAACACAAGCTTTTACATAACATAAGGCCAGAGTAAGTCCAGACAAATCTAACGAGCGCAAACATGTGTTATACGGTATAGCACGTGTTATAGTTTAGGAGTTCCTTTGGCCACCTTCCAGCTCCATCATCAGATCAGCACCATGTCATCATAATATTGCATTGTCACGCGATTTACACGTGTATGTAACATTTCAGCTCAATCGGTAACCGGAAAGTGGATCAAATTTAATTTGCAAGATTCGATTACAAACATCGGGACAGGTCAAACTAACTAAAAGCTTCTATAATAATTAGGATGATAAATAACAAAAAACCAACCAAGTGCGAGTTGGACTTGCGCACCGACGCTTCCGTACTTTGTCAAACAAGGTTAAAGGACAAACTTAACTTTGATCCATAGAAAATGTATTGCACCAACCGCAGATGTAAGTTTGTAATAGTAAATTCACTTTATTTTCAACCGACTTCACAAACTGGCCAAGTGAGTGTCGGGCGACGCGTAGTGTAGGGTTCCGTAGTATCCCGTTATTCAATGCGTCTTTACCCGTTATAAACAACCAACTAGTTCATATTAGTTACCTTAAAGGATTTATTCGAAGGATTTTGTATTTGATAAAAAATAATCCAAATTATAAACAACTCAAAAATGGAAAAGCCCCAGGAGAAGACGGAATCACAACAGAGCTTATAAATACCAGCTCCAGCAGTTCAACAGTTTCAGCATCTCTTTAATTCCGTTCTTTTCACTGTGAGAACTCCACAGGCATGGAATAGAAGCATGGTGGTTCGTTTTTCAAAAAAAGAGACGAAACCCTATTGAAAAACTACCGCCCGATTTCGCTTCTGAGCCATGTCTACAAGCTGTTTTCAAGGGTCATCAGTTTTGGTCCACCAGTTTAAAGTCGCTGAGCGAGCTATGGTGGCAGTGGGCTGGTCATATCTGCCGCAGGACTGATAACCGTTGGGGTAGATTTGTCTTAGAGTGGAGACCGCGAATCGGCAAACGTAGCGTAGGACGTCCTGTGACCAGGTGGAGCGACTACATACGCAAAGCGGTGGGCAGTGACTGGAAGAGAAGAGCCGAAGATCGGACTCAGTTGCGCATCTTGGGAGAGGCCTACATCCAGCAGTGGACTGACACAGACTGATGATGAAAAAATTATCCAACACCCAAGTTCAACGACTATTACTGTTAAACTAATAAAGTTATCTGAAGCGCTATAATTTTCCTTTAGTTCATAAAATATACAAATATTATCATGAATTTTCCAGATTTTTAAAGCCAGCAGTTTAGCTTTTAGAGGGGGGGGGTGTACATCCTACTGGAACAAAAATTTGCACTTTAAAGTTCCATCGTAAATGGAGCATTAAATCGAAAAATTGTATTAGCAACCCCTGCTACTGGCTACTTTGACTAGCGCGACGTTTGAAGTCGGTTCTTTTAGTTTTGAACCGACTTCGATTTATTTAAAAAAAAAATTGTTTGGGAGGTATGCTTCCCATTTGGTCCCATTGTAATTTTATCGAGATCTGATAGGTATATCCAAAGATATAGAGATAAACATCTCAATTATCACTGAAAATGACTAGCCTGCGAACGGCAAAAAAAGAATTTTCCTAGTCGGTTCAAACATCTTCGAGTAATCGGTGAACATGCATTAAAAAAAGATTCCGACGAAGGCGATGAATTGAGAACCTCCTCCTTTATGTAAAGTAGACGTGTGTAACTCAGGAGTCATAAACTAAAATGAGTTATATCTCCTTAAGCCAAGGACTATTTCAGTACATCTTACTATTCTCAACCGTCTCTTTCTCTTTTATATCTTCGACGCAACGACTCATTTCGCGGAGTTAAAGTAAGCGGGATGTAACCATATAACATACCGAGCGTTACAAAGACAGCGTAAAGCAGTTAGAGTAAGCGAGATGCATTTAACTCTCTATACGTTAAAAACAGTGCGTCACGGAGTTAGAGTAGGTAAGCGAGATGCATATAACTCTCTATGCGTTAATAAATAATAGTTTAAAAAACTAAAAAACACGCTTTTTATAGAAAACCGAACTAAAAAAGATAAAATAAATTTTAATAAATTTAAATTAAGAATAGTGTTAAAAATTTCAATAAATATAAATTAATAATAGTGTGAATAAAAAAATTATTTTCTTTTAAAAATAGCGTGAGGTGCATGGTGTCAATAGTTATAAATATTTTATTGACAGATATGAGTAGAGTGATTATCATTTTGATAATATCTTAAAAGCACCCCACGCTTTTTTTTAACTTTTTTTTTATTCACATTAATTTATATTTATTGAAATTTTTAACACTATTCCTTTATAATTTAAATTTATTAAAATTTATTTTCTATTTTTTAGTTCGGTTTTCTATATAAAGCGTGTTTTTTAGGTTTTTTTAACTATTATTTATTTTCTACTTTTTAATTGAAAAATGGAATAATTTTTTATCAAATTAGTGTATTGTCATCGGTCCTCGATAAATCTACAAAGTTTGAACGAAATCTGGCCGTTTAAAGTGGGTCAAAATCGCGCTCAAAGAAGTCGGTTACAAATATACAAACATACAGGTGAAGCTAATAAAAAGAGAGCGTCACGGAGTTACGAGTAAGGGATACAACAATCTATGTATGTGATAGAAAAGGAGCGTAGCGTCACGGAGTTATTAGGGATATAGATATAAAAAAGAGTTATATATCTTTTGTTCAAAAAGATACGTATCTATATTTTCTCTTTAAAGATATGTTTTGCACATGGCTAATGAGAACTCGAGAAACAAGATAAGAAGACGATGAAGACGTTACAGCTGCTGAAATTAACAGCACTTCGCGTCCTTTAAAAATTCATTAGGAACATAATTGCCTATCTAGCGTAACAATATCAGAAATTGTGTCAACTAGAACTAAGAAACAACCGCGTACCAAACACTTGCGTGTTTTAACGGTGTACACCGCCATCTCGTGGCAATGTCAAGAACTACATCATAAAGGTCATCGATATTAACCGGGTAAGGAAGGTCATTCATGCTCGAGATACCAACCGGACAAATACTAACTAGAACTTTGAGAGTAAAGAATTGATGGATTGACTTCTATGCGAGAGGTCACCGGTTCGAATCCTATCACGGGTGTTCTACCACGTGTGGTAGGAGCATATTATATCTATGTTCCGCCTGATTTGTAACCAAAAAGCTTACCACCATATAACCTTGGTGGAGTCAGGGTATTCTAAGCTAAGCTTTTCACAATCTTCGACCACATCATCACTTACCATTAGGGCCCTAAGACAAAATCCAATTTCTGTTTCCATTCACGCTAACGCAAGTTCAAAATGTATGGGAAAGACAACTTTGTTGCGGAAAAATAAATGTCATTCCATACATTTTGAACTTGCATTAGCGTGAATGGAAACAGAAATTAGAATTAGTATAGGGGGCCAGACAGTGGTCAAACGCTAGCCTATAAGATATATTTTTTTTTAAATCGTTTGCAAGATATATAATTAAGATTTTAAAAACTAAAACAAACGACTTCCATGCCCCGCGAGTATGTTTCAGTAGTAAGTTGGAGACGTTTATCGTCATATCTCTGGAGATACTTATCAGATCTCGATAAAATTACAATGGCCACCTCGGAAACGAACTCTACCGATTAAAAAATCATTGAAATCGGTTCACAATTGACGGAGTAATCGCGTAATATATGTACACACAAAAAAAAACATACAGAATACAGACGAATTGAGAACCTCCTTCTTTTTGGGAAGTCAGTTATAAAGGAACTTTAGTGAACGCCAATAAAAGCACAAACAACAATTAAAATAACTCTAAAATGATTTCAAAGACTTCTACAAGTCCGCCTAGGGAAGAGCCACCTCATATAAGTAGTATGTTTTGACCTTGAAATAGAGACGTTTTACTACCTAGCTAGAGGATAACTGTTTCAAACTTAAAGTGCATAATATATTTTAGTTATGGGAACAACTGTGGTCAAGTTTCAATAAATGTTTAAAATAAAATTGTTGCCCGATAAGTGGGTACAATCCGGGGCGGTCTTCAAATCGCGAATGAAGATATCTTTTAGGTAAGCGCGCTACATCGTCGACCACAGACATCGTCACTTAGCATCACGTAAGCCTGATGCTATAAGTCCACATATGCTGAGGGCATGACTAGGACTTGATTACGACTTAGACTTGATTTGAGTGTAACTTTAACTGGAGTTTACGACTTACACTTACAAAAACTTGAATTACTCTTATTCTTTGGCACTGGCTAAATATACTAATCTTGAGGAGCCATAATGAAACAAAAAAAAATTAAATCGCAGATGTTCCCTCCAGCTAGAAAAAAAATTGCCTAGAGTAATATTGTTACACATACCTTCGTCGAATAAGCCAAGGAACTTTCTGACAAAATCTTCACTGGTGATACACTTCTCACCGTTCTTTTCGACGGTGGCGTACTTCAAGAATATTTCATGTAGTTTGTCTGAGTCAGCCCTTTTTAAATAACCGGCCCCCTGTAGATAAAAAAGTAACACAATTTTATTTGCATGAGTAAAAATGTTTCATACTTTTTCTTTTTAACCCAAACGCTTAAAGACGGTCATTATACAGATAACATTATCGTGGTTAGGCCGCTTGTATAAGGCCGTTGTTTTCATTTAGGGTTGCCATCATGCCACATGATTGTGTGGAACAATGTACAAAATTAGAATGTGTGATAATACATCTTATACTTTTTATCGCGGCAAAAGCTGCGGGACACAGGTAGTAAATAACTAAGTAAATATGTATAAGAAATTCACATAAATATAAGCGACCACAAAACCGACGTCGTACATATCCAAGGCGCAAATATTGACTGAATTAAATTAATAACTGGATCTGACTGCCTAAATCCGATTAGGAATTGATTCTGATTTTATTATTAGTGGTAGTAGACTAAAATTATTTAACTTAAACCATTTAAAGTAACTTATATCAGACTTTTTTAGGGTACCGTCACAGAACAAATAATCAGTACCATACCCAAAGGGTACCAATGGACCCTGTTACTGAGACTTCGCTGTCTGTTCGTCCGTCCGTCTGTCTGTCCGCCTTCCATAGGGCTGTATCCTTAACCGTAATAGAAGATACTTGAAATTTTCACAGAGTATGTATTAGTATAACAATAAATACTAAAAACAAGATAAAATTAATATATGTATCATGTAAATAAAGGAAACGTGTTTTTGAAGGCGTTATTTGCTCGATCTTATAAAACTAGATTGAAAAATAGATTGAGACTTGAAATTTTCACAAAATATGTATTAGTATGGCCACTATAACAACAAATACTATAAGATCGTTTGAAAAACTAAAAGAATTGACTTTAAATGCCGCGCTATTAATTTTTAGTACCAATGGTGAGGCGTTTATCTCCATATCTCTGGATATACTTATCAGACCTCAACAAAATTACCATGGTACCACACTTGGATTATCTCCTTTCCAACAAAAAAAGAATAATCAAAATCGGTTCATAAACGACGAAGTTATCCGCGAACAAACATAAAAAAAAAACATATATACGGTCGAATTGAGAAACCTCCTCCTTTTTTTGAAGTCGGTTAAAAAAACAGAATGAAGTTAAAATTAAAGGGGGTTACTATACAAGAAAATAATTTTTCGGCAAATTTTGTTCAATCTTATTAAATATTGTGGTTCGAACCCTATGTGTATGAGTCCGACTCGCACTTGTCCAGTTTATTTTATTACAATTTGAACGTAGCTTTACCTTCAATTGCATTATAAAGGGTAAGGTCAGATTCGATAAAGATAAGACAGGTCAAGGTCTATGAGAAAACCTAAGTAGGTACCTAATGTATTTAATATAAGAGCAAGCGAGACCAAGTTTACAGCCCCGCCTGAATTGAATAACAAATACAAAAATGCTATGTCCCAGACTCAGACCAAATAAGAAGTCAAGACGGAGGCCCGCCGAATAACGGGCCGGGTTAAAACTACGCCTCGCCGTGTACTGTACATACACAGTTACACCCACACACACACTACGCCTTCCCTTGTCAGGCGCGCGGAGTGTCACGCTATAATAATTCGCAATTTTTAAATAAAAATTGCCGAAATGTGTTGAGATAGGGTGTAAATACCAATCTTCGAGAAATAAAAAGCAGGATGGAATCACATTTTCATCATATACCCCAAATTTTTTTCTGCACGGCAACACTGACTAAGTGCACACATGTTTACAAAACCGGCCTCAGTGCGTTGTTCGGTGGTGAGGTTCTTGACTTCTTATTTGGTCCAGAATAGATAAATAGACCACCTCAAAACTGTAATAATTAATTGCATGCAAGAATATTATTTAAAATCGGTTCACAAGCCGCTGAATTATGACTGTACATAGGTACTTAGATATCAAAATTTGGCTCCTTTGAGTCACTGGACAACTGACTTAGGTCCAATCAGAGATCCAACTATTCCGACCCATCTTCATACAGTACTGAGACACCATTAAAGCCATCCCAGCTCTATAATAAAGCAAAATGTGACCCTGATTATCTGACAGTTCTGACACATTACATTCAATGTTATGATCGTGATAAGGAAGATGTTGACTACAACTGTGTATGTATTTATAAAATTTACTAGCTGTGCCCTGCGGTTTTTACCCGCACAGACATCATTATTGTGGAAATATCGTGATAAAAAGTACCCTATGTGTTATTCTAGGCTTTCTACATACCAAATTTCAGCTCAATCTGTTGAGTAGTTTTAGCGTGAAGAAGTTACAAACGTATGAAAGGAAGTAGGATTGTGGGATGAGCTTGATGGCAATGGTAGTACAAAATAATTTAAGATCGTTTAAAAAACTAAAATTGGAATATGGAGATATGTTCAGTATCTCCATAGTCCGTGTAATAAAAAAATTTGTGTTATAAAAATATTTAAGTTACTGGTTGTAACATGAAGGTTATAGAGTATAAAAAGCTAAAAATTAATGTTAGGTAGACAGTATTTATGAATATCGAGCGCCCTTGTTCTACCAAGATCTAAAACTTACCAGGATAAATCAGCGGTGTCATTGAGACTTTTAATCTCGGACCGGGGGACAGGCAAATGATAACACGGTTTGGGATTGTATGACAAATTTTAATACTTCAAAACGTCCCTTACCTCCAGAATGAGATACACATTATTTAGTTAAAGCCGGAATACTATGTCTAAACATTTGACTATAAATACCATTCGGTTTTCGTTACTTTTTAGGTTAATTTATTTTACATTTTACTACTGAAATTTGGTTATTGTCTTTCTTGCATCTTGCTAATATGAAATTAAAGTTTTAAGGGTAATAAAAAGAGTTATAATGAAATTGGCTTAGCTGCAGCGTCCGGGGGCGTCTGAGCACTCCACTCAAAACAGACGTCATTCATCGTCGCACCAACAGCTCAAAACTACGACGACATCCAAACGGTGTGCGTCGCACAAACACCTCAAACTAACGACGTCTTCCAGCGTCGAACAAACAGTTGACGACACCCATCGTCGCACAAACAGTAGACGACAGTCGTCCAAACAAACAGCGCCAAAGGCTGTAACCAAAAATCCGATTGTAAATATATTTGTCGCCATGAAGGATGACGCGAAACATTTTAGGTTATCAAAAATTGACTCACCGCAAAATCACGACGTTATCATATGGCACTACGCCATAAGCACGCCGAGTATCATCGCAAATTTAATTAACAAGATGGATTAATCTTGTAAAATCTGATTAAGAAAAAATACAAAAAGTTTAGCTCTTCGTAGGCCCCAGGGACAAGAAAAAGTGACGTCTCCGATCGAGAATTGACAGATGTCAAAGTCATTTTTTTTTGAAAGATTGTCTATAGGATATTGAATGATCCACAGACCAAGTAATAACTCGATTATTTAAAATCGACTAAAAATGGCTAAATACGAAAATGTTCTAAATTATTTAAAACCAAAAGGTAATTTTGTCAGTCTTAGAAGCTGAAATGTGCTTCCAAACGAAAAATATGTAACGAGTCGAAATACCTCGTTACAGTACATACCTTCCCAAAAAAAAATAAAAGAATGAAACTTCTTTTATTTTTGAGAAGAACTCCCAAAAAATTCCTAATAAAAACTTATTCAAAAAAATTAATAAACAGAAAATATTCCACCACCAAAATATGAAATTTATTCAAACTAAAAGAAGACACTAATAAAGCATAACGTTAAATCAGTTAAGCTTCTAGCCACTGACTAAGTTGCTCTAGAAAAACAAGTTATAAAAACTTTCTAACCAAGTGAAAAACAATGTAAAGGTTTACCAAAACTAATCCATCAATATGACTCAATCCTGAAATCCATCACAAATTAATTATACTCAAGAGTGGATAAGCACCATAGCCTCCATCTACCTATCTGTATTACAAACCAAATAAATATTTCTGAAATATTTAACAAAAGTGTAGATAAGCACCATCGCCTCTATCTTTTATAATCTCAGAACGATTCTAACTAAATTAAAAGGTAATAACAAAGGTTATCCATATTGTAGTACGGTTAAGCATTAGCTGCCGACTTTAGATAATTATTCACTGCAAACGATTCAGTGAACAAGTTTTCAATGAAAAAGTTGAACAACAAAAGTTCAAATTATTCTCATAAAAATAGAGAACCAAAAATAATAAGTAGTGACCGGCTCAACTCTACCGACTTTCCGAACACTAACAAATTAATAAAAGGGTTTGTCAAAAAGACCAAAAATTGTATATTGTGACCGGCTCAACACCACCGACATTCCGTGCACAATAACAAGTTAACAAAAGTTTGTTGGGAAAACAACAAAGTTGTATTGTGACCGGCTCAACACCACCGACTTTCCGTTCACAATATCTAAAGTTTCCAACGCTTGAACCAAAAATGTCAAAGCGAGGAAAAAAATGAAGAGTAAAAAACTTACCCAAAAAGGTTAACTGAGACAAAAGCTCAAAAGAGTCAAATACGAGAGGCAAATCCGGGTAAAAATTATATAGAGCGCTAAGTGTCAAATCCGGGTCTTAGGTCTACAACAAACACAAACTAAATAATCTAAATAATATATAACATGCTTCACAAAGACTGAAACACATTTATATTAAAAATGTATTTACACTATGTGCAGGCTATTTGAAAAGTGGAAAGCTTTTCATAGCAATCTAAAACAATATTTATACTAGAAAAGTGGAAAACTTCTCAAAGTATCTAAAAGAAAGTTGAGTACTTGAAAAGTGAAAAGCTTTTCAAAGTAACCAAAATAATAAAATATACAAAAATATACATAAGATCTTTTGATGCCAAGAAAATTTCTAAAAGAAAATATAATCGTTAGATGTAGCTTTTAAAGTTGGGTAAAAGTTCAAAAGTAGGATAAAAGTTCCAAAAATAAGATGAAGGTATCAAAAATAGACCTAAGTTAGGTTTAGTATATTTAAAGTTGTATTTCAATAAAGTGTTGGTTTCCTTTCAGATAATCATCTTTCATCCTGCGCGTCCTCTTCCATACATCAAACCTCATTCTTCCACATTCAACGCGCTTCCCAAAAAATATCAAAACAAATTTAAATAAAAGTTAAATCCAAAAATGAAAATTTTAATATTTAATTATATCTTTAACATGATAACGTCCAGTACTTGTTTTATTAAATTCCTTTAGTACATAAACGTTAGGAGAAATTCTCTCTACAATTTCACATTTAATAAACTTAGGTGCTAATTTAGCCGAAAAATATGCAGGTGCATTTGACTGTACAAAACTTCTACGCCAAACTACATCACCGACATCAAAAGAAATGACTTTTCTTCCCCTATTATAATAAAGAGCATTACGCTTATAAGCTTTCAAAAGATAAGCTTGAACTTTAACAAAAACTTCACTAAGTGAATTTAAAGAGTGAGCATAAGTATCTCTAGTACCAAGCTCAAGTTGATCTAAGTTATCCAAAGAGTTACTAAAACGGTGCAAAGATGCATCAAAAATAAGTTCTCTACCGAACATCAAAAAGTTAGGAGTGTACTCTGTAGCAAGATTTACACTACTATTTAAAGCTAATTGGACATGAGGCAAAAACCTTGACCAAGTTCGATGATCATTTTTAACAAAACAAGAAATACATGTTTCTATTGTCTTATTATATCTTTCTACTGGATTATTCTGTGGAGTGTATAGTGCATTATAAAATATTTTAGTTATGTTGAAATTTTTTAAGAAATCTACAAAATATTTAGATATAAATTGGGGTCCGTTGTCGGCCACTAAAATTTTAGGTACACCAAATTTAAGAAATATTTCTTTTTCAAAGATTTTACAAATTACTTTAGAAGTAGCATTTATCATAGGAAATATCCAACAATATTTAGTAAAAACATCTACAATTGAAAGAATGAATCTATGTCCAGAATAAGATTTAGGTAAAATCCCAATAATATCAACGGATAACATTACCATAGGTTGATCAACTTTCTTAGGGTTAACCATCTTACCAGCAGGAGCAGAAATTGAATGTTTATAAGCTTTACAAATGTCGCAAGAAGAAATATATCTTTGAACGTCTCCGAACATTCCTTTCCAATAATAATGTTGTTTTATTTTATTAAGAGTTTTATGTATTCCAAAGTGTCCAGAATTAATATCATCATGATTAGAACGAATAGTATCTAAAACATGTTCTTTAGGTATAACAATTTTCCAATTTAAACGACTATTAGGGTCAAATTTATTTTTACAGTAACGATATAAAGTATTATCTTCTACTCGAAGGTTTTTCATTCTAGAAGGGTATTTTTGACAATTTATAAAGACTTTTCTATACCAAAGGTCTTCTATATCTTCATCTGGTGAGACAATATTTATAGCGGAAACTAATATTGAAGTTATATTGATTCTAGATAAAGCGTCAGGAACTTGATGTAAAGATCCTTTTTTATGAACAATATCAAAAGTAAATTGAGAAATACGTGCAGCCCATCGAGCTAAGCGTCCACTAGGGTTATTAAGTTTTAAAAGCCACTTAAGACTAGCATGATCTGTCACAACTCTGAATTTCATTCCTTCGACATAAGGTCTAAAATGTTCAATTGAATCTAAAACTGCCAAAAGTTCACGTTCAGTGGTACTATAATTTCTTTCACATTTATTTAAAGATCTTGAATAATAAGCAATTGGATGTTGTTCATTATTTTCGTCTTCTTGACTCAGAACACTACCAATTCCTACAGAACTAGCATCGCAATGTAAAAAGAAAGGTTTTTCAAAATCAGGACACTGTAAAACAGGTGTAGTTATTAAGGCATTTTTTAAATTAATGAAGGCTTCTTCAGCTTCTTCATTCCAAACAAAAGTATGTTTTATCTTTTTACTTCCGGAAGTTAATTTAGTTAAAGGGGAGGCAATATCAGCAAATTTACAAATGAAACGTCGATAATATGAACATAATCCTAAAAAGCTTCTAAGTTGTTTTACGGACTCTGGTCGTGGAAAGTTTTCTATAATTTCTAATTTAGACGGATCAGTATGTAGGCCTTGACTGTCTACAATATAACCGAGATAACGGAGTCTTTCTTTGCAAAATTCACATTTTTTAAGATTTACTGTTAAGCCTGAGTTTTTAAGTATTTCATGGACTTTTTTAAGGTACTCTATATGATTTTGAAAATTATCATTTACTAAAATCAAATCATCTAAATATTTAAACAGGACATTGTCAAATTCAGGTCCAAAGAGTTTATCAACCAAGCGTTGTAACTCTGCCGGTGCGTTGGTGATTCCAAAAGGCATCCGAACAAAATGGTACAAGTTTTTTCCAGGAACTACAAAAGCAGTCTTTTCACGAGAGGACTCTTCAAGTTTAATTTGCAGAAATGCTTTAGAAAGATCTATGGTAGATATGAATTTAGCCCCACGAAGGCTGTCTAATATCCTAGAAGGGTACGGCAAAGGATAAGAATCTTTAACAGTTATTGAATTTAATCGTCTCGAATCTAAACATAATCTGGTTCCACCATCTTTTTTATCGACGGCTAATACAGGGGAACACCAAGGAGATTTTGAAGGTTCTATAATTCCTTCCTTTAATAAAACTTCCACTTCATCATAAAGTTCTTTTTGTTTAGCAGGACTCAACGGCCAATATCTACTTTTAAAAGGGTCGCCAGTAACGTTAATTTTATGTTCCACAAGGGTGGTAAGGCCTAAACCTTTTTTCTCATAAGAAATATCTTCAAACAAAGCAATGGTTTCATCTAATTGTTGTTTCTCAGAAGGAGTTAAATGAACTGTAGAAGTAACAGCGTTCACTTGAATTTTATTATTGTGAACATATTCAATATTTTTCCACAAGTCTTTAGCTAAGTTAAATTTCAACCAAAAATCAAATCCCAATATAATAGGTGGATCAAAAGAGGGTATTATTAAAAATTCTACAAGTTTACAAACATTGTCAACGGTAACCGGTAATCGCATAGAACCGATAACTTTTCTTGATGAACCGTCAGCAGTACAAGCGGAGGCATCAATAGGTTTAATTTTAAATCCTAGTTTAGAAAAATGCAAGTGTTGGTTATTACCTAAAACACAGCTATTTGAACCACTATCTAGCAATCCAGAAAAAGTTTCATTATAAATGGTAAATTTTAAAAATGGTCTAGTATCATTTTGTTTAGTAAAAAGTATAGGAGCTGCTTTATGAACAGAAAAAAATGTTTTTAAATAGTCAAGCCATTCTGAAAATTCTCTCTTACACGTATCATCATCAGGTTTATAATTAGATATCGGAGCACCTGAAGTTTTTTTAAAAACTTGGGCCCGATGCCTTACAAGTTTTTTGAATTATTATTATTTTTAATATTGTCAGAATGACAAGTATCACAGTTCTTTGTCAAAACGCCTCGTTTATGACATTTAAAGCACACAGGTCCAAGAATCTCTGTACACTCTTTATAAGTGTGGTCAGTCGACTTACACTTCAAACAAGAAAGTTTGGTTTCAACCGCATGAAAGTTTTGTTTAATTTCCTTTACAGGTTTTCGGTTAACTAAAATCTCTAATTCCTTACTAATTCGGATAAACTGTTCAATAGTGTCTATTGATTTTCCAAATAAAAACGGTGTGTAAATAGGTAACATGTTGTGTTTAATTATAGTTATCAAAACATTCTCAAAAATTGGATTAGCTAATCTGCTAGACATATCTAAAATCTCAGTAATGAAATCAGGAAGTGACTCATTACTCCGTTGTTTGCGAGTTCTCATTTCATACTCCAAATGATAATCAAATTCAGGTTTGTCGAATCTGTTCAACAATTCAGTTTTAAGTGTTGTCCACGAAGAAACCCTAATTCGAATACTACGGAACCATTTCGTTGCTGTTCCAGTGAGCAGATCAGAAAAAGAACCGACTAAAAAGTTTTCATCAAAGTTTTTATACAAAAAATATTCCTCAACCGAAGTGATAAAGTCTCTAACACAAGTTTTCCCATCAAAAGATATCTTACTACGCTTCAAATCAGGAAGTTTATTTGTTGAAGGCAAATGCTTTTTCAATTGTTCATTGAGTTGAACATTCATCGAGTTAAACGAAGGTAAAGGTGTAAAATTATGCAAGCTACTATGACCCAAGTTAGGTAAGAAAGGGTCAACCTCTGTTGCATTCTGCATAACTAAATTATCCAACACCGGATTAGAAATAACATCCCTAGAAGTACCAGGTAAATTCTCTTCCAACAAGGGTGGAAATTGAACCTGTTTGTCAGTCATGATGAATAATCAAAAATATTAAAGAAACAAAGACAAACAACCAACTAAAAATTCAAAGAATAGTTAAAACTCATCAAAGTTTATAAGATTTTTTGTTAAAACCGGTTTAAGTTATTATGTTTTAAAGTTTATGTTAATATTTAATAATGTTCAAAAGTATTTAAAGAAATTTGAATGTACAAAGAAACATTCAAATTGTGAAGTATGTAAGATGCAAAAAAGATTCACAATTTATCTTAATTTTCAAGATTATTAACAACGGCTAAGGTTATATCTATTTGTGAAAAGTAAAATCAATAAACTAGTTAATAATTATGTTAATAAGCTAGTATTTTCTAATATGAATGTAGTTTAATGCTTCTCAACAGTAAACAAACGTTATAACTTTATATAAGACAAAGTTATATCAATTCAAACAAAAACTTAGCACTTTCAATGTGGTCAAGGTCAGTTCCTTACAAAATGTAAACAACGCATATCTCAAATGTTATTATATAGTAAGTACACACTTAGATTAGTCTATCCAGTATATAAGACATATAAAGAACATTGTATGTTAATTAGTTTTGTTAAAATACAAAAAAAAGTTGTAAACAAAGTTACAATTCTGTTTTCAAAGTACACAAAACAAAGTAAAAATGCTAAAAATAACAAAAAATTGCACTAAATTGTGACAAGAAAAACAGAAATAAGATGCAAGAAAGATTATGTATGTGGAGGTAACTCCGGTCCCTGTTCTCGCGCTAATTGTAATAAAAAATTTTGTTAATAAAAAATATAAACGTTACTAGTTGTAACATGAAGGTTATAGAGTATAAAAAGCTAAAAATTAATGTTAGGTAGACAGTATTTATGAATATCGAGCGCCCTTGTTCTACCAAGATCTAAAACTTACCAGGATAAATCAGCGGTGTCATTGAGACTTTTAATCTCGGACCGGGGGACAGGCAAATGATAACACGGTTTGGGATTGTATGACAAATTTTAATACTTCAAAACGTCCCTTACCTCCAGAATGAGATACACATTATTTAGTTAAAGCCGGAATACTATGTCTAAACATTTGACTATAAATACCATTCGGTTTTCGTTACTTTTTAGGTTAATTTATTTTACATTTTACTACTGAAATTTGGTTATTGTCTTTCTTGCATCTTGCTAATATGAAATTAAAGTTTTAAGGGTAATAAAAAGAGTTATAATGAAATTGGCTTAGCTGCAGCGTCCGGGGGCGTCTGAGCACTCCACTCAAAACAGACGTCATTCATCGTCGCACCAACAGCTCAAAACTACGACGACATCCAAACGGTGTGCGTCGCACAAACACCTCAAACTAACGACGTCTTCCAGCGTCGAACAAACAGTTGACGACACCCATCGTCGCACAAACAGTAGACGACAGTCGTCCAAACAAACAGCGCCAAAGGCTGTAACCAAAAATCCGATTGTAAATATATTTGTCGCCATGAAGGATGACGCGAAACATTTTAGGTTATCAAAAATTGACTCACCGCAAAATCACGACGTTATCATATGGCACTACGCCATAAGCACGCCGAGTATCATCGCAAATTTAATTAACAAGATGGATTAATCTTGTAAAATCTGATTAAGAAAAAATACAAAAAGTTTAGCTCTTCGTAGGCCCCAGGGACAAGAAAAAGTGACGTCTCCGATCGAGAATTGACAGATGTCAAAGTCATTTTTTTTTGAAAGATTGTCTATAGGATATTGAATGATCCACAGACCAAGTAATAACTCGATTATTTAAAATCGACTAAAAATGGCTAAATACGAAAATGTTCTAAATTATTTAAAACCAAAAGGTAATTTTGTCAGTCTTAGAAGCTGAAATGTGCTTCCAAACGAAAAATATGTAACGAGTCGAAATACCTCGTTACATCCGATTTTAGTTTTTTAATGAAATTTAAATGGAACCAACTATGAAGTATAACAATTTCAAACAATACGGAATTTCCATATTGGTTCACACATCTTCGAGTAATCAATGAACATAAATATAAAAAAAAATTATACCCGTTTAGGGTTCTTGTGCATTTGCCCCCTCCCAGTGAATAACTAAACCATGCCAACTTCCTAAAGAAGTGGAGAATGGCTCTAGGTTGCACTAAAGTCTGAAACAAATAAAACTGGCCAAGTGCGAGTCAGAGTTGTGACTTCGCTCGCTTCGCACACCTAAGTGAGCGAAGGTCCCTAAGGAGGGTTCCGTACTACAGTACAATATGAAACATAACAGAGTTTCAACCTCATACTTGATTAATTGATATTACCAAGAACATTTTGTTTGGTATACGAGTTCACGGAGAATCTCGTCACCGCAATCTAGAAAGACGGGGCTCGTTTACTAGCGCCATCTATGTCATTTTTACGAAACAAATTAGAAAGGTTGCTAGCTTAACAAACACGAAGGAGTTGTTAACACCCAGATGACAGACTAGACCTTCATAGATGGCGTTATACTAAAAAATACGTTTTTTGTATGGGGATCCCCTTTAATTTTTAACTTTATTTTGTTTTTAGTATTTGTTGTTCTACCGGAAACAGAAATACACTATCTGTGAAAATTTTAACTCTCTAACTGTCACGGTTAACAAGATACAGCCTGGAGACAGACGGACAGACAGACAGACAGCGGATTCTTAGTAATAGGGTCCCTTTGGGTATGGAACCCTAAAAATTATGTAATTGTACAATCAAGTCTATTCAGTACATACATAGAGCAATGATTATGCTATTGATAAGCTATCAGTAGAATCGTAATACCATATTGTAACTTACTGAAATGTGCCATAGTTACTGAATCTTGTAATTAAATAAATTGATAAATAATTTAATTTGTAACAAAGCAGCTGGGTAGGTATAGTAATTAATTTTTTTTTTTATGCGGACATACCAGCACTTTATCGTGTATATCTGGAATCAGAACATGGCAGTGAAATAAGGTCCTAAAAAATCTACATTGTTTTTTTTTTACTAAAAGCTTACTAGCAATGTTGGGTGCACATAACTAATATACTTGTTAACCCCTCTAACTAAGCTAAATATGATTGGTCTGGAGTAGGTTCACTAAAATAGGAACTAACAACGTTTCGATCGCCAGTTCAACACATTATCCATTGGGCTATTGCTGCTTTTGTATTCTTCGTCTGATCCCTATCCACAGACTAAAGAGATATGCATTCTACATAGCAATCATCTCAAGCTATTTTCGCTCACCAGGTGGTGCTACTCAGTAAAATGGCACTGATGACAGCTGTCAAGCTATACAATATTATAATGAAATGTCAATGTCAGTTTTGGATAAAACCTTAACTAATTATGAGATTGACATTTCGCACACTAGCAGAAAATTTACAGTTACACGTGATACCTATGTATAGTACCGCGATAGTTTATACCCATAATGCTTGAAATTAAGTTAAATAAGGTTCACCAACATATTTAAAAAACCTGGAGTGTTTTAGGGTAGCAAGCATAGCAAGGATTATGTAGCAAGGCTGTGAAACTGCGATAGCATTTCCACAACAGATGTGCTTTGTGTACATGAGTGGAGCTCGGATGTGTAGAGGACCTATTATATTATATACAGATGAGCAGAGTGAGGATGCATAACAGACCTATGATAACAGAGTAACATAATATATTGGACCAAGAGATTCCTCAAAAGGATGTGTTTTTGTCTGGTAGTCTATTTTGTTCTGCATCCGTGCTGAGGTCTAGCATACCTGCATACCCTTATTAATCTCAATTGTATGAATGATTTGAAATAAATCAAGCTACCAGAATAAGTTTGTTCAGTGTACAGGTCAATTTTGTAATACATTTTTCTGGCAGAAAAATGTCAAGCAGTTTTTAAAAGCCATAACATGAAGAGGAAGAAGAAATCAATGTAATGTACACATTCATCACAACACGTTTCTAGCTTGATTTGTGTGTACAGAATCCTCACTCTACTAAACCCTTTTTCACCAGAGCTGCATTGAGCAAGACTAGGAAAATGAAGTAACATTATTGGTTATAGTAACCTTGCACACTACTTAGCTTTCTCGCACATCTTAGGTGAATATGCATCTTCAAATACCTGTCCATTCTTTATTGATGTTAAAAAAATCCAAAACTGTGGTAAAACATTGCTGGGCATTTAAATATGTCAATATGAAAAAAATAATAACATTGTAATTTATCACTCAAGTCACTACCAAGAGTACTATTACTTCAAAATAGGTCAACCATTCTGATATAAGTAAGTAATTTATTGAACAATTATGATATTAAATTCCTTCATATGAATGTAGGCACCTACTTGTATGATATTAACTCATCTATTCATAGCAGTTAATGTATTTTTATCATCATAAAAATGTCAGCCAATGACCTTATAAAAATCATAAGCTACACATACTGGCTGGCTGAATGACATTATTTAAAGAAAAAATTAAAAGATACTTTGAATCAACAGGAGCAGACATAGGGCACGTTTTTACATATCATTCACTTGTCACATGAGGACCACACATTCACACATTATTTTTTTAAATAACTATTCACAACACTAAACAATCACTGTTATCGGCCAGTACTTAAGGATGGACAAATAAAACATATTTAATTACCCGACGTGCAGTCATTTTAGATTGAGGCATCTGGTTGGACTGAGGCAAATTAGCCACTATCCAGTTGACATATTAGATAAGAAATATTATCTTGTGTGCTCAAGTAATAATCATACACAAGCTTATCTTATTGTGGTCCCATCATTCATGCAGAAACTACATCTTCTCATTAAATTAAATTCAAATAGCATTGAAAACGTTTTCCGAAAAGAACAGGGTAAGTTACACTTTATTATTATTTAATTTAGACTAAGTACTGATTACATCAACTTGTGTTTGCAGTCACTACGAAAATAAGTAAACAATTATTGTTATTTTGTGGTAAGGTCAAAGAGGTTAAGTTTGTTATCTAACGAGCTTGAAATAATAGGGAATTTTAGAAATAAATAAATCGATTTGTAATGCCCTTGAAATAACAGATGAATGTTTCGTTTTGTTGTCGCTTGTCAATAGTTGTTTATAGGTCGCAAAGGAAGCCGCAGAGTGACGTTTTCTAACTGTACTTACAAGTTCAAGGACGGACAATCCAAGGACGTTCAGATCATCAATTAAATCCTATAACTAAAAACGTTGAAGTTGTTTAATGTTCCGCAAACATTCACGAGAATGGCAACGAGTTTTCGTAATTTGTAAAATAAAACTTACCCACCTCTTGACAGCTGGCCTCAGTTATCAAGGAGCTGAACAAATATTTAAACATTACAGAGTTTTTTGGATGCACAGACTAATGTTTTCTTGTGAGAAAATTGCAATGTTCGAATTTGTACCGGTTGTATGGAATTATGTTGTCCTGTTATCACGTCACAATAGGTAAAAATGCTACAAAATCTATTTTTGCCAGACACGCACTGTACTCATGGTCGTTCTTCAACACCGCCCGGCTCCGGTTTAATTTGATACAAACCGATTAAAAAGACCTTTGTTTTATAGAATATTGCAAAATGTGAGAGACTTCTTGTTATGGTTGGGTTATCGTATCGCCTATCTCGGCTTTTTAGGATTCCGTAGCCGATTGACAAATAACGGAACCCTTATAAATTTGTCATGTCTGTCTGTCTGTCTTTCTGTCTGTCCGTCCGTATGTCACAGTCAAAGCAACTTTATTCCGAAACTATTAGAACTACACAGTTGAGGTAGGTATTTGTTTACAATGTTACTTAAATGATATTCTATGAATGTTAATATATTATATTTGTTTACAATGTTACTTAAATGATATTCTATGAATGTTAATATATTATTTACCTAGTACCTACTATATTATGCGAATATAGCACCTAGTGCCCTTACATTATACCGGGTTCACACCATGCGATTCTAGTCGTTCAACTTCCTAGAGATGTACTTGTCTTTCGATTCCAAGTACTTTTAGTATCGATTCGATACTATAGAATCGATACTAAGTAAGGGTTATAAGTAATCGTTTCGTTACTCAATTATTTGTTTTGGAAGAACATTTAGGCTGGCATTATACAATTCAATTCATTTATTCCTGAACAATAACAAATTGTATGGGAAATTAACTACATACATATTTACACAGCACATTTTTACAGCGATAATAATGTTTCGAATGAAACTATTAGATTTGCTAATCAAGCGTGATTTAATGGATAAAAAATATCGATTGGGTATTTTTTGTAACTCGTATCGTCCATCCCTAGGAAGTTGAACGACAAAAATCGCCTGTACCCTTAGTACGAGTTTTCATACCAAACTCGATATCGAGCAAATTTTGTATGAAAAACAGTACAGCGCCTCTAGTGGTTGACACTTAACTAAATTTAGACCAATCAGGGAGCCAGCATAAGTCGAAAACTATGTGAGATCTGTCAAAAGCGCTTACGATAAAAACTTGTACTAAGGGTACTGGTCTGAACCTGGTATTATTAGAAAATTTCATAGTAAAATTGTCGAAGCATTTACGAATATGTTTATTATATATACAGTTGGTGGAAATAAACACCGGGCGAGCCGTAAGTACCATTATTTCGACGGCAGCGCAGAAAAATATATGTATGGGGTACCTCAACGGGGTTTTTTGTGGGCGGGGCTTGGTACCTCAACGGCTACTAAGCGTACCGAGCCCGTTGCCTCAACCGGATATACAAACACTATGAAAAACAAAGAAATATTATAGTTATAATTAGCTACTGTGTTACAGAACCCTACGAGTGCGAGTCCGACTTGCACTTGTCCAGGGTATTTTGTCTCTGAAGTTGTGACAATGACGTTTATACGAGCTCTGAAGTTTGATTTTTAAGTTTTGGCGGGAACGTGAAAATGTGAGTTAATGTTTCGTTTCCACTGTATTTCTTCGTGATCTTCCGTGTAGTGTGATAAATGTGGATTATAAGCCATGAGTGTGTGCGAGTGTAAGGAAGCAGTATAATATTGAATATAAATATAATATAATAATATGGGACTTATCGCGCTAAAAACATAGTTTTATTTACCTCTACTTTTGATCGAAACGTCGAGGTAGGTAAATAAAGTTATGTTTTTAGCACGATAAGTCCCGTATTACAATATAATGATGTGTCACTTAAATCACGAAAGTTTATAAATTAACTATCTAACGCATTATCAGGAACCTGTGAAACTGGCACTAAATATTGTAATTATTTAAATTAAAATATTGCATCATCCCTATTTTGGATTTAATACCTAGGGTAGGTAGTTAGGTACTTACTTTAAAATACAAGTACTTTTCAACGCAAGTGAAGCCGCACAGCCAGACTTTAATATTTTGTTTTATACTGAAGTTTACCATATCTAACTGTCTTTTAGCAGAACAACCTGACTACGGCGGAGGATAGATAGTTTGATACCACCTTGACCCTTGAACCTGACGTACCTAAACCACAGAATAATGAATAGTACAAGTAAATAAAAAGTAGAATAGTAAAAGTAAATACCTAGTGCCTAAACATGAATCGTCTGGTGACCTTTCCAATGAGACATCACGGAGAATAGACTCTAATCTACCGTGGGGTGGATAGGTACATAATTCTTTTAAAGAAGTACAGAGACGCAAAACTCCACGAAAATTAAAATACAGTGACAGTGTGTGTGTGGCACAGAGTACTTTTTTATACGGGGTGTGTGGCATTATGGCATAACCTTATTATTATTAAGTATTCTGTGGCTAACAGGATTATTACAGTCCGGCAAGTATAACTTGGCGTGCCTGTGCGCCACTGTGCTTTTACTTTGTACTTTGATAACAGTTTCTCTTAAACCACTTTTAATTACTTTTGGCATTATTGAACTATTTTAATGTAGCAGATTTATCATCAATAATGTCGCGGTAATCTCTCAAACGTCAAACTCACAGTTTCAATTAAAAGAATTAGTTCCAAAAACCACCACCGCCAAGTTATACTTGCCGGACTGTATCTTTTCTGTGGCATAACTAACAATTTATGTTGCGTAAATACGCCATCTATTAGGTTCTAAGATAATTAATTAAGTTTCTTTTTGAAAACGCCTAATTCTTCAGTTTTGTCTAACCGTTTACCCGCTAACTATGATAATTTGATGAAGTTACGCTAGATGTCGCTTATGTCAACATATAAAGTACCTACATTTAGGGTGACCATAATTTTAGATATTACAATATATTTTTGGTTATTGAAACCACGGAAAGGTATTTGTTGTCTTCATGGGTCCATTGGATTAGATTAGATCCGTTATCCTTGGGTGGTGCTAAAATGAGTGACCACTGGTGGAAGGCGTCGCACGCACCCCACTAGACAAAAAATTTCACCAATCATATAATTAGTAGGTACTGTGGAAATTTGTCGTAAGAGACAAACTTATAGGTACTTTTCAGGAAATCAAAAAGCAAAATTTTGTCAACATAAAATCAGAAGTAGGTGCTTAACTAGTTAACTTTTTCATTTTATCCCCTAGAAAGATTTTTTTTTATATGACATAGGCTAGCGTTTGACCACTATCTCACCTGTTGGTAATAGATGATGCGTTCGAGGAAAGTAGCACGCTTGGCCTAGAATGGGAACTGGCTCTCAAGGATAGCTGCCGGAACACATTAGATGTTTGGCGACAGACTTGAGTGTGGTAGCTGGCCATGCGGACACTAGATAGAGTCCTACCACCATGCTGGGGTTGGGGGTTTCTTAACGATGTTTTTCATTCACCGGCCACTGTGAAAAGTGCACATACATATTTTTCGATACAGGAATTCATTGGTGCACGGCGGGGATTGAACTCGGTACCTCTAGTGTCAAAGCCGATCATTCTCCCACGACACCACTGGGCCCTCAAAAGATGATTTCTGTACATATTGTTATTAAATTACTTAATATCTACTTAACACGATATTAAGCGCTCCAGGATAAATACAAAACTACATATTTTAAAAGATGTTGTATACACTGACATTTTGGAAGACTATTATGTTCCAAATCCATTTCGTTTTCGACGTTTAATATAATAATTTTTACAAGCTTTATCTATACTTCACGGCGAATTTATTTGTCCGTCACAAATCTTGCGTTTGCTTTTAGAGCGACTTTCAGAGGTTCGTTTGAGCTGAACTTTGGCATACTTACATGTGTAAATCGCGTGACAATGCAATATTATGATGACATGATGCTGATCTGATGATGGAGTTGGAACGTGGTCAAAGGAACTCCTAAACTACACATGTTATACCAGTCGTGTTTGGGCTCGTTGGATTTGTCTTAACTTACTCAGGTCCTAGGTTATGTTAAAGCTTGTGTTTCAAAAGTTTTTTTATTAAATATTACTACTTACGATGCTACAAAATTTTCTGAAAATTATGGAAGATAAACCTACCTAATATAATACTTCTTGTTCCGCTAGTGTACGTAGGTATAACTACGTAAAGCACGAATCTTTTCAGACGTCAAAACTCCAAAAGGAGATAAACGAATTTATGTTTGTCGCGGTTTCTCAGCAGAAGTTTTTAGCACAAAGGTTCAGTGTACAAAGTTACTGAGTTTTCTGTTATTCTGAGCTTGGAAAGAGAGGGTGCTTGCTGTAGGTATTTGTTATTACGTTATTCTTTACACTACTAGACTAGATACCCATCGATTGTAGATAAATATTTGTTGTGCTACTGTTGAGTTTCTTGTATATGTACAAAGTAGGTTCTACATATAGTACGTACGGTGTCCAACTAAATCAATAAATAGGTATACAATAAGCCGCTACACGACATACGAGACTCGCCGAGTGCCGAGCCGATTTATTCACCGATTAGCGAGTAGTGAGGATCATCATCATCATCAGCTCATAATCGTCCACTGCTGGACATAGGTCTCTACTATTTCACGCCACTGAGCTCGGTCTTCAGCTGCTTGAACCAGTTACTGCCAGCCGCTTTCCGCAGAGCATCACTCCACCTGGCCACAGAGCGTCCTACACAACGTTTGCCTAAACGTGGTCTCCTTAAGAGAACTCGCCTACTACAGCGGTTATCGGTTCTTCGAGATATATGCCCAGCCCACTGCAACTTTAGTTTGTAAATTCTTTGAGTTATATCAGATACTTTGGCGGATACGATACCAACAGTACCTACACAAAAGAGTAGAGTAATTCACAAGAGGATCTAGGTATGAATAGGATCAAACTGTCGCGTCGCGTCGTTTCTTTCGGCATTTCCTCGTAACTCGCGTCCCAATGCATACAAAAAACTTCATTTTCAATATCAGCTTGGTTCGTATTGTAAGAAAGTTTTTTGTCTTGTTCCTCTCTAGAACATGTTTCACGCATCATATTTACGTGATAAAAATATCTGACGCAGTGGTCAAGGTGAATATAGATAAGACTTATATAAGTAGCTCTTTGAGCTATAGACCACAGCAGATTTAATAACTATATACCGCTCAGTAGACCTCGCGAGTCCGTTTTTAACCGACTTCACAAAAAACGAGGAGGTTCTCAATTCGTCGGAACCTTTTGTTTTTTTTTATGTATCACATTTTTTTTATGTTATTCACCGATTACTCGAAGATGCCTGAACCGATTTGGAAATTTTTGTTTTGTTTAAAAGGTTACCCTTCCCAGGTGGTCCCATTTAAATTTTAACGAAATTGGCCGAGCCGTTTTTAGAGTTCCGTAGCCGAATGGCAAAAAACGGAACCCTTATAGATTCGTCATGTCTGTCTGTCTGTCTGTCTGTCCGTATGTCGCAGCCATTTCCGAAACTGTTAGGACAACAGCATTGAAACTTGGTAGATAGATATATTAATGTGAACTGCTTTCCTATTTTAATACAAAAATAAAAAATATAAAAGTTGGGGGGAATCCCATACATGGACCTAAAACAAAAAAAAAATGTTTCTTCAAACCTATACGTGTGGGGTGGGTGTCTACGGATAGGTCTATTGGAAAGGTTAAAAATGACATTGAGGTTCCTAAAATCATTTTTTCTCAAAGTCAATCATTTGAAAGATAGGCGCGTCTAAACTGGTAAAATGTGTGTCCCCCCCAGCCTCTAACTTTTAAAGTATGGGTGTGAAAAATCTAAAAAAAATATATGCTGTAGATCTCAATAAACACTAACAATGAAAATTAGTTTGAACGAGATACAGTCAGCAGTTATTGAGATATGGCGACCGCAAAGAAAACTTTGTTTTTCATACAAAGACAGACACACTACTAACTACTGGCACAGATTATATAATAGTTACTTCGTCTACTGGCTACTTTGACTAGCACGACGTTTGAAGTCGGTTCTTTTAGTTTTTCAACCGACTTCCCAAATAGAAGGAGGTTCTCAATTCGTCTGTATGTTTTATTTTTTTACATTTTTTTTGTGTATGTTACGCGATTACTCCATCAATTGTGAACCAATTTGAATGATTATTTTTTTAATCGGTAGGGTCGTTTCCGAGGTGGTCCCATTGTAATTTCATCGAGATCTGAGAAGCATCTCCAGAGATATGACGATAAACATCTCAAAATTGGTACTGAAAATGAATAGCGCGGCATTGAAGTCGGTTCTTTTTTTTAGTTTTTAAACGATATTATGTAGTAACGACACTAGTTGCCATTCTCAACCGATTTGCGGGAAATTTTGTGAGCAGAAAATAACATGTTTTTTTTTTTTGTACAGGTTATATATGGGGTGGTGAAGACGTAAATAAACATAGTTCAGCCTATTCGAAAAATGTTCAAATATGTCACAAAACTTTTTTATTACCATAATAAAGACGCAACTTTTTGTACGTATAACTTTTTCGCCCGATAAACTTCAAGGGGTAGGTATGTCATTCAGTACGCTATGCAATAATTTATGATCGTTTAATAATTAAAATAGTTTAAAAACTAAAACAACCGACTTCCATACCGCGCGAGTCAGTTTTAGTAGCAAGTTTGAGACGTTAGACGCTAGACGCTACTAAAACTGACTCGCGCGGTATGGAAGTCGGTTGTTTTAGTTTTTAAACTATTTTAATTATTAAACGATCATAAATTATTGCATAGCGTATTGAATGACATACCTACCCCTTGAAGTTTATCGGGTGAAAAAGTTATACGTACAAAAAGTTGCGTCTTTATTATGGTAATAAAAGAGTTTTGTGACATATTTGAACATTTTTCGAATAGGCTGAACTATGTTTATTTACGTCTTCACCACCCATATATAACCTGTACAAAAAAAAAACATGTTATTTTTTGCTCACAAAATTTCACGCAAATCGGTTGAGAATGGCAACCAGTGTCGTTACTACATAATATCGTTTAAAAACTAAAAACAAGAACCGACTTCAATGCCGCGCTATTCATTTTCAGTACCAATTTTGAGATGTTTATCTCAATATCTCTGGAGATACTTATCATACCTCGATAAAATTACCATGGTACCACACTTGGGATCTCCTTTCGAACAAAAAAAGAATAATCAAAATCGGTTCATAAACGACGAAGTTATCCGCGAACAAACATAAAATATATATATATACGGTCGAATTGAGAAACCTCCTCCTTTTTTTGAAGTCGGTTAAAAAACTATTGTGTAACAAAAAATATTTTTTAATGAATAGTTTTTAATAACTTTTTACCTTGCACCCATGTTAATGTAGCAATAAATGGCCAAGCCACATATTTTGACTTAAGGTGTAGAGCTTGTGAACTTAGAGCTTTTACAGTTAGGGCGTGTAGAGTTAAGAAGCTTGGCTCTACATGAGATCTGAAAACATTTTGACAGTGCGAGCTGCTTGGTTTCGTCTTGGCAACATTTTACATGAATATTTTTTTGGTAGGATTTTCCTCTTTTTTGTAAGTTGCTTGTTGCTTATTATGACAATATATATATATATATATATATATATATATATATATATTATTCTCTTTTTGGGGTGTATATCTTGCACATTAGAGCTACCTTTTTTCATAGCCTGTCTATCAATAACAAGGTGTCCCTATATCAATTTTCAGATCTGTTGCATCAAAATTTGCGATAGTCTCATACAAACTTCCATCCCCTAGTTTATGGGGTTGAGGGGTAAAAGTTTCAAGTTTTAATTATTTTTGTAATTTGTGTAATAATACTAGCTAACATACAAAATCGCAGCTTTCTAGGACTTCAGGAAGTACCTAAGTATTTTGAGAATCATCAGTGAGTGACGAAATCATCAGTCCATTGCTGGACTGATACCGGCTGATAGGATTTTTAATACAAGACAGACCTACTTTTTAATCTAGGCAAAGTCGCAGAGCTCAACTAGTTAACCATAAAATCTGACGCGCGAGTGTTGCTAATAAATTCTAACGTTCCGATAGCTTATAAGCCCACTCCTCGTAAATAGCTACAGGGGTTATTCCAGAAATTACTCCTGTGGGAACGTGCACCATAAAATAATGCCGATATCATGTATAGGGACTTACGAGTACATCACGAGTGAGGGCCAGTCCGTGAGTTTGTGGTCTAAGTTCTTGGTCAGTAAATAATATCGTGTGTAGGAACTTTATCACGAATGAGGGCTGGTCGGTGAGTCTCTGGGCTTGAATGTTCTTGATCAGTGAAGCTTGTTCAGATAAATAACTAGATTGTATGTACAACAAAGACAGGTAACACTAGATCTTCGAACCGGTAAAATACTTATATACCTATTATAAGAAATAAAAGTTTGTTCAGTATAAGCATACATACATACATACCTACAATCACGCCTTTTTCCCGTTGGGGTAGGCAGAGACTACTTCTTTCTACATGCTACGATCCTGACATACCTCCTTCGCTTCTTCCACTTTCACGAGCGCCTTCACACATGCTCGCCGGTTATAAGTATTTTTGACTTGGCCTTTCTTTAAAACGTCTCCGATCTGGTCGTGATACGTTCGCCTAGGTTGGCCTCTACCAAGTATAAGCATATTATATAAAAAACAATTTGTTTATGTATAGTATAAGCTAGCTTGACAACTACCACCTACCACTACCTAGGGTGAAGAATGGTAGCACGCTAGAATGAGAACTGGCTCTCACTCTCGACTACTCAATTACAGTTGTTGGGACACACTGGTAGCACAGTGTTACATATTATGATTGTGTCACCAATGTCCTGGTAGTAATCTTCTTTACAGAGTATAAACAAAGTAGCTTCCCACCATCTGACCCTCCCTCAACGCTAAGATCTCTTAATTAAACTACGAAACGCATTCTAATGCGGTTTTCATCAATAGATAGAATAATGCAAGAGGAAGGTTTATAAATCGGATTAAACGCGGGCAAAGCCTTGAGGCGAAACTAGGAAAGTACAAAACATTCGGATAAGTATAGCAATAATTGCAGAGTAAAATTGCGAGTGACGCCTGGGGCGATTGACCAGTAGAGCAATAAAGATTAGGTTTCATGACCACGGTAATAGATTGTTCGTTCCGCGTCGATGTTTGTCCGATGTTAATATGCCTTCGGGGCGTAATATTTTTCGCACAGCTTAGTCCGAGAGAAGACAGGGTCGGGCTTTTAATTTCGCGCACATCTGGCCTGCGGTCGGCTGATGTAGCCAAAAATGGTTACAGTATATATGCTCGTGTTTAAAGTGGCTAGAAAATTGATAGACCCGAGTTATTTATTAGGTGAATGAAATAGATATTTATATAGCTTCGGATTGATATGGATGGTTTATTTTTGAGGCTTAGATATTGTATTGTTGATATTAGCGTTTTTGGGGTATTTCAAAACTTAACAGGTAGAAAAAGCTCTCATAAAAATTTACCTTTTGTTACGTCCAGATAATATTTGTAAGGTATAGGTCCTTATATTATATTTTTAATAAGATGATTTCAGATCGTTTATAAAACGAAAAAAGCCGACTTCAAATGCCGCGTTAGTCATTGGTGTTTATCTAGATATCTCTGGAGATATTCGTCAGATCTAATCAGATTACAATGGGACCAAACGGAAAGTTCACTACCTTAAACAAAAAAATCATTCTCCAAATCGGTTACTAAATGACGAAAATCTGAGGTAAAGGTACGGCCACACAGCGGCGTCCTGCGATCTGCGGGCGTGATCTCAGTACTTTTCAATTGTTTTCTGATCGCGTTTGGTGTGAACCAGTTGGTACAAATACTACTGCGCTATCTGATCGCCGCCTAGATAACGCACGCAGGACGCTGCGATGTGTCCGTATATTTACAGAGATATTTAGAAAAATATAGGTACAGTCGAACTGGCAAGAGAAAACCTTTTTTGTTTGAAGTCGGTTGATAAACCTACATATCCTCTTTTTACCACAGATTCAATCAAAAAGATATGCCTAACCAAAAATACGTATCATTTTATGTCGCCTCAGTAGGTATGAGCAAACCATAAAGTTTTCATGGCTTACTGGCAGCCTCATTGGTAAATAAATAGGTGCACTAAAGTGCGGTTCCTTTTCGAAAAAATGGAATTAGGTCGCCAGTATACCTTAGAACAATAATAAATAAAAGACTCATAGAACTACCTCATAACTCCATAAACCATTTATGACGCATATTTTGACTTTCGCAAATAAATCAAAATCAAACCTATCCACTTAGATAATTTCAAGTAAATTATCTAAGCCTATCCATTGATCTTGTGTTTTAGAAATTATATGGGATCATTATAACCCATGACAGTATCATAAAATATTTCGTATGTACAAGTACTAATAATGAATTAACTTCGTGTACGGAACCCTCAATGCTCGTCTCACACTAGCACAGAATAATTAATAGTACAAGTAGGTAGAAGTAGGTAGTGACACTAGGTAGGTTTTATCCTATTATGTTACTTATTAGGACACGCATGAAGTGAAGCTAGAATAGATTTTTTTAATTGACCAAATCATCCCTTGAACTACCAGGCGGGGTAGCGGTCAAACGCTAGCCTAAAAGGTATACCTACATATAAAAAATTGGAAAAATTTGCCACCATACTGCTCTTAGGTGTTCGTGTATTTTCTTGGACCACAAACATTACGGTACGGGTCGGTACGGTGAAATTTTGGATTGTATATAACAATGTATAAAAATATAAACAATTATGTCAGTTGGTTAATTTTACATTCGACGAGACTCGCCCTGTATTGTTGGGGATGTTGTAAATATGCAGGAGGGAGACAGGATCTTAAATGGCTGTTTCCCTAAGCGAGTTATGTGCTTGTTTAGTTTTATATCACGTCACATAAAGCCAGTAGTTTAGGGTCTTTAGGGATAATCGTCTTGTATCTACTGTCGGTATTAATGTAAATATGTATAAACCGCAATCCTATAAATATTAAAGTAGGTAAGGGACTTATCGCGCTACAACATTAGTTTTATTTTCCTCGACGTTTCGACCAACAAATACAACTGTTGCACTGTGCAGCTGTGCACGTAATATAATATTTTTTTATAATTTTTCGTTTCAGATTCTTTGTAGAATTTATGCCAGTTATCGTAACTTTTTTTTTTGCCTCCACACGATTAGTATATTTAGCCAGTGTCAAGTATTGAAATTCTTCAAGTTTTTATGAATTTAAGGTGTAGAGATGAGTCAAAGTTACATTTCAGGTCAGATTTCAAGTAAAAGTCTAGTCTAAGTCATACCTTCAGCAAAGATGCGGAGTTTACTGAAGATTTTCAGTGAAATTTTGGTGAGAACGCAGATAGCATGTTTTTCAACATTGTGCTGTTTCCCTACACTCGCACACATTCACCGGCACTTAATGGTTAATAATCCACATTTATTACACATTAACTCGCGGAAGAACACAAGTTTTAAGAAAAATTACAATGAGATCACACACACTTTTCCACGTTCCCGCCAAAACTCCCCTATCGTAACTTTATCACCATGGAATTTTAGGTTCATTACGCAAACCAAGGACAAATAATGTACAATATGCCTTAGATGAGGATTTTTTCAGTTCTATTATGGCTCCACACGATGACTATATATTATGGCCAGTTTATTAGAATAGCACTAATTTTCGTATATTCCAGTCGTAAAGTCGAGTTAAAGTCACATTTAAGTCAAGTTTGAGTCATATTCCAGTCCAAGTCATACCCTCAGTTAAGATGAGGGCTTCAAGTAGAATTCTAGTGTAATTTTTATATACCTATTTACAGAGCAGAACGTTATTTACGATTAATGTTAAACCATCAAACTATCATAAAAAAGGCAGACATATTCGTGCCGAACACCCGAGTGATCGCAGGTTCAGTAATACTAAATGCTTGATTAATACGTTTCCGCGCTTAGTTTGCTACCAAGCGGCAGCAGGGTCGGACGCTTCCGTGCAGTATTACTTCGCAGCGTTGCTTATGTAGTAATCATGCCGTATTGACTTTGCCGGACTGAAGACTTAAATTTCAAAAACTTTCCAATTAGTTATCCAGCTGAAAGTTTCAGGGAAGCTAAAATATCGATTAAAAATGCATCCTATAGCGCGGTTTTTAGATCAATTTTAACCGACATTTATTGCTGTGTCTAAAGCATGTTTTAAGTTTTTCGGGTATTTATCTAGAGAGAGTGAACTTAAACAATAGAAAATCTTAACTGGCTAAGTTCAAGTCGGACTCGCACTCGTAAGGTTCCGTAACATAAGCATTTTTATTCAAAACAAATTTATATTTGCGGTTCGGAAAATGTGCTATATCTCAAAAACTACTGACTTCAAACCAATTTTCGGTTAAAGCTTTATTGAGATCTACAGGATATTTTTATTTAGATTTTTCACTTTTTACACACACATTTTACCACTTTAGAAGTGTACAACTTG
This sequence comes from Cabera pusaria, assembly GCA_954871355.1. Taxonomy (NCBI): domain Eukaryota; kingdom Metazoa; phylum Arthropoda; class Insecta; order Lepidoptera; family Geometridae; genus Cabera; species Cabera pusaria. The sequence continues at coordinate 24,071,773 of OX940894.1, forward strand.
CAAACGAATGACTTTGAAAAAAAATTGTTTTAAAAACCTCAATGTCATTTTTCAACGACCTATCCAAAAAAATACCACACGTAAAGGTTTGATTAAAAAATATTTTTTTAGTTTCTGTTCCCATGTATGTCCCCCCCCCCTTATCTTTATTTTTTTATTTGTGTATAAAACTCGTAAAGCTGTTCACAGAATACATCTACCTACCAAGTTTTAACTGTGTAGTCGTCTTAAAAGTTTCGGATTAAAATGGCTGTGACATACGGACGGACAGATGGACGGACATACAGATGGACAGACATGACGAATCTAAAATGGTACGAAACTGCAAAACATTTCTACCTAATAGAACTACGCCAGCGATACGAATTCAGAAGCTGGGAAACCCGACGATCCTGTAATATGTGCAGTTATAAGTTATAATGTGTAATGTAAAGTAAAACATCGACTGGCATAGCACTTCGTCATCTACATCTCATGTTTCAAATGGAAACCTACTTCGGTTATCTTACTTAGCTTCGCTTAGCGAGAGCTGTATGAGTATGAGCATACATAGTTGGCTTTGAGTGACTCAAAGATAGTTGGGCGCTAGTTTCCTTTCGCTTATATTCCAATAATGAGGCCTGTGTTTAATCCATCATCGGCAGAAGAACGATCGAGTGTCGTTTGCCGAACTCAGCTGTAAACTTAAGATAACAAAAGAGAGTGCGTATGCCACCATCATCCGAATATCTTTCTCAAAGATTTATCACTTTATTAATGTTATATTTCTTGAGAGCAAATCGATTAGCGACATGCTTTTATTCGGTTGATGGCAGGTTCGTGCGAGTCACAACTCAAACCACCTTTTGCCACACGTAGTAGGAGCAGTATATCGATGTTCCGCCTGACTTGTTGACATAAAATAGCTTTTTACCATCAAGGAGAACATCTGCCGGCGTATCCTAACGGTGTCCAGTAACAAAAAGCCCTTGGTATTCAGGATCATTTTAGGCCTAGCTGATTCACTATTTTCGATGACATCATCGCTTAGCACCAGGCGAGATAATAGTCAAACGCTAAGCCTATCAGCAGGGTTATTCACAATCATTCGAAAGCAAATTCGGATTTGGAAACTGCCTTTACTTCGACTTGGATCTTTGCAATTCACAATGCTCCGATCGGTTAATTTTAATATTTCAATTAGAAAAAATCAGTGATTTATTGGAAAGTTTTCCGCTTAAAACAGCTAAGGAATAAAAAAATGATAAAATTAAAAATGAAGCTTCCGAATCCAAATATGTTCTCGAAAGATTGAGAATAAGCGCAAAATAAACTACAAAAACATTACATGTTCGAAAAAAATTCTCACATGTCGAGATTCGAACCTACAGCCTTTGCTTATTAAAGCAAGCTCTGTTCCACCTGATCCAGTCACTTATATATGCAGTATGGCGAATTTAAGAATAACAATGTAAATCTGCACGTATAATTACGGAACCAGGAACGATTATCCTGACCGATCCGACGTATCCTGTTTGTTTTTTTTTTTTTTTTTTTTTCATGAAAACTTTGTTATACATATACATTTGATCAAAGTATAATTTTAGAAGTGTTTACCTAATAGTTTGCATAATATTTTCATAACAATAACCTGTTTTCCCGTGTCCCACCAAAACCTTTATGTTTTTCAGGATAACCAATATTCTAAAAGTTATTCCATAGTATAAGCTATGCTCACTTTAAGTTTCATTAAAATCCGTCCAGTAGTTTCGGCGTGATGATTTTTCAAACGGACATACATACAGACAAAAAATTTAAAAATTATATTTTCGGCATCTATAGCGTTTATAAAGCTTCCCCTAATTTAAATTTCAAAAAAATATTTAATGTACAGTTTTCGCTTAGTTACTGTTTTATTATAGTAATAATAGATTTACTCAGTAATTGATCAAAATTAAATTTTGATGATTACCTAATGCATGTGTGTATGCATAAATAGTTAGATTTTCCTTTATTAGTAAGGAATTAAATCAATCATTAGGATTAGACACAAGAAAATAAAAAATATTGTACAATGGCTGACCTCCGGAATGTAAAATTGATCGTTATACGTTACCCATACAATTTGAATATAACAGTATGTAGTACTATATACGGTGTAGATAAAATGTTCACATACTGCTGCAAAGCTGTAACATAGAGTAAGTTTACATACACATTTAAAGATATTTAAGCCAAAATAAGGGATATCGCAGACAACGTCTGCATACTCAAACTTTCTATAGCATCAATAAATTTGAAATGCATTAATAAATAAAATGTAATATTATTCAATATTGTCACACTTGCACGCAGGCTGAATACTTCAACTTACAATCTATCATAAGATCTTTTAGTGTGAGATTGTATTCTGGAAAATTAAATGATTAAATGTTTGACTTGATATATTGACATGGCAAGGATATTATCCAATTTATGTTGTCAAAGTAAATAGTTGTATCAAAATCTAGCAAAACATTATCATAGAGTATAAACAATGACCTAAGAATAATCATTTAATTCGCAAGTGATTGATGTTTAGAAACTTAAATACACCCTTACAATCGATTATCACAGCCAGTTTAATAATTAGTATAAAATCATAAGTTTTTGATTTCATTTTACTAATAACAGACTCCGTTTAAAAATTCAATTTTTACGAATTTTATTCGACGCTGATTCATCTCATAAGTTTTAAAATTTTAGTACTGCATTAGAATAATCTAATATAGCTGACAAAAAAAAACTATCGATGGTTATTACTAGTAGACTAATTATATCATCATTAATGTCTTGGTAAATACCGTACATATCAATGTTTATAACGATTTGTAGCTACCGGGTTATAAATGCAAGCAAGGATAATGTTGTGCCTAAGTGGATTTGTGAAATAATATGAGAGGTTTTATAAATTATTTCAGAAAGAACATAGTTGTGAATACGTATCTGGCACAGGCTTATCCTGTGATACAATATGGAATATAGAATTTTCCATATTATTATTTTAAAAACTGTACGGAGCTCGATAATCGATATTTCTAAATTAAGAAGCACGATCATCAATCAACATGCATGAGAATTCCAATTAGACCTGTGATGACCTTTGGTGATCTGTGAATCACAGGTTTGTGATACAGTAGATACTTCTCCATAAAATTGATTGCATCAAATTTCTACAACTATCGCGTAGTTAGGTTACTTCATTTAACTTTAAACGTCATATGTATTGTTACGACATATAGCATAACATTTGTGAAGACACTTAAACATTGTTGTTGTTATTATTATTATGATTATTTATCTCTATTCACACGTCATAATTAACAATGGGCCGTTGGCTATAATTTCATATTGCTGCGGCAAGGCAAGAAGTAGTTAATTTGGTAACCTAGTAAACCCACGGACTCGTAAGTATATGAGTTTATTCTCGGTTACTAACGTTGAGCTTGTGTTCATTTAATTATGACACATTGAGTGTATTCATCTCAAGAGCTAAAAAATGTGGAGACAATGCATATTACATTTTCCATTCCAAATTATTCCTTATCATATCAAATCATTGATCACACAGACGTGTTTACTACTTACTTGCTGCTTTTTGCAAGTTTTGTACTCTGAGTCTACGCACAAAATATTAAAAGGGGTGACAATAGTGTGTCCCTTTTTTTCATAATCAGAATAACTACTGACTTCATTAACGTAGCAAAATCAAGGTTGTACTGGAGCGCTTGAGGCCGTACATTAAGCTATTTAACCATACCATAATATAATGTATTGTTTCATATTGTACTATGATATTATCGTTGTAACAAAAGCCTTTTTGGAACCATATCTGACGTATTAATTAGTACACATTATTTTACAATGTTCATGTATGAGTGTGTGTTGTCTTATTAAATCAGGCAACATAAATAGGCCTTCTTGAAGCCGATTATGGCTATGTAAAATTATTGCAACATTAACGGTAAGTCTATCTTACAATGTATGTTAACAATAGGAAGCGACACTAAACTGTAAGCTTGTACACGCTCCATTGCTTTTGTGTGATAAGTAATTTATAAAGTTTAACACAAACTAACATGTTGCGCAGAACAAGGTGACTTTTTAGGTTAACGTTTAACCATTCACGTTCGCCTACATTTGCAACCAAAATGTATTATTATTTTGCAATGTACTGTTGATGAGGGTAGGCATTATAATGCATAGTCAAAGATTATTAGTCTATTATTGCTCACTTAAATCTGTGTCCTTATGCGAAAACTATAACGATTTCTGTCAATTTGAATATGAGGATGAACTATCTAAATCCATAAATATGCTACAATTTTATACTTTTGATTGTTGTATTACGTTTGTATGGACAAGACGTTGTATGCCAGGAGCTTTTTGGCCTTTTAGGCCTTCTCAGCTTGGTAACGCGCTGCCATTCAGCCACGGTCATTCAGAAACAGGTGGATTAAATGGAACAATATTTCGTGGTACAAAATGTAATATAATCATTTACAAACAAATTACTGGGTCAAAAGTTATTAATATTAAATACCGGCGTGTTGTCGTGTTTGTCGTTAACGCTCGCTCTGCTTATTCGCAGGTGGCTCGTAGTTCTTTCGTGACGACGTTGTCGACAGCTGCTTTAGATTGTACTTTAGACGATTCGGCATTTGCAGATTAATGTTGTTTGACATCGGGGTCGAAAAATGAAAAGTTGGTCGCGCAGTCGTAGGTTAAACGCACAACCTCTTGAAGATGTTAAGTTTGATAACAGTAGGCTGTATCAAGGCTTAGTCATAAGACATAAGTCAACTAGGTCAGTGAAGCCAGGATATACCTTAGTTTGTGGTTTTTCTAGCTCTTTGTGCCAATAGCAAAAGACAAATAATCACTAAGATGACTCATTCTTTTTAACATGACTAAGGTGAAGCAAAAAGGGAGGATTATGTTTCTGACCGGTTTATGTATATTTAGTAATACAATGTAGTACAGTCTTACCCCAACGTTCAGAGATCACTAGGTGTTTTCAACCTCATCAATGTGAAAATTTCTTGACCGCTTTAAATCATTGCAAGATCTCATTTGGCACGGCTGAAGAAGTTGGTTAGTTGACTCAAGTGTTGAATCTTCGAACAAGAGTTTAGCGGGGTTGGAGCCATGGTCAAGGTCTTTACCGAAATCGAATAGCATACACAGGCGATATAGGTACTATAACAGCATCTAGACATATCTGGTTGAATTATTTTGTACCTTATGTTGTACCCTTTCTTTTGCATAATGGCTTTCCCATGTACTATACGACACAGTACGAAGTACTTTCTAGGGTAGCATTGCGTACTACCACACTAAGAAAGTATAAAAACACATGAGCACTTTATTGCATACCAGACAAAATCTTTATCTTGGAAAATATATAATAAAATTTATTTAACAATGGGCATGTCTTATCGCTTAGAGCAATATCTGGCAGTCAATTTTTGGGTAGACAGGAACTAGATTCATTATAATGTGGTTGGTTGCATACCATATAATCCGCTAAGAGGTTTAATGACATATACGGGTTCTTGTTATTGTTCTTCTTCTTCTTCTTCTTATGGCTTTTCAACGCTTGACGTTTTTCTGCCAGTGTTAAAAGTAGATTAAATTAATTACTTACCTGTAATTCTGCTATGACATAATGGTAGCAACATTATCTGCAATTATTATTGCCTATCTTCATGCTCGGACACCGTAGTGGAGCAAGTTTCTGATCTCTGGTTAAGATCTGTAGAATCCAATAAGTCCCATGTAGATATATGCGACACAGGCGGTAGTTACTTTCTGAGTAGCATCTCGTACTACTACATTAAGAAAGTATTAAATAAATTCCGGGATGATATCTCGTAGCACCACTTTAAGGAATTATTTTTGTTTATTGTCGGGATAATATCACGTATTACCACGTTAAGACAATAAGTAATTAACTTCAACACATTTTTCTTTTTTAAAAATGAGGGTGTAGGTAGATTTTGCTCGGAGCGGTATATTTTTCTCCGCATCCTAAAAATCCGGCGAAATTTTCGTCTGATAACGTCGCAATCAGAACTTTCCAATCGTTTACTCATATTTAAGTATGAGAAACAAACACTAATTCACAAAACTTATAGCAAATACTTTTAAAACATTAAAATTGTATTTATTAAAATTGTAACATCTGGACGATGCTACACACAAAACACGAATGAAGGAACACAGTCTAAATAATGTTTTTATTTTAATTTTATGTGCTTTAAACAGTGTGACGATGCGATACAACGAAAGACGGACTACATGGTTAATTTAAATCTCGAGGATGTTACACCGAAGTATAATCCTATCATTGCGAGTGTTGAATATAGTGAGACGGAATAGACTCTATACAGCAGTCTAACTGCACCTATGTACTTGTCTACGAAGTAACCGCCGAACCTGCGCAGTAATTTTGTTTCTTTTTATTTTAGGTCGCAAGTGAATGACTACCGACAAGTATTCGCAAATCATCACAGAAAAATACATTACTGGTATCGGTGAACTTAAACAAACGCATTAGATTAAAATGCAAAGTAACATATCCCCTAGAGGTATGGTGGTTACACCTCACCACCTTGCCACTCAGAGTGCGATGAATATTCTTCGACAAGGAGGAACTGCTATGGAGGCTATGGTTGCGGCTGCAGCAACGGTTGCCGTGGTATATCCTCACATGAACAGCATTGGTGGTGACGGATTCTGGCTCATTATTCCACCAAATGGTGATCCAATTGTCATAGAAGCATGTGGATATGCAGGAAGTTTAGCTACAGACGAATACTTTAAAGGACTTGATAAAATTCCATACAAAGGACCTAAATCTGCTGTAACGGTAGCAGGAACAGTTGGTGGCTGGCAGGAAGCTTTGAATTATGTGTCTGAATGTGGCTACCAGAAAATGTCAACTCATAAACTCCTTGCTGATGCTATAAAATACGCAGAAGATGGTTTTGCAATAACTAAATCACTTAAGAATAGCTTGGAAAAAGCCAAAAATTCAAATTATATTCAACATGATTTTGCTAAAGTATTCTTACCATATAACAAAGTACCAGCCGTGGGTGATAGGCTTTGTCAAAAAGAACTAGCTAAAACTCTGAGAAGTCTTGCTGAAAATGGCCTTAATAGTTATTATTGTGGAGAAGTATCAAAGCTGATTGTAGAAGATATGGTTATGCTAAATATGCCCATTACAGAGTCAGATCTTGCAAATTATTCTCCAATAAGAAAAACTCCGTTGCGAATGTTACATAAATTAGGCGAGTTGTACAATCTACCACCTCCTACACAAGGTCTAGCATCACTCTTAATTCACGGAATTTTAGATAAATTAGATATTGATGGGAAAGATGAAGGGAAACTAATACATGCTACAGTCGAAGCTACAAAACAAGCTTTCAAACTAAGAGATGAATATTTAACTGATCCGCAGTATATGACAGTAGATCCAAAATCATTATTATGCTCTAAGACTGTGTCTGATCTTACTAGTAACATAAGCTTTGAACACGCTTCCACTGGTCAAGCAAAAGGACCTGGCGACACAATCTGGATGGGAGCCATGGACAGCAAAGGTTTTTCTGTTGGATTCATCCAAAGTGTATATCACGAATTTGGAAGTGGTGTATTGCTTCCAAAAACCGGGATTTTGTGGCATAATAGAGGTGTGGCTTTCACTCTAGATAAGCATCATTTGTTATCTGTTAAACCTGGTAAAAAACCACTGCACACTCTGAATATTGCCGCAGCAAAACTGCATGATGGAAGACTCATGGTTTATGGTACTAGAGGGGGTGATGGGCAGCCTCAAACTCAAGCTTGTATCTTCCACAGATATGCTGTCCAGAAAATCAATTTACAGACTGCTTTATCTGCTCCTAGATGGATTTATGGTCGTAATTCTGGTGACCATGAAGATGTTTTGAAACTTGAAGACAGGTTTTCCGAAGAGACGGTTAATTATTTGAAAAGTAGATGCCACAATATTGCAATGTTGCCAAGTTTTTCTGAACTTGTAGGTCAGGCTGGTGCGTTAGTCAGGCATCCCAATGGAATGATGGAAGGAGCCTTCGACCCCCGAAGCGATGGCAGTGCTGCAGGCTTTTGAAAATTTCCTTACCTACAATCTACTTTCATTAGCATAGTTACCTACATACGTACTTACGAACGTGTTTTATATTTGTCGTTACAAATCTCGTAGTTCGTTTTTATATCAGAAAATTATATTACGACGCCAGTTTAATAAAGAAAATAATAAATAACTTTAGACAAAAAGGTCAAGGCTGAGTTAACAAAGCGACTGAATGAATACTGACGCAATATAATATCTCCCACTCATTAGCATTGTAAGACGTTATAATAAAAACAGCCTACTTATTTAGTATCTCCCAATGTTTTTACAAAATTAAAATTCCCAAGGAACTGCCTTGTTTCCATTTCTGTTGAAATATGAATTATTCTATGTTCTTATTATTAAAAACTTTCTATAATTCGGCCACAGGGGACAGCGGCCTCCAAAGTTAACAAAAGTTGCAAGCCTGCCACAACCATATTACAGTGTTTTGTTTTGTTTTAGGGATTCTGGTGCAATTTTTTTTCCTCTGCGGTAACGTAAAGCAACTCAAATACCTGAATTAAATAAAAGTAATGGTTTCGTCGTAGGTAAAATTTTACCGTTAGTACTTACAATTAATTTATTTTCTGCCAATGTCTGCCATTCTTTAAAATAAGCAATGAGATCATTTTATACCAAAGTGAAAGTATATTTTTGAAATATGTTATGTTTATGTGACGCCAGTGTGAAACTAGACATCGTGAAGTGTTTAAGTCTCATATATATTATTATTAGAAATATTAACAGGATATTTACCATGTTTTTTATTATTTATGCGTTTTTGATATTTAAAAGAAAGAGGGTAGTCCGTTTCGTTTGCTCTTAAACATTACTTCGACCCGCAATCTACAGTTTATCCGTGATCATGGCGCTTGCAACAGAGCCGAAATATTGAAAACTCATAAATAATAAAAAACATGGTAAATATCCCGTTAATAGTTCTAATAATAGTGTCAGTGACCATGAAAACTTATACTCATTTATAATTATTTTCTCCCCTTTTACTAGTTATATCAAGCAATAGATGTATTAAGTGAAGCTGCTAGAGCCCGCATTAATTTCGATTAGACGAATATCTCAGTTTTATGATCTCTACCCCAATCTCTTTGGAGAACTAAAGAGCTACGGTTCAGAAAATCTAGAGTAGGTAACGTAAAATTAACATTCTAGGAACAGTTTTAAATTAGACAATCTCCCTGAAATATAGGCAGAGCTCTCCTGAACAGTGGTCGACAATAATTCACGTTTATTGGAAAGATAAGGGAGCGAACAAAGAACCATTTGAATGTAAATCAAAAATCGCCATTTTAAAAATCATATTGAAGGTGATCTGATATATTGTTGGCGTTATGAAATGCCAATGAGGTATTTGAAATTGGGCGTTTTTTATCTTCGAGATTATTTTCTCTGTTATTTTGAAATTAAAATTTCAAGATTGTTTTGTTTTTGTATTTTTATTATTAAGAAAAAATAAATAAAAAGACGGTTTTTTTGTTAGCTTAATACTGTATGTTATTATATACTTTTATATTTTTGTATACCTATTTTTGTTTTTTTTTTTACCTTGTCGATCCTGGGAGCCTTATGATCGAAGTTGGGATCATATTGATACCGTGGGTACTGTGAATGTTTTGTCTATTTTAAACGTAGGTACCTACTTATTTTTATTTTATTCTATTGAAGACAGCAAGGACTTGTCGGTGATCTTACACAATGGAAAGTGACGTCTAAATGTTACGTGTGAATCTGAAATTGGAAGACAGTCGTACACAAAACGCAGCATCTTGCATCAGCATCGCATCTTGAAACTGCCTAATGGGAACTCAAATCAGAGCATTTTTTCATGTTAGTATTTAAAGACGTCTAATTCTGTTAGTTCAGTGGGTTTAATATACAGGAAAAAATCCGTTCTGATAGGTTGCTTGGACAAATACTACAGAATACAGATTTCGTGACTGTTTGTTAAAACTTTTCCGAAAACTTATGAACAAAATCATAATTATCGATTCCTTGCTCGATATTATCAATTTTTATTCACAAAGAATATTGTTTAAGATAAATTACTTTTATTGGTAATCTTGTTTATGAATTAATGAATATATTAGTATTGAGTTATTGAACATAAGAGGTACATAATTTACCATCATCCGATTATTATTAATATCTATTATAATATATATATATATATATATATATATATATAATATATATATATATATATATATCTATTATAATTATCTTAAGGTCATTAAGGTTAAGCATTGACTTCTGTTACAGTCTGCAGTAAAAAGATACCTAAGTATATATGCAATCTTGGGTTGGTAATCAGAATTATGTCGTATTCGTCTTTCTATGGGAGTATCACTACATATTATAAAACAAAGTCTCCCGCCGCCGAAAAACCGGTACGTAGTTCAAATGGAAAAGAACAAAACGAGTGAGAGAGATAGAGAGAGAGATATAATAAATATGCTTTTATTGTAAACAATTGCATGTACAAATTTTAGTTCGAAGCCCTGCCTTTTCGCTTTAGTTTAAAAACTGTGTTGCAAAAAGCAGTGTGTGTGTGTGTGTGTGTGTGTGTGTGTCTGGTGTGTGTCTGGTGTGTGTGGAATTATTATGCACCAGTGCTATGTTAAAATCGTAGACATAAAGAACGCAAATAACCGCGGTCGTATGTTACTTTGCAGAATGTATTGTTTTGTTACGATAAGTGGCATACGACAACGGCTATCCTCTGAGCACCACTATGATATGTACGAAACACAATAATCGTGAACTTCGCGATTAACTCAAAAACTACTGAACGGATTTTCATGCGGTTTCTACAAATAGACAGAGTGATTCAGGAGAAAGGATTTTAAGTGTATAATTCGTTCAAGTTTTGTTTGAATTGGTTCAAATATGACGATGATTGTTGAATATGTTACAAGACGCAACAAACTGATGCAACAAACTAAATGTAGGCATAATGTGAATTACCCGTGCGAAGCCGGGGCGAGTCGCCAGTACAATATCATGTACTTAGAGTACCTACTTAAGATTGTTTTTCTTCTTTGTTCATTCGCATCAACATAAAGAAGCAATAAATTGAATCTCCTGCCTCACTAACGGAAACAAATGTTCTAAACACCCTAAATTAAACTTGGAGAATAATGAAGTGACCACATTCATCTTCATTTGCCGATGGAACTCTAGTTTATTAGATACGTATTAAGTTGTTCTAGTACTCTGATGAATTGTGGAAGATTATGACCTCCCTGATACACAGATTTTAATAGGTAGGTTTTAATACATAGGTTAGGTTTCTGTTAATTAACTGGCTCGATATAAGTAGTTGTTTAGGGTTCTGTAGTCAACTAGGCACCCTTATAAGTTTGCCATGTCCAGATTTTTACACTTTAGATTACATTTATTATCAATCATCTTTATTTCATTTACTAGAGTCTGTACAAAAAGAGAACTGTCGTAAAAATGTAGGTCGCATGTTATTTACTGTTTTTTGCGTTAACAAGACTGCTCTGTCATTGCTAGTACGACTAACATAGCTCAACGGATTATTAAACTGAAGTGGCAGTGGGCTGGTCATAACTGCCGCAGGACTGATAACCGTTGGGGTAGACTTGTCCTAGAATGGAGACCGCGAATCGGCAAACGTAGCGTAGAACATCCTGTGATCAGGTGGAGCGACGACATACGAAAAGCGGTGGGCAGTGACTGCAAAGGAAGAGCAGAAGATCGGGCTCAGTTGCGCATCTTGGGCCTACGTCCAGCAGTGGACTGACACCGACTATTGATGATGATGATGAGGTTCGAGTAGGTATGTGTACCTTCCTTCCATACCTTCGAACGTTAGTTCATCGCAACGCCACGACGTTTCTCTTTTTGCACAGACTCTAAATACTACACATACAGCTATCTAGTGTTTTAGTGGTACATTAGACGATTAGTGGCTAAAACAAGTAAGCATCACAAGAAACTCCACAGCATATCTCCCTTACTTTATCGCAGATACCAAAAAGTTTAGGGTCGGTCACCAGTTTGTAGTTACGGATGAGACTGTTTGACAGTTTTGGAGAGAATACGCTTTATTAAGTTCTCTATTTACTGGCGTCGGCCATATAATGTTATAGTTATTGCGAAGGGAGATAGCGGGGAAATTATGAGAACATTCTGGTTATGTGGTTATAAGGTTGCAAATAACTACGTTTCGATGTGTAGTGAAAGTATTTAAAAGTATACACGCAGATTTCATATATTAAAATAGTAATAAGTACCAAAATAGTTTTTTTCGTTACAAGGTCGTTTCTCGTGAAATCACAAGGCTTGTAGACTCAACATCAAGTAACGGGTGCAATGTATTCAAAATTGTGTCTATTTTATGTTTTGTGTGTTGATGACAAAGAATCATATCAGTCTGTTAGATACAGATATCATCGCTTAACATCAGACAAGCGTCTTGCTTGTTTTTTTTTACCGACTTAAAGAGGAGGAGGTTCTCAGTTCGTCTATTTGTTTTATTACTTATTTTTTTTAATGTATATTCACCTGATTTTTCTTTCGATTTTTTAAAGTATTTTTTTGTTCAAAAGAGTTCACTGGGGACGGTTGGACCCATAAATACATCAAGATCTGATAAGTATCTACAGAGATATGGAGATAAACATCTTAAACTGGCTACTGAAAACGATTAGCGTGGCATTTGAAGTCATATCGTAAAAAACTACTCACACTTATCATTTTCCTTCTTAAAGAAATTAGAAAAACGTTTAGTCTAATTAACAAGACTTGAATGATTATAATTAACAAGACTAAAATGTCTTGCATATAATTTCGACACGGTAATTAAATTAAATTAATTAGTCATAATTTCCCTAATTTTTCGTACTCCTTCTTTAGATTGTATATTCTAATATGTTGAGTAGGCGTGCTTTAAAGACGAAATCATGGCTCTACAGTCCTTCACGTGAAGAGGCATTAAAGGCGAAGTCAGAATAAAGTGATTGGCAGCGGTTGAAAATGAAGAGGATACGACGACGTAGAGCATGATTGGAAAGCCTTTGTGTTTAGCAGGCCGTTCTCGTTCGCAGGTTATATATATTAAACTTACTGTGCCACGCGGCTTTGCCTGCCTAAAAAGGTATTTTATCCTATATTTTCTTTTTTTTCTGGACCATCCTACAATCAGTTAAAAGACGCATTGTAACTTATCAGACCATATCGTTATTATTTTTTTTAATATCTTGTAGGCTAGCGTTTGACAACTATCTCAGCTGTTGGTAAGTGATGATGCGGTCGAAGATGATAAGCACGCTTGGCCTGGAATGGGAACTGGCTCTCAAGCATAGCTGCTGATACACATTCAATGTTTGGTGACAGATTTTCTGACTTGAGGGTGGTAGCTGGCCAGGCGTACACTGGATAGTGTCTTACCACCATGCGGGGGTTGTTGGTTTCTTAACGATATTTTTCCTTCACTGGACGGCCACTGTGAAAAGCATACATACATTTTTCGACAAAAAAATCCATTAGTGCCGGCCGGGATTAAACTCGGTACCTCTGGCATCAAAGCTGACTCCCACGTACACCACCGGGCCTTAAATTTGTTTCGGTAACATCGTAGCAGCCTCATTGAGTAAGTAATATAAACATAATATACATTGCTGTATCTTAAACCGTGCGGGTATAGGTTAACTTTACATCTATCGAGAGATAAATCAGCCCAAACCGTCCTAAGCCCTTCCGATACCTATACAACGCGTTGGCAACAGCTCAAAGGGTATAGTAAGCCGCAATCGTATGTGTTTTCGCTATATATATTTATTTGGAAATATTGAGCTTGAAGTTACTTCAATTCAATTCAATTCATTTGTTCATCTCAGGGCATGTTTATGCACTTAGATAAGTCATTTTACATTAACTTGACTGTGTCTAAGCCATCTATACGTCACTTGGGGACTAAAGAATGGAATACCCTGCCTGAGTCTGTGTTTCCGGTTACGTACAATATGGGGGACTTTAAATCGTATGACAATATCTTGTCTGTAAGTTCTTAAATAGCCTAGGGTTCTGCTGGGCTACAGAATTCGTAGCTATATTTCTGCTAAACTATTGGGTTTGGGTCTCACATGTATATGTATAATGACTTCTTTGGGAGGTACTAACACGGACCTACTTGAAAATATAGCTCTCGGATAAAAGGGTCTCATATTAACATAGAGTCCTGCTGCCGAATACGATGTATTTTTTTTTAATTCTAAAACTAAGTAGGTACTAAAAATGATCGTATTAAATTTATGAGGTACTGACATATACCTACCATCTACACGGAGTCTGAAACTGCTACGATAAAGGGTCCCGATAAGCATACGCATATCGAGTGAATAGGTATCTTCTGGGTAAGCACGGTCCATCATAGATCACATCATCACTTAACATCACGTGAGAGAGTGGTCAAGTTCTCCCAGTTCGGTGTAAAAAAAAGAAAAAAGTATAAAGGCACATTACATCGTAATGTAATCGCTTCGCCTCGGGGCAAACTCACCAACTTTATGGGGCGCGCTGTCAACTCGCTTACGGCCAGTCGTCAACGCCCTTACGTTTCTTCATCTACGAGCTAACGTCTCTCTAAGGCGGTGCCAAGCCAAGGAAGTTACATTAAAGCGGAAGAGAGCCATTATTTTGCGGGATAATATTTAAAATTAATTCTTTCGTCATTGACTTAAGGTTGTGAAGGTTGTTGAACTACGCTGCCATTTCCCCATTTGCCCAAAAACATGGGTATGCGTACAAAAGTATGCAATTTGGGGTAAGTTATGGTATAAGTCGGTATGGTATAAGTCGTTCATATTTTACATATAAATGCGTACAAATCGTATTGAGTAAAAATTATGGTGGTGATATTCATATGGTGATTTTTATAAATATCTGCGTCTGACTGTACACCTGGTAGTGATCACTCCAATGAGCTCGACATAGACAATGGTGTGCCGTTACAGATATCACACGCCGTAGTGCGGGGGTGTCCATGCGTTGTTAGATTTGTAGGATATATCCCATTTAATTATTAAAATAAAGAATACGTATAATAAACAAATTAAAAGATAGAAATGCGGAGCTATTAAGGGGTCATTATCACATACGGGACGGTTATTGTTGCATTTTTGCGTCCATGGATTTAGACCTGCCCTACATGTGACCCCTGGGTGGTACTCAATGGATGACTAATTGAATATTGGCAGTAGGATTCAGCCGCGGCTCGAACAACCTACCCAAACAAAGACACTACATCAGTCGGTTCGTGGTACCGTGGAGTTTCGATAAGGTGTTTGATGCTAAACAGCATGGAAGACGTGTCAGGATTGTTGCGTTTTGTGACTTAAATTAGAATCAATTGTCCTACGCCTTTGGTCATTAGATCTCATATGTAAATCGTCGCTTAAAATCAGTAGACATAGTGGTCAACTGCTTGTCTCTACAACATAAAAAGCTATAAGAATATGAAGACAATAAGACAATAAGTAAGTATATCTTTTTAAAAACTACGGATTACCATTACAAAATTCCAGTTCCTACAGCCCAGCAATTTATTAGCAAACTTTTGATAAAATCTATGTTCCATTCACAAACTAAGCACACGCTACTCACCGCTAAGATATATAAAGTATAGAAGTGGCATGCAGATTTACGATCTTCACTGTCCATTGTGTAGTTGTGTCTACTGTCTAATTCAATAGGATGTATGGCCGGATTAGCTGCTATCTAGGTTTGATTCGGATTGCCTCGGTGGACTCAGAGCTTTATTGTTCTTGCTCAGTGTTACCTCTATCAATTTATCGTAAACGAATCTGGATATTGGCCATCCAATCTGAGTTTGATTTGGTTTGGCTAGTTACAGGGGATTGTTTATTTTTCGATGATAGCCATAGGTTCTTTGATTGTTTATAAGAATATGAATCCATTAAAAAAAAAATGGTTTTTGAAAGCCTTAATTTAATCCGATACTTTGATATCGGTAATTTGATATTTGAGCAGTATCCGGAGCCTTCATATAAGAACCTGTTTTGATACATCTTGTAGAAATTAAATAAAATCACGCTATTTAGGATATATTAATAAAACTGGCCAAGTGCGAGTCAGACTTGCGTCTCGCACACGGAGGGTCCCGGACTATATAAAATATAATATTACTACACCGCAGTACAATACCACGGTAATATTATACATTTAAGCCGCGTGCTTATTGACTACAACGTTATCTAACGAATATCTAACGAACTTCTAACACCAATTAAGTGAACGTTAACACAAAGGTGTTAGGGTAGGTACTTAATATTAATTATAATTTGGGTTCGGAAACCTAAAAAGCCACCCACATATATTAAGCAAGCAAATATAGTGATGATTTTACCAATCTCAGATAAGGTTACTCTAGAGTAAATCGTCATTTTGTTCAAAGTATAATCATACATTTTTTGCCGTTTACAGTTTACATTTTTTACTCTAGAGTACCTCTTAGCCGAGTTTGGTGAAAGCTTTAACCCATTAACTTTATTCCAAAGATAGTTCATACTTAAGAAAACTGAGCAACTTATTGGCACTTAACTTGAATCCATATCTGATATCCAAGTTACCCTAACATGCAGACAATACACAAACTTAAGCATTGTTAAACAGAGCGGTTAATAAGCATGAACTAAACTTATAGCTTGCATATGAGAAGTTAAGTCTTCCAGTGAGCTTTAGCTAAGTTCTACCTAAGCAAAGTTAAAGTAAAACGGGAGCTACTTGTAGAAGTCATATTTGCATCTACAAGACTAGCGTTGCGAGTTCTGTTAAGGTTAGGTAACAATACTTTACTTAAGAAAAACAAAACATACTGCAAGTTAAAAGGGGAATTACACCACAGTGAATCAGGGTCTCTTATTAGGTTGGCCATTAATTAGGCACTCTAACTCCCAAAGTGTCATTGCACTGCACATATACAGGCGGACCGGGTCCTCTCTTGGTCTCTAATTAGGGACCCTTATTGCCTTAATCTTAATACACCTCCCTGATTAAGGACTCAGGGAATCTGATTCAGTGTAGTGTAATACCCTTTTAGGTGGGTTCTGGTGTTGACTGGTGTCTTTAGTAACTGTGGCTTGGACCACCACGGAAAAGCTAAGAGGACCCCGGGGCTATGCCAGACTAGAGCAGCAGGCTGGCCTGATTGCTAAGCCCTAGTTTCAGCAGTGCAGTTTTAGCTAAAGGCGCTTAAATGGACATAATATGTAAAAACACATTATTGCGGTTTACAAGATCCTAAAGGTCAGCCACCGTATCCGTACCTTAAATAGTATAGGGTACGTCAAAGTTGTATGGTGGTAGGATACTATCTAGTGTCCGCCTGCCCAGCTCCACCACCACCCTCAAGTTAGAAAATCTGTCGCCAAAACATCTAATATGTTTCGGCAGCTATTCTTGATAGCCAGTTCCCATTATAAGCATATCGTGCTACCATCCTTGAATGCATCATCACTTACAAACAGGCGAAATAGTGGTCCAACGCTAGCCTATATAATATAAATAAACTGGCCAAGTGCAAGTCAGACTCGCACTAGTAGGGTTCCGTACCACACTACAGTATTTTATTAAGATCGAGCAAAAAATACCACTATCATTTTTCGCCAGCTAAAAATAATAATTAATAAACATTTTATTTCTTATAACGCCATCTAACGTCTAACAAATTTGTTAGGCATCGACATTTCAATATAACGCCATCTATGGGACGTTTACCTAACTAAGCGTTCATAGATGGCGTGAAATGCCGAAAAAAACACATTTCTTGTATAGAGGGTCCCCCTCTATTATTTTTAACTTTATTCTGTTTTTAGTATTTGTTGTTATAGCGGCAACAGAAATACATCATCTGTGAAAATGTCAACTGTCTAACTATCACGGTTCATGAAATACAGCCTGGTGACAGACGGACAGACAGACAGACAGACGGATTCACCCTATTACTAATAATAGGGTCCCGTTTTACCCTTTGGGTACGGAACCCTAAAAAGGTCCTCTATTGCTTTTGATGTATTTAAACTGACATACTTCTGACTGGTGTTCATAGACGGTGGCTACTAAACCACTTGCTTGTTAGGAAAAAACAACACATGTACGTTATACTCGAAACTGTTTCATCTGACCACAAATTCTAATAATGCCTCATTCCACTAAGTGAGCTAAGTGTAGAGTGTAACTTAACTGGCACAAGAAGACAGGTGAGTCAAGTCGCAGATTGAACTATTCGAGGCACTTTAAGTAATGTTAATGAGCGCTTGTGCTTGTTCGCTACAGACAGCGAGCGTACACAAGGCAACAAGGAACAGTTTCCTTGCCTTTTTAACCGACTTAAAAAAAAGGAGGAGGTTTCTCAATTCGACCGTATATATATATTTTTTTTATTTTTTTTATGTTTGTTCGGGGATAACTTCGTCATTTATGCACCGATTTTGATTATTCTTTTTTTGTTCGAAAGGAGATATCCCAAGTGTGGTACCATGGTAATTTTATCGAGGTCTGATAAGTATCTCCAGAGATATTGAGATAAACATCTCAAAATTGGTACTGAAAATGAACATTGAAGTCGGTACTTTTTTAGCTTTTAAACGATATTATGTAAGTTACATATTTCGCGTTTCTTTAAGTTGTGTTTCACTATTTCACTTTTTTCATTTTTTTTAATATAAAAATTGTATGAAGTATTGAAACACACAGTTACATGTATGATTGGTTTTAACCCACTTTAATAATTAAAAAAAAAAATAGTCTGATGTAAACGATTGGATGACAGCTGAATGGTTCATTACATTTGTTTTTTTTAAACTCAAAGCGTTAAAATTCCGCTTTTGCTATGTTTACTTGATAATTGGTTATGATTTATTTTATGATTTTGACGTGTATATGTGCGTATAGTAATACTGCCAACATGCTGAATAAATGCTTTGATTCTTTGATTCTTGATTGATTTTTTAAGTGAAATGGTTTTCAGATTGTAGTGCAGAAGTTGAAGAGGTTTCTGAACGATAGCTAAATAACGAAATAAACCTGAATATCGATGACTTGTTGATAATTCTTAATACAAGCTGATTCATTTAAGGTACGGACA